>CM077819.1:91679335-92104335 GCA_039764185.1 Tamarix austromongolica | reverse complement strand
GGGCCTTTGGGCCTTCGGCCTTTGGCCGTTGGTCCAAAGGTCCAATTCTTATTTTTTTTCTTTTTTTTCTTTTATTTAAAAACAATATCTGCAAAATAAAATTGAATAAATATTAATAAATAATATCATACTCTAAATTTACTTAATATATATCATTTTAGCTCAAATAATAAAATTTATGCAATTTTTACCACTTAAGCATAAAACAATAATTATTCCCCTATAGTAGCTAAATAAACTACCAAAAACTAAGATTATAAGGGTATAAAATGTGTCAAAATATGAACTCATCATTCAACCATAGGCTGGTGGGGATAGGCAGCACCAGCGGTGGTTCACGGCGGCGGCGGCGGTGGCCGGAAAAAGAGAAGAAAGAGAGGAAAATTGCATGCTGGGAATAAGATAGGGAGAATTAAAATCGGAGCTGGGGTGTTTTGAGTTCCCTAGAAGGAGAGGGACAGAATGGAGGTGGTGGCACAGCCAAAGGTGGCGGCGCACTGCGGCGGTGGGTGGTGGCCGAATGGAGGAGAAGGAGAGAAAGAGAGGAGCAGAGGGAGGAAGAGGAAAAGAAAGGTAGGGGAAGGTCGAGCAAGGTCTGCAGAATAATTTGGGAGGTGAAAGAAGCGGCGGAAGTGGCAGAAGAGGTGGCTAAGGGCGGCGCAAAGGGTGGCGGGGGCTGGAAAATAGGTTGGTCGAGAAGGGAAGTTCACACAGTTGGGGAGGATTGTGCAGAAAGAATCGAGGGTGATGAATGGTTTGGTTAGCTATAGGGAGGTGCAAGGAATGCACGGGTGGCTAGAAAAAGTGGTGAAGTTGGCCGGAGGCGGAGGACGGGGCATCTAAAGGAGTGGCGGCGGCAAGGAAGGATTTTCTGGGTTTGGGATCAAGAGCTCGATACATAGCTGCTTACGAGGGTATTTATAGGCTTTAGAAGAGAGGGTAGGGTTCTGTAGGTTGGCTAGTAAATAGGGAAGGTAGGTTTCCGGTCGCTGGTGGCAAGGTCAGCCAGAGGGAGTCAAAATTCGGGTAGGGGAATGCGTAGGAGAGAGAGAGGAAAAATTGCACGAAAAGGGGAGTTGATTGGGTTTATGCAGTCGCCGAATCAAGGGGAAGAGAAAGGGAGGAGATCGGCCGGTCAAAACGGGCGAGATCGCCGGCAAAAATCTCGGACGGGCGGCAAAGGTTACAGGTGCAGGTCGACGGTGGCTCGGGGACGAAGAAGGAAGAAGATGGGGGCGATGGACCGGGCGGTCCAGGGAAGAAAGAAGAGAAAAAGGGAAGGAGACCGGGCGGTCGGCGCGAGTCGAAGGGTACTTAAATTAAACGCGGCGTTTACGGCGTATAAATCAATAAAACGCAGCGCTGAGAAGGGAGGCAGAAGGGTGACACCGCGTGGGCTGGGCCGTGGGAAAGGAAGAAGAGAAACTGGGCCGCGAGCTGGCCCAGTTCGGGTGAAGAAGAAAAAGAAAAAGAAAAGAAGAAGAAAGAAAAAGAAGGAAAAAGGAAGAAAAAAGGAAGAAAGAAAAGGAAAAAGGAAAAGGGGGAAAAGGAAAAATAATTATATTTGGTATTTAAATTAATTAAAATATTTGGGATATTTAAAAGTAATAATATTTAAATAAAATATTATTTAAATTCCTTTTTAGTCTAAATTAGGACTTTTAAAAGATTTTCCATAATTTCCATTTTAATTAGTAAAACACCCTAAATTTCTCCAATTAATTTATTTATAAAATTATTATTAATTTAAAAATATTTTCTCATTCTTATTTTAAATAAAATAATTTATTTAATTAATTTCCAAAATAAAATATTTAATTATCTAAAATACCCAAATTTTTCCTAATTAAAATACTTATAAATTTCTTCTAAATTTTTCCTAATAAATTCCTTTTTCTTTTAATAAAATTAAGTTATTTAAATAATTTTTCTAATAAAATATCATTTAAATATAATTTATAAAATTAGAAATTTTTGGGGTATTTCAATGAATTTGTCATAATAGGGAATACTACCAATTAAGAGAATATTATCTCTGCTATCTTTTTGTTTCTATTTTAATATGTTGTATTGTGTTATTTATTAGTATGTTATAACACGTCTTATATTGGCATGTCATTTTATGACTTATATAATACTTTTTATGCTATATTGTAACTTTCATTATTAATGAATATGAAGTTTTTTTTAATAATACCCTAACAATTATTCTTTATTTTTAAAATCAAAGATATAGACACATCTGTAAACCAATTCAATGTTAAAGAAAAATATCTCATAATTTTTTTAAGCTAAAAGATATTGATGGTCATGTAAACACCATATCTTGTGACGGTAAGCTCATTGAAGGCTCCAAAAGAGCATGTGTGTTACTTCATAAAGGGATAAAATTAGTAATTAAAAACGCGTTGTATTCGAGCAAATCTCGAATAAATTTAGTGAGTTTTAAAGTCATGCATCAAAATAGTTACTATATGAAAACCATAAATGAAAATGGGAAAGAATATTTATGTATTATGATGCAAGAATCTGGCAAGAAACATACTCTTGATAAAATGCCAGCATATGCCTCAAAATTATATTATACTGATATAATTCTAATTGAAATAAATATGATATCTAACTAGAAGTTACAAGACAAGAAAACTTTTACTTTATGGTATAACTATTTGGATCACCCAAGTACAAGAATAATGTACAAAATTATTAAAAATTCAATCGGCTGCTCATTAAGGAACATTAAAGTTTTAAAGTATTGTGATTTATCATGTTCTTGTTGTTCACTTGGAAAGTTAATTATAAAGCCATCCATGAATAATATTGACACTGAGTCTCTAAATTTTTTAGGAAGAATAAAAGGAGGTATTTACGGACCGATTATCCCTCCATGTGGGTCATTTTGATATTTTGTGGTGCTTATCAATACATCAACATGTTGGTCATATGTGAGTCTATTATCTAATAGAAATGTGGCATTCACTAGACTTCTTACTCAAATCATTTGATTATGAGATTAGTTCCTGAATTATATGATAAAGAATATAAGACTTGATAGTGGTGATGAATTTGCATCTCAAGAATTCAATAACTATTGTATGTTGATTGGATTTGATGTGGGATACCCGTGGCTGATGTTCATAAACAAAATGGTATTGCTAACTCTTTAATTAAGAAATTTCAAGTGATTACTCGGCCATTGCTGATGGGTTCCAAATTGCCATCAGTGGCTTGGGGACATGCAATATTACATGCAACAACTTTAATTTAATTAATTCAAACTACTTATCATAAATAATCCCCATTATAATCGATATCTAGTAGAGAACCAAATGTATCACATCTAAGACTATCCAATTGTGCTATGTATGTTCCTATTACTCCATCACAAAGA
This sequence comes from Tamarix austromongolica, assembly GCA_039764185.1. Classification (NCBI taxonomy): domain Eukaryota; kingdom Viridiplantae; phylum Streptophyta; class Magnoliopsida; order Caryophyllales; family Tamaricaceae; genus Tamarix; species Tamarix austromongolica. The sequence goes on along the minus strand of CM077819.1, from coordinate 92,100,944 downwards.
ACAAAAATAGGTCCACAAAGAAGGCTAGAAATTTATATCGGCTTTGAATCTCCATAAATTATTAAGTATCTCGAACCTACTGTAACACTCCCAAAATTCACTACTAAAAAATCTTGTTTTATTAAAAGGATTAGTGGAAGCGAAATACTAAAAATGTGAATTTTGGGGATATTTCCGCCACACTTAGTACCAGACCGGTTCACTTCTACCGTTCCAGTACCAAATGCTAAGGTTGAAAGAGTAAAATACAATTTACGAGAAACTTAAACTATATTTAAATTAGAGTAGAATAAATAACAATTTACAATAATGAAATCCGCTAATGGTGGTCACAAGAACAAGGATCACATTTAAACTAAGGGTTAAAAGAGAAAGAGTGCAACCCTAGGACTTTCTGGATAGTTCCTTACACTCTTTCCCGTTTCCCACTTGAATAGCACATGAAAAGGACCTGCAAGGGACACTACCTATTGAATAGGCAGGAGCTCCACAAATGGAACCCTTTAGTACTATGGTACTGAGTAACCCTTTAAAACACACTAAAAATTAGGCCCGCAATGCTACACACATGATACAAGACTATATACATATATAATGAGAGGTGCATACATAACATTCACATACATAACAAGTCCATTAAATATTAATAGGTTAAAACTTACAATTAATACTTTTGGGCCTTAAGCCATTAGTTCATCCTTATTTAGTCTTCTCTCGGATTATATATCCATATGAGTGTGGGAACCTCACTATTATTGGCGGTGGACCGGAATACATACAGGACAGAATGCTCCCGACTACTATTATTTCCGGTGGACTAGTCTCTAAGGCAAAATACTTCTGGCCGCTATTATTCTCCGGTGGATAGGTATAGCCCCGACTCACATGGTGTTCCACTATAAGTGATTAGTACTTTCCATGATTTATTCACAACCAAATTGAATTTATTGAGCTCGAGATCCCCCACTATAATAGTCAGTGGACCGTAATGCATATAAATATCATCCAGGGCAACACGCTTCTAGGCCACTATTATATCCGGTGGACCGATACTCATAAACGTCTTCTAGGGCAACAAGCTCCTAGGCTACTATTATATCTGGTGGACCAGTATTCATAATCATAATTCAACTGGACATGGTTCATTAGTCTTTCACTTTCACTATTAGTGTTTTCCCTTTTTATTCATCACAATAATTCCATTTATTTGCCTCGATGGGGAGATCAAGATCCAGGGATACAAAGGTACATTGGTCTCACTGGTGCATACAAGCTACTCAATACCCTTCAACTATCAACCTAGGGATGCAAAGATACCCTGGTCGTATTGGTGCATATAGCTACTTAGTACCCTACCGACAAGGACACCTAATCCATAAGTATGCATAGCCCCTAAGTAGGTCCATAGAGCTAGATAAAGTAAGATATAGGATCTGGTTGGAGTACAAAGGCACACCAACAAATACCAGAATAACAGGTGGCTAAGCCACGTCTTTAAGGTAGCGACCCCTAAAGAGGCACAATTTCCGATCTCGAGGTCTTTTAATTTAATTATTAGTGTCTTAATTAAGGTAATCACAAAAAGTACAACAATCAGATACTTATTCACTTTCAATCGTTCTGATTTCATTAGGTATTCCTTATTCATATGATTATTCAAGGTAACTTAAAGCAATCATTAAGGCCATCATAATGTCATCCAAATTTTGATTTAGTATTCGTTCTCATGATACTTACTAATTGTCAAATACTATTATTTTACTATTTAGTGTTACTTGAGTCTTATTACAAAACTCCATTATCACAACGATATATTTGATACGAGTTATTGATTTACCCCTTGCTTATATAATTATTAAGTCATCCCTTCTCTACTTGCCAATTTACCATATTACCCTTCATGTTACATAATTACCAAATTACCCCTTACTCGGTTTAGGTTACCAAGTTATCTCCCACACTTATTAGGTTACCAATCACCCTTCATAATTGTTGCACTTATCATATTTCCATTTGGTTGGTTAGATTACCAAATTGCCCTTCTCCGTTGTTATAATTACCAAATTGCCTTTTTGTTGGTCAAATTACCCTTCTCCATTATCATAATTACCAAAATACCCTTCTCCATTATCATAATTACCCAAATACCCTTCTCCATTATCATAATTACCAAACTACCCTTTAGTTGGTTAAATTACCAAATTTCCCTTCTCCATTATCATAATTACCAAACTACCATTTAGATGGTTAAATTACCAAATCACCCTTCTATATTATCATAATTACCAATTACCCTTCTCCATTATTATAATTACCATCTTACCCTTCTCCATTATTATAATAACCATTTTATCCTTCTCTATTATTATAATTACCATCTTAACCTTCTTCATTATTATAATTACCATGTTACCCTTCTCCATTATTATAATTACCATTTTACCATTCTCCATTATTATAATTACCATCTTACCCTTCTCTTCCAATATTACCATAATACCCTTTTACTTATAAAATTACCATTTTGCCCTCTACTTCCAAAATTACCATAATACCCTTCTACTTACAAAATTACTATTTTGCCCTTTACTTCCAAAACTACCATGATACCCTTTTACTTATAAAATTACCATTTTGCCCCTTATTACACCACTTTTATTGTATTATCATCACTACATGAATATTAATATCAATAATCCATTCGCATCATCCAATTCTACCAACTATTATATTTCAATATAATACTCATTAACACCCACACATATTAGGCCACATTCTTGCACAATACATATTACTAAAATTCCCCCAGGGCTCACAATAATATTATTCATGCATCAATGGTCACAATAACATAATATAACATGGATAAGTACTTAACATTTTCTTGAATAACAAAACTCCTTTCTTAATCATTATTTCCACTCATGGCATATAAACTAGCATGCTCTCCTCCTTATCAATCAATATAAGCAACTACATATATTATATTAAACAGCATATATCATGAAAAACAACACATTAAAACCCTGATGTGCTAACATATGTCTATCCATGTGTTTAAGTAGAGTTTAACGAGTACCTTAATTCTCGTAAAAATCAAACCTTATCGGTATCCTCGTTAAAGATTCAAGCTTTGATTAGAAAACCCAATAGCTAAAAAATAATATTAATACTTACCATATTAGAAATGAGAAAACCAAAGCATAAAACTTTATAAAACTTAATTAATGAAATGCTTAACTTAAATATCATTGTACCTTAAAATTTATTAACCAAATTAGACCAAGGCATGCAGCAACTCACACTACTCATGCAGCATGAGCTGCATGCAAGGAAAGGGAGAAAAGGCTCAAAAATGGCATGAAAGGAGATGGGGGAAAGAATCTTAGGTTAGGGTTTGGGGCTAGGAAAGAGGGAAAGTGGGGGAGGATTTAGGGAAAGGGAAGGGTGCAAAGGTGGAGAGGGGGTGTAGGTGGTGGTCGTGGATGGGTTGTCGGCGGCCAAGGGCGATGGCAACGGGGCTGCAAAGGTGGCTGTCGAGTGGAGGTGGCTGAGAAGGAAGGAAAAGGGAGGAGGAAAATAAGGGGGTAAGGGGGTTTTTCTCGACCAAGTAAGGTGTGGGGGTGGTAGGGGAGATTGAAGGGATGGGTTTGGCGGTCTAGGAGGTGGCAGAGGCAGCAGAACAGTAGCGGAAGGAGGAGGTGTATGGTGGCTGCCAAGAAGGAGGAAAAAGAAGAGGAAAGGAAGGAGGTGGGCTGCAGGGTGGCTTGAGGGGCATTGTGATGGCGTAGGCATATGGTAAGGGTGGGAGGAGGTGGTGTAGGTGGCTAGTGAGGCAGAGGCAGCGGTGGAGGGGGCGGCGATGCAAAACAGGGGTGTTTGGGGTGAAAGAAGAAGAAAGGGAGATAAGGAAATCGAGGGGTAAGGGATCTCAAGAATGGGGCAGGAAGGATCCATTGAGCGGAAGTAAAAGGAGAGGGAGAAGATAGAAGAGTAGGTGGCTCGATCGAGTGGCAGTAGGGTGGCAAGGAGAGGGAAGGGAAGAAGGGGAAAGAAAAAGGCATGTGCGGCTGGGGTGCAGGGTTGGTTTGGGTTCGAAAAGGGAAGAAAAGGAAGGGGGAGAGAGGGAGAGTGGCAGGGAGGCAGGTGGTTGTCGGGGTGGCAGTTGCAGGTGTGGCTCTAGGTGGTTGGGCATGGCGGAGGAATAGAGGAAGAAGAAGAAGAAGAAGAAGAAGAAGAAGAAGAAGAAGAAGAAGAAGAAGAGAAGGGGCAGACCAGCAAGGGAGAAAAAAGAAGAAGTGGGTTGGCCCGATCGGAGGAGAAGGAAAGAAAAGAAGAAGGGTTGGGCCGGGCGACGACGCATGGGAGAAGAAGGAAGGAAGGAAAGGGAGTTGGGTCGCGTGCGAGGGAGAAGGAGGGGAAGGAAAAGAAGCGGGTCTGCAGCCCAGGCACGAGGAGGAAGGGAAGAGGCAGGCCCGAAGGAAAGAAAAAAGGAAAAGAAAGAAAGGATGAAAAAGGAGAAAAAGGAGAAGGAAAGGAAAAAAGGAAAAGGAAAATAGTGAAAATAAAATAATTTAATTTATAAAATAATAGGATGTAATTTTTTTGTTAGATAAATAAATTTAATATAATTAAATATATGGGTTTAAAAAAGGTTAATTTTAGGGAAAAAAATATTGTTTTGGGAATTTATTCAAATAAAATGAGTATGATAAAATAATAAACTATTTATTTTAATTTATTAAATATTCCTATCCAATTTTATATGCTCAAAAATCCATAAAATAATTAAATTAATAATTTTAAAAGCTATTTTATCCTAAATAAAAGGTATTTATTAAATTATAGGCTTTTAAAATTCCGAGGAATTATACCTATGGCTGGTGATATGTTCACAACATTTTTTTTTTCTAATTATCATTTTAATGAAACAATATTCCCAACCTTAAGGGAAGATAAGAGAAAAGTGGACCCATATACAAAGGAGATTATATAGAATGCAACAAATTTATCTTACCATGATCCATGATCAAACTGTGTGTGAACAATATGTGAAAAAGGTTATATATTTACAAGATGTAGCTAATCAATTTCCCGATGCATTCACTGACATCAAGAAAATGAAAAATTGCACATTTCAACAATGAATTTTCCTACAAAAATTGTAGTTCCTACTAAAATTTTATATAGGACTCCTACAAATAAAACTACAGTAGGTAAAAAGCATGATAAACCATTTAGGTCAAAAGACATGAGACCAAGAAGGATGAGAAACTAGGACAATAAGCTAAATGATATCAAAATTATTCTTTCCATTGAAGAAAAAGATAATCATACCTCAAGGGTTCAGGACAACACCTCAAAAGAGGTGCATGATGATAGAAATATAGATAATCATGAGATATCAGTAAGTTATGTTTTCATAGGAGAAATTTTTAATAGAAATGACCCCATAGTAGATGAAGTATTCACATATTCAAATGCATACGAAATGATGTCAAATGAAATGATATTGAGCCAATGATGATAATGTCTACAAAGACAAGATCGGTTAAAATAGAAATATGAAATCTAATTAGAACTAAAATTCCTAAAAATGTGATGTATTTGGACATGTGGTCCTTACACCAAGAGACACAAATCCAGTAGGCTTAAAATGGGTGTTTAAATGCAAACAAAATGATTTAATATAAAATTTTAAGATATAAGGTAAGACATGTAGCCCAAGGATTTTCTTAGATGCCAGGGAAAGATTATTAGGAGATATAATCCCTAGTTTTTAATGCAAAAAAGTTGAGATTCTTAATTAGTCAAGTTGTCTTTAAAAGACTAAAGATGCACCTTAAGGATTTTTTCACCACACATATATATGGATCACTTGATATAGACACCTATATGAAAGTTTCTGAGGGACTTTAACTGTTTGAATCTCATAAATTAAAGTCTTGAGAAATGTGTTCCATAATTTTTTAAAGAAAAAAAAATTTTATGGGTTAAAAAAATTTGGATGTATTTGGTATAATCATCTCGGTAAAAAAAAATTTTACTACCACATCATCGAATCACGTAGAGTTAATTATCCTTTATTATGTTGGACGAGAAAGCATATGTTTAAGATCAATCATTTAGCACATAAAAAATGAATTTAGTATAAAACCAATCACAGATTATCCGACTTTAATATATGATGATAATACTACTTATATCACTCAAGTAAATGAATGATACATCAAAGGATATAGAACAAAGCATATAGCACTAAGTTTTTCTCCACTCATGATCTAGAGAAGGAAGAAATGGTCAATGTCCAACAAATTCAAACATACAAAAATCTAGTTAACTTATTTACAAAATATTTACCTTCTAGAAGATTTGAAGAATTGGTATATAAGTTGAGGAGGCATCATCTTTGAGATGTATGCTAAATTGAGGGGAGGTGTTATACACACTGCACTCTTGTTTCCTTCGTTTAGGTTTTTTCCCTTCGTTTTTTTTATAAGGATTTTAACAAGGTAGTATATCTAAAGTGTATAAAAAAATATAACATATTAAGATTAAAGGGGGTGTGTTATGGCTACTTGGGTGAATTTTTACCTCAATAAGTATCATATGCATTTCATGCATATATAGATACTTACTCTTCTACCCATATTTTCTAGTCTATGTAATTTTTCTTATATTCCATACAATGTGTATAAAGAGCTAGAAGATAATTATAAGTTTCAATTCAAAACATGGAATTACTACCGTATTTATTGATTTAAAATTTCACAAAAAAACCACAAAATTACATATTTCTTATCATATATATATATATATATATGATAGTAAAGTAGTATACTAATAAAAAGAAGGGAATGTGTATTGACATCATTACCACCCCTTCCAATATCTATATCAGATGCAATATGTTGTCATCAGCATGCTGTTAGTATTTTAAAAAATATATAAAACAAAATTTCTCTCACTATGATTATTAGAAAAAAAAATACCATAATATTTCTAAAAAAAATCTCATAAATTAATATCCATATTGATATACTTTCAATTTATAAAATAATTTGTATACATCTTTCACCATTAATATATTAATCTTTCATCATACATTTAAGTATCTTTCATTACTCTTAAACTAATATTTTATCATCACTAAACTAATTTTTTTACTAGCGAGTTGATCTTTCACCATTATTCTATTTCAAAATGATCTTTCACCACTAATGTATTGATTTTTTACCAGCGAATTGATCTTTAATCATTAATGTATTAACATTTCACCATTAATGTATTGATTTTTAACCAATGAATTGATCTAACATCATTAATGTAATGATTTTTCACCATTAATGTACAGATCTTCCATCATTAGTGTACTAAATTTTTTACCTCTATTAAACTCCTACCTTTACAATTCTATGTAAAATTTATCTTTAACCTCTAATAGATTGATCTTTCACCACTAATGTAATACCCTGTATTTTTAGAATTTAATTTATTTTTATTAATCTTACTTATTTTATTAGACTAATTTCATGAAAATATTTAATTATTTTAAATTCAAATCATTTTACGGATTTATTGATGATTTTGACTTCATATTATAATATAATTAATCGTTATCATTGCAAATCATTTTAGATAAATTTGTTCACGACCATGTGTATATTATATTCATATGATTTTAATTTCTGTTTAAAAATATGTCCTTTCATTCTTTCTCGTATTTTAATTTTTTACTATTTTAGATCCAATTTTGATCATAACTTTGTCATGCAATTATCATATTTTGGAGTTATATTTCGTTAATAAAATAAATTATAAAAATTATAAAAATTCTCATTAAAATAGTAAAATTATTTTAATAATTTTATCTATAGAAATATTTTCAACTTTGAATTTATCCATTTTTCTGATGTTGTTAAGATCTTTAGAAAGTTTTAAATTAAAAATCTTTTTTGTAACATATTTATGATTTTCTTTTCGAAATTAATTTTCTTCCATTTTACCATTTTTGGTTTGCAGATGACCATTTTCAAAAATTATTTAAATTAATCTTGACCTCTTAGAATTTGATTTAAATATTTCCTATATGATTTTAAATATTTTTTGAGGTCTTATTATGTATTTTTATAAATACCATAAATCTTTGCATTCATTAGTATTTTCTCCCGAAAACTTTTCCAATATTCTATAAATAGCTTTTATATTGATTTTATACCTTTATATCCTTATAAAATGATTTATTTTAAATGAGTTTAGATAAAAACCATCCATTAATATTTTTAGACATTCAATATTTCATTTGTGTATTTGTATTTGTTAAAAAAAAGCATAACCCTGTTGGTCCCCCTGTTTCCTTTTCCTTTTCTTCTTTGTCCCCCTGTTGTTTTTCTTTATTTTGCAAAACCAAACCCTAGTCCCCTGACCTTCCTTCTCCCTGCCCCTCTTCTTTGCTTCTCTCACCACCACCTCACAGCACATCTAACTGCCACCAACGGCATCAATAGCAGCAGCTATAGCAATGATGGATGATGGTGTAGCTAGCAATGCACAACAGCGAGCAACCGACCACTAACAAGCTCTCTCTACCCACCAGCGGAGCTTCCCCTACCTTCATCAACTTTGATTTTCAAATTTCGTTTGGTATACCCCAAGCCCTAAATTTTCTTTTGATTAATTTTGTATGAATTGACTTATGATAAATAAAATTGGTTGTTTAATTATGTATATATATATGTCATATGATTGATTTAAAGTGGTTAATTGTAATGTATGTGGTTGATTTATAAAAATCAGAATTTTAACTCAATTATGACTAGATTTTTTAGATTCGTCCGATTAAACTATTTTTGATCAATTGATTTTACAATATTCTGTAAAATGTATCTAATTTCATATTAAAATTATCAATTTGAAAAATTTATACTGAATTAATGAGAATTGGATATCTAGGTCAAAATTTGTGTGTAATGAAATTGAATTGTATAATCAAGTTGTTTTATTTCATTGATTTCACAATATGCTTTGAAAATTATTTAATTTTATGTCAGAAGTGTCAATTTAGAAAAGTTATGTGAAATTGATCAGAATTGGATTTTTTAAGTTAAAACTCTTGCGGATCTAAATTGGATTGTGCAATCGAGTTATTTTATTCAATTATTTATATAATTTACATTGTAATAAATTTAATTGTAATTATGAACTGCCAATTTACATATTTTAGCAAGAATTAATCATATTTGTATTTCAGACTCAAAAACCCTAATTGTTTTTTATATTGTTTTGATCAATTGATTATATAATATGTTATAAAATAAGTCTAATTGCATTTCTAAACATTTAATTTAAATAAATTAATAAAATCTAATCGAATTGTATTTTTGGGCTTAAAGCCCTAGATTTCAAATAAAATTATGAAATTTGTCATTTATATAGTTATTTTTCTGAAATTGAATTTATAGAAATAGTTGAAATAACCCTAATTGAATTCTAACATCTTCAATTGGGATTAGATGATTTGAACTATCTGAGTTTGTGTCTTAGGCTTCAAAACAATAATTTTGGAAAACGATAATCTTGAATTGGCTACTCATAATATTATTTTGTTGAAATTAATTTAAGTGTATGTAATACCCCAAAAATATACTAGTGAAAATTTTCATTTTAAGAGGAAGCATATTCTCAAATAGTTGGGTGTTACTAGCGTAATTAACATAGGTTTGGCTTAACATACCATCCTTATATCAATCACATTGTAAAACAATTATAAAGTAAAATATGATAAATATAAACTGAGGGAAATTTTATAAACATTAGATAAAAGTATGGATGTTTACTTTGAGTACAATAATCCAAAATACAAAAATGGTTACCATGGATCTAAGAGTTCAAAAGGATATCCGGTTAAAACTAACATCTGGACAAACCCAAAACCCTGATACAAAAATCACTCCTCCACATAATATGCATCAAAGGCTACATATTCATCCACTGGATCATCCTCAACCTACACAAAGACATCTTGGTCATCTACTTGTAGGAATGAGCAGCACCCATGAAATGGATAATCAGTATACTACATGCTTAGTAAGGTAATGGTACAGTCAAAGCAATATTACACACAATATATGAGTTCACATTAGAGAGTAGGCATGTGTGTGTTAGTATGCAACAGTACCAAGTAAATTATGATATCAAGTCTCGCTATATAGGTACATCATATTCCAAATCTTCTATTTATGTTGATTTCAGGTACTCCGCTATTCTTAAACCGGTGACACTATCTAAAGCACCTCTCAAGGACAACACACCTAAGCCATTATTATTATCTAGTGGAATGGACTCAATAGCCCTTAGAGAAAAAATTCTCATGAGTCACTATTCTTAAACTGCTGAAACAATTTGAAGCACCTCTTAGAGACAATACATTTGAGCCACTATTATTATCTGGTGGAAAGGACTCAACACCTCAGCTTTGACTCAATTAATCTTTCACTTTAAATGAGTAGTATCTTTTCCTTTAATATTTTATCTCTTAACTATATTTTCATTCATCTTGAGTAGAGGACCCACAATTCTTAATCTGGTGGAATGGGCTGATACAGCTCCTAAGGACAATACATCTAAGCCATTATTATTGTTCGGTGGAATGGATCCATATAAACACATTGGCCCAACTTACGTGATCTTTCACTTTAAATGATTAGTATCTTATTAGAGTTGATTGTGTATTCAAAATTATCATGTGTGACTCATATAGGTATACAAGACATATAATTGAATAACATAATTACGACCACATAATTATCCTCAAATAACCATAACACACTTCGGTAGTTAAAAATATTCATATTCTCCCAAGGCCTTATAAATCTCAATACCAATACATATAAATCTCCAATATTCATTTGGAACACATGTCCTCAATTATATACATAGATACCATTTCCAACCTTTTTCCCCAAATACATACTTCTAAATTCCGTTACTATCAAGATATCATATAATAGAATTTTCATAAATACATTATTCATGTCAAATGTCCAATATAAAAGTGCAAACACATACATATAAAAGTCCTAGCTATGACATGTATTCTTACCAACAAAGACAATGGGCTTTATGCATGTAAATTCTAAACCTTCTCCTCTGAGATTATCGAAAAATCACTTATGAAAACAAGATAATACATGATTTGGCTCGAATATTATAATCAAGGAAAAAATTAAGGTAAAGGAGGGTAAAATTAGAAATAACTAGAGTCAATGGGAACCTTGAGTTACGTGGAAGTGTGTTGGAAGGTACAATGGTACTATGGTGAAATTGGGGTGGTGTTTGGGTGGGGTTTAAGTGTGAAAAAGAGGGTGCACGGCCAAAAATATGGGGTTGCACAAGTGTACGACAGGTAGTGCTCACTCAAGCAGTAAGCTAGGAACCTACATGAACAGGTTGTGCGAAGAGACACGATCGTGATCATGTAATGCATGCACAAGTAATGGCAAATAAGGACGTATGGGTGTGCCAAGGCAATGTGCGAGCCGTGTGAGTATGCACGGGTGAACTGTGCTATCAAGCATAGGTGTGGAATAAGGAAAAATAGTGGTTCACAGCCATGTGAGAGACCATTCTCAAGACATGCGCCTCACAAAAATGTGACTGCCGCATTAGAAAAGAAGGCAATAACAATGATGATGGAAGGTGATGGTTGGCGATGACAAGGGGGAGTGATGGGATGGTCGTTGTGGTTGATGTACCAAGTCATGGTAGTGCTTGGTGGTGGTGGTGGTGTATGGTGATGGTTGTCTGTATTTGACTAAGTCGAACAAGGCAAGGGAAAGGAGAAGAAGAAAGAAAGAAAGAAAGAAAGAAAGAAAGAAAGAAAGGTGGTGATTGGGGTGGTTATGCTCGATAGAAAGAGGGCAATAAATGAGGGAGGGAGAGAGGAGAATATATATATATATATATATATATATATATGTGTGTGTGTGTGTGTGTACACACACACACATACATACAGGGAGGCATGCAAAGTGAAGAATGGTAGAGGAATGGATGGATTGGTAGAGCATGATGAAGATGGGCATGGCTGAGGCATGAGGGAGTGACAGGGAAAAATTCAACGGAGATAAGGTGAGATGATAGGTAAAAGTGATGGTGGTGCATTGTAGGTGATAAAGAAAATACATGCAAGGTAGGAGAAGGAGAAGCAAAAGTTAGCGCAAGAAGGAGGAAGGAAAGGGAAAGAGGAGAAAGAAAAGAAAAAGGGGAAAAGCTTAAGTTTAGTATTACATTAAATTTTAATTAGCTAAAATAAGTAAGATTAAAGATATAAATCTACCGAAATTAAGGTTGGGTTACAAAATACAATTTATCCGGGTCAAATATTTGGATAAAGTTAAGATTTTGGGATTAAAGAATTGGGTTAAGGCTAAAATAAAGTTTTGTCAAGATTAGAATTGGATTAGGGTATTAATGTAATATTCCAAAATTTTAAAACCTAAAATTAATAATTAACCCTTATTTGGAATAATTTAATCTTAAATTATTCATTTAATTATTATGTGGACCTTTGATTTATAAAAATGGATAGGATTTTTTAATACAGTATAACAAATATTTTAGTATTTTATCATACCCCTTTTATTTAAATAAATTCCCAAACCAATATTTTACTAAAATCATCCTTCTAAATTAATACTTTGAATTGTGAATAAATTAATTTAATAAATAATTGTTTCCATTTACCTAATTTCTAATTCTAACTCTAAAAATAATTTATTTTTCTTGACCCCTTTTTCCTTTTTCTTTCTCCTTTTCTTTATTTTCATTCTTTCCTCTTGGGCCGACCGACCTTCTCCTTCTTTTTTCCCCATTGGGCCTCAACCCATTCCTTTCCTCTTCTTCCCCTCTCCTTCTTCCCCACCGAGTCAGCCCAACCCGCACCTCTCTCCCTTTCCTTTTTTTCTCTTCCTTCTTTCTTTCCCCCATTAGGCCAGCCCAACCTCATCTTCTTCTTTTTTTCCCCTCTCCCTCATGCGAGCTGACCTACCGTCCCTTTCTTCTCCCCCACCTGGCCTTCCCTTTCTTCTTCTCTTCTTATTCCTTCTTCTCCCTTAGACTCTAGCCAAATAGCCCCTCCCCCATGCCTGCACCTCCTACCTACAACCAACCCTACACCTGCATAGCCTTGTACCTACCCTCTCTCTCCAATCCCTTTCCTTTCCATTTTCAACCCTACACACTCCTTGAAACTCCCATGCACACTACATTTTTCTTTCCCTTTCTTCTTCTCCTCCCTCTGCCACCCTAACAACTGCCTGCCACCTCTCCCCCTACACCCACCTAACCCCTTGCGTCTCTACCTCCTACCCTCCTTCTCTTCTTCTTTTTCTTCTCCTTCCATTCTACTCCTCTACCCCATCTCTCCCCTTCTCAAGCCCTATCTTTCCTTATCAATCCCCCTCTTTCTTTCATTCTTCTTCTTCTTCTCATTCTCCCCTATTTTACTTCGTTGCCCCTACACATCATCTCCGTCATCCCATTAACCACCATACCGACTCCCCTACCTCCCCTACTTCCTCCCTGCACCACCTAATGTTATCAAAATTATGATTTGGATCATACGATCCTACGATCCTTTGATCCCAAAATATAAAATAGATCTGGATTGGTTGTAAAATCGGAATAAGTGTAGGATCGTTATAGGATTGTGTCGGATTGGTAGGATCGTGGTTCCATAGCCGATTCTACCGATTACAACATGCATAATTTTTTCACTCGTTCTGTCATTCATATTACACAAGTCATGCGCCCGCTTGTCCCTCTCATTTTACATTATACTAAATTTCTCCCCTTCTTCTCCCTCGTTGTGCCCTAACCCTAAGCCCCTACCTCTGTTTACTTCATCCCTCCACTTGCACAAGCAAGTGACATCAATGTTGAGACCAACTAAATTCATGAAATGGATCTAGTGTGGCTATAGAAGTCAAGTTCTCCTAAAGAAGATGGTGTGTTAGGCGATTCGAACGGTTCTCCAATAGTAGTGGTGCGATGCATTTGGCAAGTTCTCTAGATCTCTAATCCAGCATTGTTAATTAGTTATTGAGTTCAATTTTTTAGGCTATTGCTCCGAATCTCCATCTAGTCCATCTTCTAGCATCGCTAATCAAGTAATAAGTTCAATTTTTTTTCGAGTCTCAAATCAAAATAATCTATTTTTCATGTTTTTATTTTGGATTGTTCATTGGATATGGAATTGAATTAGAATTAGGCCTACATAATTTTGAATCAATTAAGTGTTAGATTGCTCATTGCTCATTGCTCTAATTGTAATAATTGACTAATTTCCAAATTTGTAAGTGTTATCTAATATGTGATGTTGAATGGATGATGGCTTAATTAGTTTTGAATGAAATTTTTATTAAATAGGTTATTATTCTATTATGTCATATATCATTTTCAGATACAATTTTGCTGACTACCTAACTCTGAAATTTGTAGGTGTTTATTGCTCTGTGAATTGAATGGCTCTCCATTTCATTTCACATATTATATACTATTATTTGTCATATTTAGATATAATTTTGTGGCTTTGAAATTTATAAGTATGGTAACTCATAATTTTTTATGTGCCAATTTTAGATTCAGTGATTGCCAATTTTAAAATTATCAAGCTATATATTATATGGTGCTTGATTTGGTAGACAATAATGATGTTGTTTAATGCTAAATGTCTTGCTACTTGTTAGTTGTTGTATGAATATTTCAATTGTATGTTCTTTTATAGATATATGATGGTGTTTTTTTCATTCAGTTGTTTACAGCTATAAATTTCCTCTTTTATGTTTATAAAAAGCTAAAGAAAGAACGCTCCTGGTAGTGGATTAGACCCGGGTTGGGAGCATGGTATTGAGGTAGATATTGTTGCTAGGAAAGTAAGGTGTAAATATTGTGGAATTATACATGCCGGGAGTGTTTTATACTAAAACATCACCTCGATGGGACTCACTGCAATGTTGAACCTTGTTTACAAGCACCTAATGATGTTAAAAAAAAAAATTTAGAGACCTTTTGCAAGGTGCCGAAGAGGAATCCAAAAAAAAAAAAAGAGGAGGAAATTTAATGAAATTGGTGGACTTGATTCTCCTAACATTGAATCATCTAATAATTATTACAATTGAAAAGGGATGGGTATGGGGGTCATGGATTATTTTTTGGGAAATAAAAATCAGCTACTACAAACCACAATTAATCAGAAGTATAAAATGGAAGAAAGGGAGGAAGTTTGCCAACAAATTACATGTTTTTCTACACTAGTGTTATTCCCTTTAATGCTGTGAATAATCATGAATTTACACTCATGGTTGAAATGATTAGAAAGTATGGTATAGGACTTAAACCACAAAGTTACCATGAAATTAGAGTCAAATATTTAAATAAAGAAGTGGTTGATGTGATGACCATGCTAGAAGAGTATAAACATTAATGGAAGCAAGCAGGGTGTACTATTATGTCTAACAAATGGAGTGATAGACAAAAACATTCAATATGTAATTTTTTTGGTGTATAGCACTAGAAGTTCAATATTCTTATCATCTATTGATACATCTGACATCTCTAAAATTGCTGAAAAAGTTTTTGAGATGCTAGATGCAGTGGTGGAAAAGGTTGGGGAAGAAAATGTTGTTCATGTTGTGATTGACAATGCTTCAAATTATAAATTAGCTAGGGAGATGTTGATGGAGAAAAGAAAAAGGTTGTATTGTACACCATGTGCAGCTCATTGTATTGATTTGATGTTGGAGGATTTTGAAAAAAAAAAAAAAGGATTAAGGCTCATAGTGCAACAATTACAAAGGCTAAAAGGGTAACAGCATTCATATACACTAGAACATTACTCCATAATTGGATGAAAGACTTTAATAAGGGAAGAGAGTTGATTAGTCCTAGTGTGACATGATTCGCAACTTCATATTTGACCTTGAAGTGTCTAAATGAGTTGAAAGGCCCATTACTAGCCATATTTGCATCTACCAAGTGGAGATCTGGTAGGTTTGCTTCATTAGTTGAAGGAAAATGAATTTAGAGGATCATTTCATATAGTAATGGATTTTGGTGTGGAGTTGTCACATGCTTAAAATCATCCTTATCACTTGTTAAAGTGATTTGTATGGTGGATTTGGATGAGAGGCTTGCTATGGGTTTATATACGAAGCTATGGATTAAGAAAAAAATCAAATCAAAGAAAATTTCAACAATGTTTAAAGGAAGTAAGTTTTTAGTTACATTTTTATTACAATTAAATCTACTTTATTATTTTTTTGTCATTTTTATTAATATTATATGTTTATATTTTTTTTGTAGCTATGGACATGTTATGGAAATTATAGATGAGACATGGGACTCTCAACTACATAGGCCATTGCATGTCGCTGCTTATTATCTCAATCCACAATTTCAATATAAGCCAGATTTTAGAGCCACTGCACATATCAAGATTGGCTTATACAATTTTTTAGAGAGGATGGTTGTGGATTCTCAAAAAATACCTAATATTGATTTGTAGTTGGATGCATTCAAAAATGTAAGAGGAATTTTGGTTTTCCTACTGCTGTGATGACAAGAACAAAAAAAAATCTCCAGGTTAGTTGATTTTTATTTTTTATAGTATCTTTTCAAAACATTTAAATCTTAATCCTAGTTCAATTAATATTAAACTATAAACTTGTATGTAGATGATTGGTGGGACTCATATAGAGATGAATGTCCCAAGCTAAAAAAATTTGCCATGAGAATTTTAAGTCTAACATATAGCTCCTCTAGTTGTGAATGAAATTGGAGTGCTTTCGAAATGGTAAACTACTAACTTTTTGTTTTGTTAATTTGATTTATTTGATAGCTAATCATTCTACTAAACATTTTAAATTTTGGTTAATAGATTCATATAAAGAAGAGAAATCGTGTACACTAAAAAAAGATGAATGACCTGGTTTTTGTAATGTATAACTGAAAATTAAATCAAAGACAAGAAAAGAAAGCAACTAGACTAGAGGGCCCAATTATCCTAGAAGAGCTACCTTCAGATGATGAATGGATTATAGAGAGATAGGAACCTGTTCTTCCTCTAAATGAAACATAGTTAAATTTTTTTGATAGAGCAAGCAGGAGACATGGTAGAGAAGATGAGAGGAATGAAGATGGAAACACTAATGAAGAAGGTAATTTTATGTATTCTTTTTACATTTTCTACTAAAACAATTGAATGATTCAATCTTATATAGTTACATTTTTCTTTTTCTTCTATTTCATTTTATAGATGAGAATATTGAAGACCATGAACTAAGTGATAACAAAGTTGCTGCAACATGTATTGCTTCCAATGAAGGTGATAATTTGGATGATTTTGATACAAGTGTTCGTGATGATGATGACACTATAGGGACAACCACTCCTAGTAGGAGCACTGAAGTTGGAAGTGAGGACATAGATAATGTGGAGGATTATGATTCTTATGAATGATTATGCCTTTATCATGTTAATGTAATTTTAACTTTCTTTTATGTTTTTGTTGTCTATGTTGTTGACTTATGATAAACTTGTTAATTTGTAAGACTATTTTGGTAATTTGGGAAGCTTCTATGTTGTTAGAACTAAATTCAAACTATTTTAGAGCTTAACTAGTAGTTTTTAGTGCTATTTGGCTTCAAATATGCATAATTTATAACATACAGGTATTGTACGATGATATTTTTGTGATTTTGATCCTACGATCCGATCCGATAATCTGATCCTATGGCCTAAAATCAATCCTATGTAGGATCTCAATCCTAACAACATTAGCACCACCCTTAGAAACCTAAGCCCTCCACCTGCAACCAACTCCCCCTCCTTTTCTTTCTTTCTCCTCTCAGCCCTCCTCCCTGCATGCCACCTTGCGCCGCCTATAACCCCTTTTCCATCGCCGCTGAAGCCACCCCTCAACCACCCGACATCCCCCTACCATCTCCCTACCTCACCTTACCCAAAATCCCCCTACATCCCCTTCCTTTCTCCTCTTCTTTTTCCTTTCTTCCCCTCCTTTTCCTTTTCTTACACCTCCTTTCCAGCCATCACTCTCTAACCCTCAACCACCACCTGTACCCTCCCACTCCTCCTACACCCAACCACTACCCAAACTCCGCTCCACCGCTCCCTCAAACCCCGTACACAATACCTCCCCCTCCTCATCCAAACCTCCCTTTCCCCATATTTTCCCCTTTTTCGTGCATACATCCTCACGATGCATGGGTAGCATGAGTGTTGCTGTATGTTTTAAGGTTATTCAACAAATTTTTGAGGTATAATATAGTTAGTAATAATATATATTTAATAAGAATTTTTGATAAAATTTATTCTTTTAATTACCTACTACTAATATGCTAATTGTGACATTATTTTTAGGTACAATTTTTACTAATCAAAGCTTAAGCTTTTAACTGGGATACCGATAAAGTTTGGTTATTGCTGAAAATAAGGTAACCATAATAACCTACTAAAATGTAGGGATTTACGTATGTTATCACATTAGGGTTTTGGTATGTGTTTGTGTGTATATTATGTGTTGTTAAGCATCTCATGATTTGTAATGTATATTGAAAGATATAATGAAAAGCATGCTATATTGTATGAAATATGACATGTAGAAATGGTGCATGCTATATTGTATGAAATGTGATGTGTAGAGATGGTGATTAAGAATGGGGGTTTTGTTGTTAATAATGATATTAGGTGCATATACATGTCGTGATATGTAAATATGGCCATATGTAGTAGAAATATTGCTAATATGAGCCTTAGGGACATTTTGGTAATTTTACTTATACAAAGAGAGTGACCAAAATAAATGTGCATGGTAGTTGATAATGGGTGTTAAGAATAAAAATAAGGGTTTTGTAGTGTTAAATGATGCATGTGGGCCACGGATGTTAATATTTTATGTGTTAGGAGTATTTTGGTAATTGTACAACTAAAAAGGGTAATTTGGTAATTTTATAACTAAGAAGAGTAAATTAGTAATTTTACAAGTGACAAGGGTAATTTGGAAATTTTACAACTAAGAAGGGAATTTTGGTAATGTTACTAGTAAGAAGGGTACTTTGGTAATGTTACAATTAAGGAGGGTATTTTGGTGATTTACAAGAAGGATAATATGATAATTTTACAAGTAAGAAGGGTAGTATGGTAATTTTACAACTAAAAAGAGTAATTTGGTAATTTTACAAGTAAGAGGGATATTTAGTAATTTTACAAGTAGGAAGGATAGTTTGGTAATTTGGCAAGTAAAAGGGTATTTTAGTAAATTTACAAGCAAGGAGGGGATTTTAGTAATTTTGTAAGTAAGAAGAGGTAAATCGGTAATTTTTCATGTAACATGGCAGTTGATCTAACAAACCTTCATAATAAGTCACAAGTGATTTTAAATAATAGAATAATAATTTATGGCCTTAGTATCACCTGTTTAAGTATAATCATGTATATTATAAAGATATGGTTAAGGCTTGGGTTATGCTATAAATCTTGTATGCATGGATGTATTAGTATGCCTCGTGTGAATGTATGTGAATGTGAACTAAGTGTGTGTGTGTGGTGCAGCTTGGCTTGCAAAGAGCTAAGGTATGGTGAGTATAATTGGCATTATGTGTAATATGTGTGATATAACTTATTTGGAGGACATGTTTCTTATATATGGTTTAGTTGTTATGACTTGTATGCTTAGAGGCCTTAGGCAGGTTTGAGTGATTGTGGGGAACTGAAAGAAATAAAAAGTGTGGAGTGATTAAGGAGAAGTGGGGGAATGCCCTAAGGGTATTAAGGAGTATAGTTGATAAAACAAAGGGAGAACATAATAAAATGAAGGGTTAGGGTAAAATCTTGAATGGGGAGTGTGAGCTTTGTATGGGATGTATATACTTTGCATGGGGGAAAATTTTATGCGGGGAAATATAGTTTGAGGATTGACCATGGGGAGGAAAGTGTGTTTTGGTTGATTGGTGTGAGTGGGAAAGAGTTAGTAAGTGGGTTGATGGAAATGTGCATAGGAGCATAAACAAGGGTTTTGGGGGGAAAGGCCCTAAGGATAGAGGTATTGTAGGGAAAGGTTGAGGAGTTAGGCTATGAGGTTTGGCATGATTTGAGTATGGTGATGGTGTTAGAATCAAGGGGGAATGTATTATGTGTAAGAAGAGGAGAGGCTACGGCCACATAGACTAGATTAGGGTTTCAAGGGAAAAACCTAATGGCAATGGTAGGCATAGGTGGAGAAATGAGGAAGTAGGCCTTGACTCATATATGTGGGGGTTCTAAATTCATGGTGAGTACGGTGGAAGGTGTATGGGTGTTCTAGAGTCTTGGGGAGTGTAGAGGTCCCAAGTTAAGGGATATGGTATTTTAGCGAGTCCAAGTTGGTAGAGTAATAATGAGTCAGAGAAGCCCATTGGGGGTGCGTGTCTAGATGGGGGGTTACCTGTTGAATAAGACATCAATAACACACTAATCATTTAAAGTAGAAGATCATTGAGTCGGGCCCAGACTTAGGATGACTGTTGTTCCACCGGTTATAATAGTGGACAAGAGTGTTTTGTCCTAGAGATTGTTCCACCAGCTATAATAGTGGACAGATGCGTTTTGCCTTGGAGTAGTATTCTCATTCCACGAGCTATAATAGTAGGGTTCCGAGCTCAATGAATTTAAACCTTGGATGATAATAATTCATGGAAAAGATACTAATTACTTATAGTGGAACACCACGTGGGTCGGGACCAGACTTAAAATAATTTTCACCAGCTAAAATAGTGGCCAAGAGTGTTTGCCCTTAAGACCGTTCTGCCGGCTATAATAATGGCCTAGTGCGTTCTACCCTAGAGTAGTTATTTCCATTCCACCAATTATAATAATAGAGCTTCCATACTCACGTTGATATAATTCAAGAGATGATTATGAATAATATCTAATTAATGGCTAAAGTCTAAAAATTGTTGAATATACCGTTATGATTTGTTATTATGATATGATAGCAGCCCTGGGTGCCTGCCTTTGAATTAAGTGGTGGTATGTATCATTTGAGTATGAGGTTGGAATTTTAATTATACTACAAAGAGTTCCACTTGGATGCTCTCTTGGTAAGTGCTGGTAATGCTAAGTAAATGAACCTTATGACATAAGATTCTTGAAGTATAAGTGCATCCTAATGTTTATTATACTTCTTTCTATGTATATGTGTCATCTACTGTTCTTATGATTGGACTGATATGTTGCATGCGGGTCCTACCTTTTAGTTCAATATAAAGGGTTACTAATTACCTTAGTACTAAAGGGTTTCTTTTGTGGGCCCCTACCTGTTCAATGGGCAGTGTCCGTTGCAAGTTAGTCCGCAAGTGCTATTCAAGTTTCTTTTTGGGTTAAAGAGCGTAGGACTAACCGGAAAGGTTTTAGTACTTTCCTCTAAACTTCTAATTTCCAATGTTTAATGTTTTCATGTTGTAACCACTATAGTGGGTTTTTATTCTTGTAATGTATTTAGAGTGCTAATCTGATTTAGCTTTGAAATTTTAGATTTGTGTAAGTTGGATTCTTTTCTTAAGCCTTAGCACTTGACACCGGAGCGATGGAAGAAAACCGGTATGGTACTAAATGTGGCAGTAGAATCTCTAAAAATTTTTGTATTTTCTTTACTCAAATTTTAATAAAAAGAAAAATTTTAGTAGTGAATTTTGGGGATTATAATTAATTATATAGGATTAAGTTTAGGAAAAATTTTGGGGAATTATATTGTAGTCCTAAGCTATCAATTTGAGGTAGTCAAAGTTAATTAGTTGGTTTGTAGTTCAAGGTTAGAAACCCTAATTTTTGAACAAAGTTTTATGAAAATGATTTACTTATATTCCTTTCACCAAGCAGATTACTAGCTTTGATTTAAAACCATTTGAATTGTATTTTTATCTTATAGGTGTGGATTAGCTCTTTGAAAATAGTTAGTTTATCTTTTTGGTTATAAAACATAATTAGTAAGTCATTTTCGATAAAATTAACTTATTTTCCATTATTCTTTCCCCTGTTTTCTAAATTAATTTGAAATTCCCTAGGTGATATGTATTGAACCCAACTTGTTTAATATTTAATTTTAAATCTTAATAGTGTTACACTCACGAGTCTTAGGTTTTGGACACATTTTCTAAGAAATATCATATGTGTCTCTCTTTGTTGGATAAATTATAATACTTGAATTATTGATCGATAAGGAAGTTTCTAACCTAATCTTACGATTTCTATCGACAATCTAGGAAAAGATTCTCCTGAATTGTCGAGCTCTCGATATCTCTCTCTCTTTCTCAATTTGCTTAATTAGCTTCAGATTTAGGTAAGTCATTACTTACTTGTGCTTATGGCGGAATTTGGAATGTATGTCTTCTTGAAGTGTAAGCTGATGAGTATGCTTTATGATTATTTAAGTATGTCAAGTTTATATTATGCTTTTATGTGGTTATTCTATGTATGTATAAATTTATAACTTCGGTGCAAACATATGTTAGTATGCCTCTTGAATATTATATGTGTTTGAGTATGTGAAGAGTTGAGAAATATTATGTTGTTAACATGTACAACTAATAATGAAATGTTTGGTAATTTTAGAGTATGTTCTAAAGTGTCTAAATTGTAATCGTCATAGAAAACCATATCCTTAGTTGAGTATGGATTGAAATTGTATGATACGTTATGTTGGATTTTATACACTGAAATTATTCTGCTTTGATGCCATCTGAAATTGACCAGCTTTAATGGCACTTGTAATCGATCGAATTTAATGCCACTTGGATTGTTTTGACTTTAATACCACTTGGATTGTATCATCTTTAATACCACTTAAAATTGATCGACTTTAATGCTACTTGGAATGGATATAATAATGGAAATTCATGGTGTTCATGGAAGTGATTTAAGTGATGTTATGTGGACCTGATCTATGATCGGTTAAATCTTTAAATAAAACATTAATCACTTAAAGTAAAAGATCTTGAGTCGGGACTTGTATCACTCGGGGTAACTATCCGAGTTAGGTTTGGTATTCACTTGGTACCTTTCTAGTGTTTTTATCTTCTGTGATCTTAGGTGCCTTACAAGGTTCGGAGAGGCCCTCTTCTACTCTATAAGTGTCTCAATAGATTTTGGCCTTATAGGGGTTATGTATGCTTAAGTAATTAGGTGTCTTATTTATTGGTGGTCTGATTATGTTTCTAGGTGGGCCAGCTAAAGCTAGTACTGTTCAAGTACTAAATTTTTTATTAGGATGTCTTTGAGTCTCCGTTCTCAAGATAATATAATCAAATGGTTGTGATCACAATAATAAAATATAATAATCAATTATTTTCGTTCATTCATAGAGTTTATATTTCATTATCCTATGCATGACCCTTGGTTGTCTTCCTTACAATAGTGCTACCATATGATGTATGTTCGTACCCAGTTATCACATGATCTATTATTTAAACCACATGTGGGCCTTCTGTGCAAGAATGCTATCTTCTAGGGTATTTGTGTTACCCAACATGCGATCTTGATTCCATGTACTCTTGTACCCTATGTATTGTCATGTCTAGTCATACATTTACAAGCATAAATCCATGAACACATGTTTATCATATGTATCACATATATAATTGAGCATGAATAATTGATTAAGTGGAATGGTGTATGCATCTCACATATATAATTGAGTATGATTATTGTAAATTAGAAATTACCATGTCTTATGTGTATCATGTTTCCTCCCATGAGTCAGGTAGTTGTGATTTACTCAATACTGGATCTGTACTGATACTACCTTGGTTGAGTGAGTCCTGCAAGATCCATTAATGATGGGGAGCAAACCTCTTGTGCAAGTATGAGATCGAATGTTATTGATAGGTTGTAGGCTTGGCTTTGAGATAGTAGGCAACCCGGAGTTTTATCCCTTAGAGATTTATATTTATTTATTTGTATTTACTTTTGAAAATTTTCAAGTGTTATATTAAAATTAAGGGTGTTGTAATTGAATTTTAATGTTTCATTACTTTACTAAGCTTTTAAAATCTAGGATTATTTCACAAGTTTTCCATTAATTTGATCAGGAATGATTTTGTACAGTGAAATTGTTCACTTACCACCTAACATTGGATATCTTCTTATAGGATTTTATTCTCCACGGCATATATGTTGTTTGAATTTTTGTTGGACATGTTTTAGTTTTACATCTAGTATAAAATAGATGTCGGACATTTATCTTGTGTTAGGTGTGGTAATAATATTTTCCATTTTCTATTTTGACTTTCGCATTATTCCTTTAAATAAAATTTTTCAATAGTAAATTTTGGGAGTGTTACCTAAATTTTCACTAGTCACTAGCAAGTTGACATTTTCCTATTATTCTACTTACAACTAATCTTTTACCACTAATGTACTCATAGTTTATGGGTGAGATAGTTTTTATCATTGTTCTACTTAAAACTAATCTTTCGTCACTAATACACTGATTTTCATCAATTTTTTATTAAAAAATATATTAATATGGATTTCTATTCATAAAATAAAATTTTAGAAACATTATGATACTTTTCTAATAAATCAAAATTAACACAAATTAATTAGAAATTTTTTATAAAAAAAATACTACAGCATTAGTTGTACGGTGCTAGACCAAAGATAGGGTGCATACTATAAATTCTCCCTTCTTCCCACCTTTTAGGAAAGGTAAAGGAAGTGTCATTAATCATTCATTTCTGCTTATCGATAAAGCCAAGAATACAAGGTGCACAAAAATCATAGCCATGCTATGCAAGTAAAGCTAGCAAAAGTTGACCTAACTCACTCCGACCTACACAAAATTTGACATGACATAATCCGAAAATTCTTCAATCTGACCTGACCTAAACCCGATCCAAAACTAACCCAACATAACACTGACCCAAATATAAATGAACTAACATGACCGAACCTAAACCCTACCCTACCTGGCCCCAACCCATAATCCGACATTAACTCCACCCGTTATCAACCCGACACGCCATCAACCTGACCTGACAAAACCAAATTTGATATTAATAAGTTATCATAATAAAAAAAAAATGCGCATATCTTATTATTTATTTAAAGCTTTTTAAAATATACTATTATATAAATGTTACTTATTTTTCTTTCTTTTATTGTGGACAAACTTATTCACCATCGATATTCTAATTTTACTAAATTTTTTACATAAAAACATAACATTAAAAAGTCATAATACTAAACAAATAATAATTAATAACACATTATTAATTACATGTTTACATAAAGTCAAACTTAAGGTTAATGAGTTAGATTAATTTTGATGGTTAATGTCAGATTTGACTCAAATCCAAAGTGATTCAATCTAAGATTAGCTTTGCTTGAACCTGACTTGACCTATTAAAATCTAAAAAATTTGTGATTCAATATAAGATTAGCTTTGCTTGAACCTGACTTGGCCCATTAAAATCTAAAAAAAATTCGATTTGTCAATTTAAATAAACCTAACATGACAAATTAACGTAAATATAAAATCACTCAAATACGAGCTTGCTCGCACTAAACTTGACCCGACCTAACTCGACAAACTAACCTGAAATAACCCAAATCTTTCCGACTCAAATCCGAAGTAACTCGATACAAACCAGACTCGACCCAAAAAATTAACTCAATACAACCAAGATCTATAACAACCGAAACAATAAGTTGATCCAAAATGAACTAACCCAACCCACAATTAACCCAAAAAGAAATAACCCACAAACAATCCGATTTGCGAACTACCTAGCCCGATATAATTTGATTTGAACTCGACCCACCCGATTCAATTGTCACCTATATATGAAAGCCTTGCATTTGCCCGAATAACATTGACTTCAAGGTTTTCCTTTTCCTTTTTATTTTTTGTCTCTGAAAAATTGCATCAAATCGAATCATAAGCATCCTAAAAATAATATTTGATCAAAACTCTACTACCGTGTTCCCTCCGAAGTCAATGAACCGCCTAATTTCCAATGAAAATTCTATTCATAACCTGCATTTTCTAAATAAAAGCAGTTTGTTTGTCACCTACTTTCTAAATAAGCAGCTATATACGTGTTACGTTAAATCAGTTGTAGCCACCAAAAGTAGGTATACAAGCAAAGAAAATACGAGTTTTAATATGAGAAACGAACTTAGGATTAGCTACTGTTTCATTTTCAAGAAACACAAATTATGAGAAACAAAAGGAAAGATGCGTGCATTATTCAGTGGGAGTTCGAATTCTCTGAATCAGAAATTTTTCTTCCATTGGTTAGGTAGGTAGGTAGGTAGGAAGGAGACAATGATCCTTGACCCTAAATTGGAGGCTCCAACAAATTCAACACGGCTACTTGGATCACTTCAATTATAGTTATATTTACTTAAATACTATATCTTGTTAATTCAGTACGACCTAAAACATAACATTAATTCCAAGCTAATCATCGTATCAAACGTATTCCGAACCCCGTATATAAAGAATAGAGACTTCTATGTGGTTGATTAAGCGTCACACTCTACTAGCAGCGCCTTCCTCGGGCATTAACTACTCTACATCCGCACATAGCTACTTTTTTAAGAATAAAATCAATATATATATATATATGGTGATGTACTTTAGCAAATAATTTGGCAATTGTAGGGTTATTGGGATCGGTTAAGAAATTTATTTAATATGAAAAAAAAGGGCTCCCAACCATCGCACTTGTAAAAGATAAAAGGCCAAAAGAGCATACATTTCTGGGTCACTATGTCTGAATTGTAGTGTGTTTTTTTGTTGTGCTTGTGTGGACATCTTTGTTAGTTTAATAATATGGCAAATGAAATATTTTAGTGGGTTATTGCAAAGGAAAAGAAATTTCAAAAAGTAGTATGATGCAATGGAGAGTAAAGTACTGTATTTGGAATATGCTATAACTTACAATAGAAGATTGTAAATGAATTGGGTCAGATTAGAGATCGGCTCAGCTTAGCTCAATAAGCACTTAATTTAGCTTGTTCATTTAACTAAAGGAGAACTTAAGATAAATTTTTAGACTTGTTTATCAAACAAACCAAACCCCAGCCAAAGTCGACTCGGCTTATTTATTCATAAGCCAACTCATTTAAAAGCTCGTAAGCCGACTCGTTTATAGGCTTTTTAATATCCTCACTATATATGTAACTTAATAAAACTTTGTATTTTGGGTTATAACTTAATAAAGCTATTAGTTAAAACTTCAAATCCTTTTTAAAAATTAATAATTCAAATGTTATTCTCACTCACGTTCCATCACTATCTCGTTGTCTCAAGACAAAAGACTCTCAAATATCAAGCATGCATCACACTCACCTATTCCTCCAATCCTCAAGCCTCTATCTTGGACACTTGTATGACATCCCATCCCATTTTTCAAACCCTCAAGCCCTAATTTTTCATCTAGATTAAGTTTCTCTCCCATCCTTTAGTCTTTGATTTTGTTCATCGACTGTCATCTTGTCCGGTAGTTATTTGCTCCAAGCAACCCTCACTGATGCTCTCAATGGCAATTTCTTCATCTCCCATCATTTGTGGTGAGGTGTTTTTCGTGCACTTGTTGTAATCAATGCATCATAACTACCGTGTATTCTCTATCTTAATGGCATGTTATAGGTATACATGGTGGGATTTATGTATAACCACCGTGTATGCTTTATTTTAAAAAATATATATTTTAATAATTACCCTACCACATTTTTTTCTTGCAAAAAATCAGCATATGTTTCTATAATGCTTTCACCAGCGTTATAAGTCCTTGCCTAATCCAAAACAGCAAGCAACCAAAATAAACAATTATATACTTTCATTATATAACTTGCATACAAAGTCATATATAAAAATCTTTTTCATTCATATTTATTCTCTATGTACAAAAAAATTAAAGCTACACATGATTCTACATATAATCATCATAAAAACTTGTAACAAAATCTAACTTTTCTTTCCTTACTTCATTAATCTTGTTATTTTGATAATTAAGAAGGTTATGATGTTGATATACCTACAAAAGATGGAAAAGACCATGTTGGTATTAATGTATATAGATACACATAATTAATATGAACTAAACAAAGTAAATACATAATTCTCCTTGGCTTGTCCAATGTTTGCGAATGTTTTTCTTCATGAATATTATGTCGTAGTATCCACAACTTACATTATCTTGTTGTTGTGGATACTAAAAAATAAAATATTAATTACATTATCTTATTAGTTTCTCATACTTAATCCTTAATATTAAATGACAATGATTTTTAAATGACATAAAAACTGAAAACTTATTTTTTTTCATGACATATGGGGTGGTGGTACCCTTCACTTATTTTGTGGCCCAAAATAAGTATTGAAGAACCTAATTTCTGTAGTAGACATATATTAAAATATATGTGTGTGTGTGTGTGCGCGCATGCACGCCAGCATGCTCGCGTGTGTGATTCTAATTAATATCATTATATAGATAAATATGTACCTTTCTACAAGCAATGTTATATCTAAATGATGGTTTCCATTTGTGAGTTTTAACTTGGTATTTGAGCACAACATAATGTTATGTAGGTTCGTGCAAATGTTGGAGAAGTGTAGTGTAGTATGGAGGTTTGTGTGAGAACCATGAGGGTCCCATGTTAATATACACATACCGTGTTTCTTTGTGAAAATTTTGATGTGTTTTGAAAAAAAGTAGAGAGTAAGGAAATAAACACGGGAGTCATGTGTTTTCTAAACATGTATCATGTTTTTGCTTTATTTTTGAAACATGTTTTGGCCTATAGGATTTTTTTCTTCTATAAAAGGACACATGAAACCCTAGTCGTAGAGAGTCGTGTGTCCCAACTTCTTCTTCTTCTCCATAGAATTCTCCATTCAAAGAATATTGTAGATTTGTGTACTTGATTGATTAATTAGTTTAATCATCCTATAATTATATAAAAGTACAAATAAAGATCTCTCATTTTTCCTAAATTAATTATTTTGTGATTGAATTCTCAATTGTGCATAATATTGTTAATTTCAATTTAGTTTGGATCTCTTTGAATCCATGTTAATTCTACAACAATTTGTTATTAGAGTTACGTTGTTGAAGAAATCTAGTTATCAGGATGGGTACAAGATTCGATATTGAAATGTTTAATCGATCTGTCAATTTTGATTTATGGAAATTCAAGATGTGAGCAATTCTAATTCAAAGTGTATTGGAAAAAACATTATCCGGTCATTCAAAAAAGATAGAGTCGATGACGGATGGGAGATTTGAAAAAATATATTTGAATGCCCTCTCTACCATACAACTGTGATTGTATAACGAGGTATTGCAGAAAGTGGCAAAAGAACCAACAATAGTTATCTTGTGGTTGAAGCTTGAGTCATTATACATGACAACGTTAGTAGCAAATCAGCTACAGTTGAAGAGTCAACTTTATGACCTAAATTTAGGTGATGGTCAATCTATAAGAAGTCACTTGGATTAATTTGACTTTATAGTTATGGATTTGCATAATATAGATATTAAATTATATGATGAAGATTTGTCTGTTATATTGCTATATTCTTTGCCAGCAAGATTTAGGCATTTTTCATGAGACTATTTATATATGGGAAGGATGAGTTAGTCCTTGAAGATGTGAATTCTACCCTGCTACAATGAGAGTTGATTGATAGTCGATTGACTGAAATTGATACTTTCAGAGGCTCACATAGTGAGGGATTAATAGCAAAGGGGAGGACATGTAACTCAGGATCTATTGACAAAAAGATGTCTACATCTAAGTTGAAGAATTGATAGAAGAATGTGACATGTCATTGTCGTCGCATGAAAGGTCATATCAGGAGATACTGTCCCAATAGGAAATTAACAGATTCTCACTAATTTTATTTCATTTACATACAATTTTATTAATGAGATAGTTTATTGGTGTTTATGTATTAATTTTCATGAGATAAAATATTACTTTTGTGCATCAAATTCAGGTTTGTGTAGGATTATTTTAGATTGGGTAAGTTAGGGTTGGGTCATTATTTGATTTTTGTTTGGGTATAGGTCAGGTGCGGGCCATTTTGGGTTATTTTTGATATAGATTACTATAGAGTTAGCTAAATTTGGATAAAATTCTTATTGTTTTGGATTATTTTTAAATTTTTTTTTTATTAAGATCATATTTAATTTTTTTAGATCCAAATCGAATTTGAGGTCGGATTATTCAGATCAAATCAACGAATCAAATTAACTTTGCTAGGCCTTTTACTTTTTAACTCAAGTAAGAAACATCCATGAGGATAAAACTTTATAAATTAGCTTCATCTTTAATATATATTGTTCATTAATTATTTATGCTATTTGTGGCACAAAATTAATATTGGTAATTAATACTAATTAAAATTTATAAAGACAAACTATTTGATACAGTGGAATTAGTAACTAATACTAATTAAAATTCCAAACGCTTATTACAATCTATTTTGACATAAAGGTCTAGGACAAAACAAAATAAAAATAAAATTTTTGGGAGGGGGGAATCTTTCCTCTATTTTTCCATTTATAATGATGATAATTTTCCTCTATGTAAGCATCCTTTTATTCATGCATTTATTCATTTATAACCGTGTTTTAAACCATCGTTAATATAATATACGGCAGAAGCGTTTGGTACATATGTTTTTGGTGCAAAAGTGAAAGGCATTTGATCCTCTCATGTTAGATATCAGCCGAAACCTTGCATACATTCTATCTATTTTTTACGCACGTGGAGAACAGCATTTCCCACGGACGGGAAGCTAGTGCATGACACACTAGGCTGTAGGGATGGCAACGGGGCGGGGCGGGGACGGGGATCCCATCCCCATCCCCATCTCCGAACCCGATAAGAAAAATAATCCCCGACCCGATCCCCGATATTTTTTTATCGGGGATTCCCTAACCCGATCCCCGCAGGGATCAAGTCCTCATACCCGACCTGATCTCCGATCTATTTTTAATCCCCGATTTATTCTCCGTTCATAAAATCCGAACCGAAACCCGAAACCCGACTTTATACCCGATCCCCGATCTCATCCCCGATTCTCAAACTATTTTTTTATATTATATTTTTAATTTATATTCTATAAAAAATTTATATATATATATATATATATATATATATATATATATATATATATATAAAAATTTCTGGGCGGGTTCAGGGATGGGGACCCCAAACCCGTCCCCGAAAAAATTCCCGTTAAGAATCCCCAAACCCGAACCCGATCCCCAAATTCTCTCCTCGAACCCGAACGAAAAATCCCCGACAGGACCCCGAATCCGTGGGGAAAATTGTCATCCCTACTAGGCTGCTAACCAGTTCGGATCATTCCGTGTTATTATAAAATATATAGAACAGTGTCTTCTATTACGCTTCGCAACAAAGTCCGCAGTTAGGTTATTTATCACTTGGGTTATGCCACCAATTTGCCAGCTATTTGTCACTAGACATAAAATACATAAAGGATAGCGATGATATAAAACCTTTTGCTTAAAATAAACATATAACACTACCTTTTCAGTATTGGATCAAGAAATTATGAGCCATCCTTCTAGATGCATCCATGAGATTCTTAACGAACTAAAAAAAAAATTCGTAAAACTTGACTCTTTCAACTCGACTGCAACTGTAGGACATAAATCAGAGGAATTTTTTTTTTTACTTTATGTTTTTCTCTTACTGGCTGCACGTAAAAGCGGCGGTGGACTGAGAATGAGATGCATGCTATATGGTAGGTAATTCCATAAACGTGCTTCATGTTTTTTTTTTCCCCTTTTGAGTAGGCTGCTTGACAACTTTTTATATTGTATAGTTTGAGAGACTTTAATATTGTATTGTTTTCATCATTCACCGTCATTTCAAGCTTGATTTGTAACTAATTAAACTTTTAATTGTCTTTTCAACATGATTTGCTAATAATTTAAACTCAACCATATCAATGCATAGGCTAAAGCATATATATAAAAGAAAATATCTGGTTCTACATATATTGAAGATAAGAAATATAAAGGTGAAAATACTTTAAAATTAATTACGAGACACATAATATGGTTTCATATATGTTTCAACATAGTACCATGCATCCAAAATATAGCATAATATGCTTCGACATATTCCAAATACAATATAGCCGAGACTCGTATATTAGTTATGCAGTATATAATATGTTTCAGATGTATTAACAATACATTGATAAATTGAATAATCAACGGATTGGATAATCCAGCCACAAACTAGATCGGATATCCGCTTTGGTTGTGACAAATGTTCTTTAATCAAATTTTCAAAAATTAGATCAAAGTTTTAGATGTCATTCTTTTTGTATAATCCTAATAATGTGTATTTGTTTTTTATAGGATGGATGTTTATTACTTCCAATAAAATCTTTCTAATGACACCCCTATTTTTAGTACTAAAAACTTTTTCTTTAAAAGAATTATTTGTGGAAGTTAAAATGTTAAATCATAGGGTATTGCCATCATATTTAACATAAGTTTAGACTCCTCTACCTTTCTTATACTAAGTGTTAATACTAAAATATTTATTTGCTTAGGTAAACAATAACATTAATAATAAGGATATAAGAGATAACAATATAAGATTACTATCATGATATTACACAAAAGTATCCAACAAAGATACAACAACCAAAAGAAAATAAATATAGAAAAAGAGAAAAGAGTTCAAAGGATATTCAGATTAAAAGATGTTAGAGCAAACATCAGATAGTTCTAACTCTCAAACCCAAAACCCATCCTACTCAATTGGAACCACCAAAATACTCATGAAAGGTCATGACTACCCATTTGAATAGACAAGAGATCATAAAACGAAACCCGCCAATACAACAGTTGTAATACCTTGTTTTTCATAAACCCCAATTAAGAACATAATTGCAACTTAAGGTGTTATGGCAATCTGATCAAATAAATATTAGGTGAATAATATGTGTTGGATGTATTTATTATATGTGTTTGGGTTGGGGTGGGAAATGGATTAGGTTAATTAATTTTTAAAATGGAAGATTAAGGTTTTGGTGTCTAGTAGTCGATCGAAGACTATGGGTCACACAACCAAGTGTTGAGGCTAAGCTAGTAGCACTAGGAGGTTTGGCCAGATAACTAGCTATCAACCGAGGCTCGTCCGAGTGTTGGGTTGTGTGATTTTTACATGTATTTTTTTTTATTTTGTGGGTCCTTTCATTTTGTTCTTTTTGACCTTCTATCTACCTCCCCTCACCTTGGATCATATTGTTACTTTATCCCTTGCCTTTATCCAAAATCTTAACCATAATGACGTCACCTCACCACTCACTCAATTTCTTACACTTTGTGATTACACTCAACCCTTCATTCAAGTTTGGAGAATCAAGCTTAGGTCAGCCACTTCACCTACCTTGCTGATTTCGGACCCCATATGCCCCAATTTATGCCTTTTGCGTTAATTCTTCATTCATTCAATCACTTGTTGCACTTTTTCTTTCTCCTTTTATATTACTCCCATTTTTAGCACTTTAGAATTTTATTTTCAAGATTTAATTGTAGAAGATAAAATGTTAAAAATGCAGTGTTACCACCACACTTAGTATAAGTCTAATATCTTCTATCACTCTTATACTAAGTGTTAAGGCTAAAATACTAATCATCTTAAATTAATAACAATAATCCTAAAAACATGACAAAGATTACATTATAGATTTACATAGTCCTAAAAATATAAGATTGGACAATGGTTACAAAGGTTAGAAAAAAGAGATACGGAAGAGACATAAGAGTTCTAGGATATCCAGATCAAAAGATATCAGATCGAACATCGGATAGTCCTAACTCTCAACCCTAAAACAATACTAGCCAGCTAGCTACATTCACACATGATCCTACAAGGTCACAACTACCTATTGAACAGGCAAGAGACCATGTAAAAGAACCTATTAGTACAATAGTACTGAGTAAACCACTATACGATACTAAACTTGCAAAGGTCACATAGAGTACATAAAAGGCATCATATAGGAGAAATATAGTATAAACATACATAATCATACATGCAATAATAAAATATAATAGCCATGCCAAATAGACAATTATCACCAAGGCCACATGGTCCACATACCATTTCACTTAAACCATAATATGAAACTTAATACTCAAAGCATACTAAGGGTGTTTCCCGAAGGAAATTCACAAAACCATTCTTAATCAATTTCCATAATAATCACATTATATCTCATAAATCTCAATTAACCATGCCATTAAATTCTACAATCACACAAGTGGGTAAAACAATCTGAAGACATATAAAGTATCCCAGCCATATCGGCATACCAAGGTGACAGAACACACTCTAACTAGGCCATCATATCGATTCCTATTAAGCTAATAGGATAACGTAGCCTGGAGACATATAAATTAGTCTGGTCATATTGGCGCATAAGGGTGACATGGTACATCCCAACCACTCCATCAAACCGATCCTTATAAATTGTAGGTAGACACGAAGGTAACTATCTAACCATTAATCAAATACATTAACGATAACCATACACATTAGTTGATTCCATTTTTGTTACTTGAGGGCATACAAGAGATAACCTGGAGACCTGTAAAGTCTATTGGTCATATTATCACACAAAGGTATCACAATACCCATCCAATCATATAACCTAAAGACATATAAAGTACATTGATCATACCAGCACACTCATGGAAGCATAGAACCCTCAATCATAGGTCACCTAATAACTAAGTGCTAATATCCCTTATATATTTATTAGGTCACATATAGAGTAGACCAGGGACTTATTGGGGTACTAAGGCACACTAGTGAAACCAATCCAAAATAAGGATTCCTACCTCGTCTCTAGGATAACTAATCTTAGAGAAAAAAACATTTTAAAATATCAAGGTCTTAATCTTTAAATATTAGTACTTTATTTGGCAATCACAAAGATCATATAATACATAAAAAAAAATCAATTTCCTTACTTAGCCATTTTTCCTCATTTTCAATTATTTAAGTCAAGCCTAAGGTTAATGATCAAACCAAAGTTAGAGTAAACACTAAGTTCAATCTACTAAGGCTATCTTAGATCCAACAATTCACTTTTAAGAGTATAAAGTCATAAATGATTAAAATGTCCTTGTGATCATAATTACCACATCATTATCCATTTTAAATGCTAATTTCATTTTATTTAATAAATTTTCAAGAAAAGGCTAAAATATGATGATGGAAATATTTTATAATGTGCAAAAATTACGAGACATGGTAATTGATAATTTTTCCCCTACACATAATTTAGTACATGAAACCATAACATGCATATCTAATTCAACACAAATCACATACGTCCATAATTAACACTATATAATACATGTTAGGAAAAAGTATTGGAATAAAATAAAAATGTTACACTAAAAAGACCAAAATATTCCTATGGCATACATTGATAATAATCATGCAAAAATATGCCTAAACATGTTCAACCTATTATATTATACGCATACATCATGCATAATTTATCCAAAGCAAGAAACTCATTCCATAATACTTTTGTACCCGTAATATTATAAACAATTTAGCATGCTCCATTATACATAATTTCATGCTAGAATACTAAGAAAAATAAATACAACATAACAATACAATAATTATGACTTAACACATTAGAATCCTAATATGTTATTGTTATTGTGCAATTGTTTGCATTTTAGTAAGGCATATAAGTTACCTTATTTCCAACAAACTAGCAAAAATATAAGCAATCTAAAATAAATTATTAACCTCCACTAATCCTACTTATTTACCTAAAATAAAACCAAATAATACATATTATCAACCAACCCACTAATAACATAATAGTATTGAAATCTAACTAACTAACTAAAAAATTACTTAACCAAAGCCACATTGTTGGGATAAAGTAAAAGCTATGAAAGAATGCCAAACATGAGCCATTGAAATAATAAGGGTGTGCAAAGGGATGGCATTGCATGGGCAGGGGTGTGTGGGGTGACAACATAATAGGGCGGTTGGTTGTGTAGGCTAATAGTGGAGCAAGGTGGTGGGTAGTGATTTTCCATGTGGATGGCAAAGGCAAAAAACAAGGAGGTAAATGGAGAATTTGGCGTGGTTGGGGGATTTAAAAGACTGAAAGAACGAATGGGGTAAGAAGGGAGATGAATGATAGGGGTTGTGTGGAGTTGAAAGTAAGTGGTTGCAAGAATAAAGAAACTAGAAAATAGGACGAGTATTGGGTTGTGAGAATCAAAGGTTGAGAGGGGAAATGATGGAAAAAGAGGGGACTTGGTTGGGCTACAAAAGGAAAGGCACAAAATAGGGAAAAAATGTAGAGGAGGTTAAGGTGCTGTAAGGAGATAGTGGTGCATAAGGTGGAAGGGCAAAGAAATAATAGGAGGAGGAAGAGATGGTGTGATCGGCTACAAGGGAGGTGGCTAAGCAGTTTCCTGTTGGTGGGTTATTATGAAGGGAGTTTAGGATGGTGACTTTATATGGAATAACAGGGTACATAAAATACGATGGCTACGAAAGTGATGGTGATGGCTCAAATGAGAGGGGAGGGTGAAGGTGGTGGTTGGAAATAGGGGAATAAGAGTTGGACGATTAGTGGTTTGCATCTAACATGTTTTGAGCCTGAGCACTTGACTTAATGAAAGTGAGGAAACTAGACTAGTGTTAAGTGTGTTGCTTATTTGTTTTGGATCTAACTTGTTTTGAGCCTTAGCACTTGACATAAGAAAGGTGATGGCAATAAATTAGTGCTAATTGTAGTAGTAGCACCCATTTTTTTTATATAATTAACACTTCCATAAAATTAAAATTTTAAGTACTAAATCTGGGAATGTTACATACATGTTGGGGATTCAATGATAAGATCAAAAATACAACAAGGTTAGTCATTAAGGACAACAATCCCTTTGCTAAACCATTAACATAATACATGTGTAATTATTTCATTACCCCATATAACTTTGTACTAACATATTATCATACATATATTAAAAAGACATAAATTAGCATGTTCATACATATTATTTCAT
Source organism: Tamarix austromongolica (assembly GCA_039764185.1). Taxonomy (NCBI): domain Eukaryota; kingdom Viridiplantae; phylum Streptophyta; class Magnoliopsida; order Caryophyllales; family Tamaricaceae; genus Tamarix; species Tamarix austromongolica. Next base: position 92,063,775 of record CM077819.1, on the reverse strand, counting down.
ACTTGCATACTTAAGGGAAAATAACAGCATAACATGGTACATGCATGGATTTCATAAAGCCACAAAAAAGCATAAAATCACACTTAAGCATCACAACCAAAACTAAAACATACTACCATATGATTTTCACATATTTAGTAGGAGCATTGGTTTACCACTTTAGGAGCAAATTAATCAAAATAAAAATAAGAGAGATCCTCCAAAGCTCTAGCCTCCAACACAACCTTCTTCTTCTCCTTAAACACAATACCCCAAAATTAGAAATTAAAACACATAAAATATCAAAGAGATAACAACAACAGGAATCAAACAAGAAAATAAGTCATACCCACAGTAAGGGATGGCACACCAAGAGGAGGAAAAACAACGGGGATGATCTTCAATTTTTCTAAAGTTTAACACCTTTATATTTAAAGAAAATATAGTATGGCTATACAAGGGATCAAGAGAACATATCAAGAAAAAGAGAAGAGAAAGGAAGGATCAATTTTCATCAAGGGAAGAACAAGGGATAAATATCTTTAAACATTTAGGTAAGACTCAAAAGGAGAGAGGATATAGCGCTTTGCACATATGGGTTGAATGAATGAAGAACAAAGAAATGTGAGGAAATAAGTAGGAACTGGAGGTTGAAATTTTTCCAAGGAGAGATGAGTGGAATTTTATTTGAGGTTGCTTCATTCACACTTAAATAAAGGAGGTGATGGGAGAAGGTATAGTGTGTAAGGGAGTTGGTTGGAGGTAAGGTGGGATGACACAAAGCTAAGATTTTGATTAAAAGGGAGGAGTACAAACAACACTATAATCCAAGGTGAGGAGAGTTCAAGGGATGACCCATAAATTCAAAAATATTTTACCATAAAAGCCAAAGAAAAATAAAAATACACAAAATAAAAAATAAATGATGCCTAATCGACCGCCCAAGCCCCAGGAACTGTCGGCCCTCTGCCATAGCCCCATTCAACTATCAACCCCCAAAACCTAATTTCTACCATATTTAACCTAGTTAATCTAATACACTTTATCTCCGTATTAGTCACACATAAGAATAACACATTAAACATACATTATCCACCTATAGGTTAGACAATCAAGTTCACATAAAATGATATGTTGCACTTAGTTTCTCAAATAGGGTTTATAGGAAATAGTGTATTACATTCCAATTCATACTTATCTTTTTTTTTATCTCTATTTGGTAATTAACATCATTTGTAGATTTAATGATGCTATTTTTTAATTGTTTTTACAAGACCCTTCATTCTTATTGTATTTTACAATATTTTATCATGTAAACAAAATAGAGGATTTAAAAAAAATTTAAGTATATATTATTTCATATTATTCTACTAAGAGATATTATTTTGGACAAATTCCATTTAGATATTCTAATATTTGGCCTAATATTTTACAGCTACATCCTATTTTAAATAATCTCACTTAGGTATTGCTAAATTTTAAATTATTATCCCTTACCCACTATTTATATTAATAAAGTTAGATGAGGTTAAATTTAGTGTAATTAAGATGATTTTTATATTAAATATATATTTTTAAAATTCCTGAATTTAAAAAAAATCTAAATATGGAAAAATTATATATTTTAGAATTTTGGATTTTTATTTTTAAAATTATAAAATTTAACAAAGTAGAAAATTTTAATAAAAAAAGAATTTAAAACTAGATTTTTTCATAAAGACCTAAATTTTAATAATATGTATATATTTCTTGAACTATGTTTTTTTAAAACAAATTTTGACATTAAAAAAATAAAAATAAATATTTTTTAAATTTTGAATTCTTTTCATAAAAAAATTGAAAATATATTTTTTAAATATAAATTACAAGAATAACAATTATAAAAATCTTACATAAAAAGGTTCTAATATTTTCAAACATTTCAGAGTTGTTTGTTTTAACTTTAGTAATTTCTTTCAAAAAAGTTCAATAATTTTTAGTCTAGAATATCAAAAATCACCTTAATTATATTAAAATGAATAATATATATATATAAACTAGATACGTGATAATGATATAAGTTGTGAAGGTATATTCAAAATATGGGATGCTTAAAAATGTTAGAAGTATATTTAGTTAAACATTTTAGATTTCAATAGCTACTTTTAGCCATAATTTTTCATGATTTATACTGCTTTTAGTAAGTTTATTTTTAATGTATGATAAAATAGCTAATCATAAAAACCAACTACCAATATTTATTGTGCCCCTAATTATATCCTAAGCTAAATGTTATATTATCTTAAAAACTGCATCTTATTATTTTTATCATTAAATTTGAACCTCAAACTCAGAATTTTTCTTCAAACTCGAATGGAAAATTTGTATCCGAAATTGGCAGGGAGGAATGTCATCTTTGTTATGCTTTAGTCTCCCCCCCCCCCCCCCTCTTTTTATGTGAAAGAATAAGGTAAAAGTAAACCACACACATACCATGAATTTGGTTTGATCTTAAGAGCAGACTACTTGACTAAACCAAAAAGCAAGTATTGCTGTTTGGACTAAAGCGTCTATGATCGATATTAATTGCGAATACCTAAAAGTTATGGATATTTGGGCGCAACGTGTAAGCTGCACGACATTGAATGAACACATACTTACATAATCCTACAACTACTAGTAGATTTTTCTTCTTTAAGTTAATACTGACACAAGGAGAATGATTCAGCGACCCTTAGGGTCGTCCACCCTCAGCTGACATGGCTTACACCTAAGCAATTTTCTGATTTGTTGGCGAGCCATTAATCCGTAGCATTAATGCATTGGAAAATGTCAAAAAATGGTGGGCAGCGAGAAGACTTCTAGTTAATACCAGCTACGAGTTTTATTGGCTTCTCCAATAACTTTGTCCACTTATCTTCTTTTATACTGGTATTTAATTGTAGTTTATTTTTTCATGAGAGGATGTTGATTATTCTTTAATTAAAATTGATCAATACAGGATTATGAAATAAATTTTCTAAGCTTTATAAATGTATTCTTTAATTACAAGTTGCAATCACATATATTTTACCATTATTTTAAAATCATCTGCACAAAGTATTAAATATCTCCCAAGTATAATTATTTACCTACTTAATTTATTGTATTAAAAAATATAAAATTAAAGCCACTACTTTACAAGATAAATGAACAAATAACGCATAGATTATTATAAGTTTTTATTGCCAGTCTATTAATTTTTTATATTATACAAGTTCTAATTAGTTTATAAAAAACAAGGAATATAATACTATAACAATCTAACAATCCATATTTTTATTTAAATGTTTGACAAATTATGAAATAGACCTAAATGAATTACAACCAATATTAATAGTATATTAATAAGAAGTTTTAAGACTAATGAAGATTGGTAAAAAATAATCAACATGAAGGAGATTTATATTATCAATTTAGCTTATCATAACATTATTCACATAATTTATGTATACGGGATTCGAAATATACAAAATATGTAATATAGTTATTCTAATTAATTTTTATAGTTTTTTAGATGACCTAATGTAGACCAAACACTTCATAAGTTTTTATGTTAAAAATATATTTTATTAAAAAATATGGTCATTATAAAGTAATTATGTAACCAAAGAGATGAATGAAATTTACAACAATCACGTAATACTTTTGAAATAATGTCAAACTACATATAAATAAAATATAGGTAGGGCCAACAATTTAACAATAAGGATGATTGTAGATGATCAAAATGTACTACTAATATCATTTATTATGAGATCACTCACAAAATGTATTTTCTATATATTCACATAGACAAATATAGATGCATAATTTTTATTTTCATCAATAATATTAATTAAGAATGGTTATTATATGATAATTTTTATTTTCATATTAGTTAGACTATCCGAGTAGTGTAAATATTTAACAAATATTTTTTCATATCACTAATTCTTTTAAATAATATATTTGTATTAATCTAACAATTTTTTAAAATATATGAAATTAAATAATAATAATAACCAAATAAAAATTTTAATTACGTAACTAATGGTAAAAATAAAACAAATTAAAATATCGACAATACTAATACTTTAACAATAAAAGAAATTGTATGATAAAAAAAAAGTGATAGAGATTTCAATTTAAATGAGAGAGATTTAACGAGAATAGTTTATTATTAAATCATTCTTAAAATATGAATTCTATATGTTGATATGGACATATATAGGTATATGACTTTTTTTTTCGTAGGTCAAATTTCTTTGATGAAATATGGGTAATAATATAAGATAAATTATGATTGCCATACCTTTTTAGATAAATTATTTTTTAAGTTATTGGTTTAATAAGAAAAATATGGCCATATTAAAGTAGTTATTTTAAAAAACTAAGAAAATAAAATATAACAATATGAAAACTTTTTTTGATCAAATAATCAATGAATAACTAGATATAAATAAATTGCAGACAATATACTAATAGCTTAGCAATGATGAAGAATTAGGATCACTAAAATTATAATGATAGGTAATGAGTGTAACAAGAGATATACTATAATTGTAGCTTAATATAAATTTACTGACAAAATGTGATTTGTACATATATGTTGTTGTAGAGAGAGGTATCCATTTTTCCATAAGTTTTTTTTTAATTTATAAACGAAAAATAAGTACTTTATAAATAATTACTTTCAAATTATAGAAAATTATTAATGATAGTCTTATTAGAAAATTATGTCAATTTTGAGTCACATTTTTCCAACAAGATTTTAAACTTTTTTTTGTTAATGCTAGGTCATTTTCTAAATTAAAACTTCCTATTATACCCTTAAAATTAATTTTCCTTATTCTTTCCTAATTTTGCATTAAGACTTAAATAGGGGCTACTAGTTAATTAAGAAGACCGACATCAACACCCACAAAATAGGGAAGTTATATTGATTATTTGATTTAAATCTAATATTTATTAAAATATTAATATTTTCCATTACCAATTACAATTTTTTTATATCATTGTTAAAATATACTTATGTTATGAATATTGTAGCTTTCCATAATAATATTTGCAGTTCTTATGTTAAATTCTTTAATCATATATAATAATATGCTTATCTACGTACAATAATATGTGTGTGTACCTAAGTATAGTGTATTTATATCTATCTTCATATAATATATTTTTAGAATTATACTTGTGTTGCCTTTATTAGAACTGGGATGTACATTGTAGTATATTTATACACATGAATTAGTATTTATATATGTTTCTTGTAGTATATTTTTATTTATCTTCATATAATAGTATACTACAATAAATTCTAAAGTGTGTTTTTATAATTTATTATATAATGATGTAAATAACTTCATATATATAATTTATAATTTCTAAAGTGAAAGATAAGTAAGGATTTTTACAATTTATCTTCATATATAGTCTCTCTCTTTTTTTTTTCAGTGGATGTCAATTAACGTAAATATAATGAATTTTAATGTTTATTATATAAGTTAAACGACCAAATTTTTGTGTGTGTGTGTCTGTATATATATATATATATATATGTATATATATATATATAAAGATGAACCTAATATGTTATATATTTAATGTATTAAAATGACCTAAGTTAAAAATTTCCTGTAAATTATAGCATACTAAAATTTTTATTGAATTGTTATTTTTGATATTTGTATGATCATAAATATTATAAAATAAATATATTCGGCCATAAATGGCATAGCTTTGAAATATTATGAAAGGTTAATATGTTGGATGAAAATGTTTAATAACTAACTAATACGTTATGAATGTATATAATTATATTTTTGGTATTATATAATGATTCTATGTAGTTAAAATACATAATTAGAACCACAAATATATCATCGAGATTAGCCAGTGATATTATTATAATATAAAAAAGACACCAACCTTTTATATTTTGATGTTAAATATTCATACTTTTAGGGAAAGTAAATACACAAAATATGTATATAATGATACTATTTATTTTATAAAAAATATTTATCTTATTCGATAAGTGTACTCCTTTAGCAACTTGTAATTCAAGAATAAATTTATAAGGTGTACATAATTTATTTCATAATCCTGTATTGATCAATTTTAATAAAAGATTAATCAACATTCTTTCTAAGACAAAATAGACTACATTTAAATACTACTATAGAAGAACACGGGTGGGCAAAATTACTAGAGTAACCAGCTGGCATTAACTAGGAGTCTTTTCATTGTTCACTATTTTTCGACATTTCCCAATACATTAATACTACAGAATTACGGATGCTTGTGCTCAATTGATGTCTTGCCAACAAATCAAAAAATTGCTTATGTGTAAGCCATATCAGCTAAGGGTAGACGACCCTGAGGGTCACTGAATCATTCTCCCTGACACAATTGCTGTTTGGCAAAATGCGTTCACACATGTTCCTAGACAAGAGCATTGGCAAGTGATCCGGGGTTGCTTCAATTTGGATGAATAGGGGACAAAGTTAACTACCCACCATTGAACTGATCATAGGCTTCGTCTGATAATCGAAGGAGTATTAATTTCATCTTTGATGGGATCCCAATAAGTCATGATATGTGTATGGGGGAATTTCTTTTTGTATTTTCTCCATAAAAGGCTATGAGAGTTAAATTTGAACATGTACCCGTTAATTATTCAGAATTATAGTCTTAATCACAATACAATACTAACACAAAATTCTAACTTCCTACAAGTTATTTTAAATAATTTTCCACTATATATCCCCGTATTTTGATCAAATTACACTACATACTCTTTCATACTTTTATTAGACTATCAAATGTTAATATTTATAAATAAAAGACATGACTATAACAAAAAAAATGGCAAGGGTATGTAGTATAATTTAATCAAAATATAGGAATTTATGGTGTAATATCTCTTTTTTTTTAATATACATCTCGATTCTCATAACCATGTATATATATTACTATCTTTTACCTTCATAAGTCATTATGTCCTATATTAAATATTATCCAAATTAATTACTATATGTATGATATATCTAATGATACTATCTATAATCTTATCACTAATATCATAATTAATTACAACTTTTTGTTCCTCATACAGGAAATTCAAAGTCAACTTTCTCACCGAATATTCATAATTAATGAAATAGATATAAATCTAATTATGTTCTTTTACCAAGTTACATAAATCATTACATTTTTTTTATTGCTTTGGTATAAATACATATTTATCTCAATTCAAACTCACATTTTACCTTTTCCTTGATTGGTAAATAAATCCTATTTATATATTATTGTCTTCTACGGTCTAAATTAATTACTATTCTCATTAGTTACTATTTCTTCCTCATATCTAAAATTTAAATTAAAATATTGATTATCGTTAATAATATTTTCTAACTATATATATATAAACTTGGTTTATTAAGTATATATGTTTGTTATGATTTACTATGTATATGCGCCAAAATAAGGACACGTTATAGTTATATATATATATAAAATGCGATGCCACCAAATGGTAAAGGTGTACATATAATAACAATTATACATCATTTTACTTTATTTTGAATTTAAAATATTATAATTTTCAAATGAATCATAGATTTGTGTTTTACAATTAATAAATAAAAAAATTACAAATGTGTTCGTGTGCGTGCCAATAACTTTTTAATAATTTGAGTAACAAATAAGATTAATTCCTCATATAAATATATTTGATAATATAAATTGATTGTGATAATTGTTAGTGAATTAAACTTGTGAAATGACTCTAAAAACTATTTTTGAATATGTTAATATAAAGGATGGTTTGAAAGAGTCGTTACTTCTAGTTGTTGGATGTTATGCATGAACATGTGTTGTTTTTTTTTTTTTTTTTACTTTCTAAACATAAAATCTTAAATGTAATTATTGGACATTACTTTCAGCGAGCTAAAGGCTCAGTAAAGCCATCACAAAAATATTTACGTTTCAAGCTTTTGTAAAATCACTTTTGTCATTCCAAACAACTTTTACAATTTTCCTTTTTTGTAAAGAGATGGTTATTTACTAAACAAATCACTGAAAAAACTACTTCCTTTATTTCTAAAAAGAGCTAGGTTCTTTTATGGATAAATTATTAAGTTAAAAAGAACATCTTTTTAGGAAAATTAAAATTCATTTTCTATTTTTCCCTTTTCTATATATTCATTATGTTATTATTTTTATTAAATGTTGTTGATAGAATATTAATTGTATATTTATTACTCCCTCCTATTCAAAATAAAATCTATTTTGGAGGTTTATTTCAATATAAGTGATGTTTTATAATTTATTGATAAAATTTTACTTTGGTTTTCCTCATTTACTCTTACATTTATTAATATTATAAAAGTGAAGATTAAGAAGTAATTTAGTCATTGATTAAAAGATGTAACATTAATTATGAATATATTTAGTACTTTTTTATTCATTAACTTGTGTGCATAATTTTAAAATATCTTTTATTTTGATGGTTTTTCTAACATATGTCCATGGATACTTGTTGAAATTTAAATTTATCATCTTTAGTCATATAACTAATGCATGAATTATAAAAACACATGTGGATTGTTGTCATTAAATGCCAAAAAAAAAATTTTCAAACTTAACAAGCAATATAAATATTATACACATGCCCCTTGTAGACAAGTGTGGGAAATAATAAAAAATATAATAAGTGTGATAACACTTTAATTAATGTAGTTTTGAATTATAATAAGTATATATATAATTATATTATTTGATTATAACAATTACAACTATAATTTTAATTTCAAAAATCATTATAACTATTATTATTATTATTATTATAAATATCATTATTATAATAAGTGTAATAATAAAACATCAATCCAAATTAAAATAAATATCAATTGAAAGATAAGTAAAGATTAAATAAATTTTAAATTAAAGAAGAAAACATATCAACTAAAATTTTAATTAAACATTAACCCAAAGAGGAAAAAAAATAAGTGAGACATACGTGAATGTTGTGCTATGAATTTTTTTTTCCACTTAAATATTGCTAATTTATACTCCAAATAGACCTTAAAAATTATACCCAAATGCATAACAAAATTTTTTCTTAGCAAATCACCATAAATACTCGTCAAAAAACCATTATTTTGGATCGGATGGACTAACTTCTAAAAAAGTGTGACGATTTGTTTAGAAATGAATAAGTAATTTAGGTAGCAGTAATCGTTTGCAATTACTTGGCTTAGGATTACTACTCGGTCATTAATGAATTACTTTAATGAACGCCTCATGGTCACGACGACGGCGATGTTAATTGACTTGATCGGTAATCATGTGGATCATCCTCGGAGGCCTAGGAGGCTAATTAATGCATTTAACAAAATATTAATGAGTCATTAATTAGCACAAAAAATAAGATAACCAAATCACATTATTAAATGTGGTGGTTCCTACCGGAACCCCGTGGTTTATAGCTAGAGAAGAAGAAGAAGAGGGTAGTTTTGCTAACACTAAGTAGCACATAAGCCTATTAGGAAGTATTTAATTTTATTCTAAAATAATAATCAATCCCTATAAAAATAGATATTTTAATAATTTATTTAGTTTTTTAGAAACTAATAAATATAACTTAAAATTACACTTACGTTTTTCTTTAAAATATGAAAAAAATATCTAATGTATAGATAATGAAAGAAAAAAAAAAAGATAAGTGTAAAGTTAAAAATAGTTTTAGACTTTCTAAAACGACTATTTTTTATGCAATTATTTGGTGAAATAATAACTTATATATATAAGGTACTAATTTAGAAATATATATTAAATGTACTAGTTAATAGATGACAACTGTCCGATTTCAAGCTTATCTATAAGAGACTCCTATCGAAAGGGAGTGAAGACGAAGAGTTTTTATATGGCAACATAGATAAAGAGTATCCAAGAATACGCTCCTATCGACAGAGAGTGAAGACGAAGGGAGAATGAAATACCGATGCTCAACAAGGGGGAATCGTGTTGGGTAACACGGCCGTATTGATCAACACAGGAGGAGATTGAGTCGATTTCTGATTCCGCGCAGTATAATCTTTTTATATTGTTTTCAATCGTATTTTTTTTTTGGAAGGTCAGTGATGCCCATATCATCTATTTTTAGCTGATTCTATGATCTTGTTAACCTATATAAATGATTCTATTGTATATAATTATTATTATGCATAGGATTCACATAAGGGAGTATTAGGAACAAGAATTAGGGGTGAATTCTTAGAAAACTAAATCTAGAGGTTTGATCTAGAGAAATTTTAATCGGAAAGGATAATTGAATGGATAAATTAAGATGTTGTTTATGAAAATTTTGATGAGGATAAAATTACGGATTTGAGTGTGTTTGATTATTTGTAAATTAGTTGTAATGCTAGTAATAAAATAATCAAATTTGATGATTCTTATTTTCTATTATGCATAATTTATTATGATCATTGCTTATTTTCTGACATTAATCAATGATAAATATCTTACTTTTAGTTTTTCAACCATAAACTTTAGACACATCGTTAGCAATATAAAAAGAAAAAAAAATTATTGTTACTCCTTGGTTCATTTCAGAAATAAAATTGTTAACAATCTGTATAATTTTCAATGAACTAATAAAACTAAATGTAATTTTACATGTATACACTATCCTAGAAAAATGTAGTAGAACACTCAATATGTTGATAACAAAAGAAAATAAATTAAGGATAAAATAAAATTTGGATGTTAATTTTTCCGATATGGTTTTTCTTAAAATAAAAAGTAAATTATACAGATTTTCAATGAACTAATAAAACTAAATGTAATTTTACATTTATACACTATCCTAGAAAAATGTAGTAGAACACTCAATATGTTGATAACAAAAGAAAATAAATTAAGGATAAAATAAAATTTGGATGTTAATTTTTCCGATATGGTTTTTCTTAAAATAAAAAGTAAACACCAAAATGGCTTGTTTTTGGAGGAGTATAACCAAAAAGAGGTCAGAATAAAAAACAAATAGTATCTGTTTATGCCACGAACATAAAGTACATGGCATCAACATAACAAAAGCTCTCTGTCACTCGACTCAACAGACGAGTCAAAAAGAAAGACATCGAAAGGAATATGATTAGAAAAGAAATGGTGGCAAAATAGGAAAGAAGGGAGAAAACAAAGGGAGGATTTAAAAGGGAGGCGGGACGTCAAAGAACGTATCCGAAGACGACGGGGAAGGAAGAAGGAAGAGCCTAGCGATTCCTCATTCTCTTCTCTCTTTCATTTCTGTCATTTCTTAAATTAATTCTCTTGGGTCATCTTATCCCTCTCTGTGAGTTATTATAATTGAAAATTTTTGTACATACGTAGCTGATCTTTAAGGGAGGAGGAGGAGCTCTGCTGCTGGTGGTGTTGGTGGCTGTTTTACGCTCACCGTCGGTTCACGTACGCGGTGGAGGGGAAGGAAGTTTAAAGCTAACGACGGGCAGCCGCTTCCTTTTCTTTTCCTCCGCCGGATGCCTAATTAATTAAGTATTTATGCTTCATCCCGTCGTCTTGATCAGGTCCTTACCACACCGATATCTATAACCCCTGTTTTCTACAAATTGATACGATAATCGTTAGTGCAGACAAACTGAGTATTATCTTGCATTTTTTTTATTTAATAGTTTTTTTTAGGGCTATGTTAATATATATATATATATATATATATATATATATATATTGAATAAGTACAGCGGTGGGGTGAGGAGAATAGTAATGGACTAGATGGATGGGAATTGAACCTGGAAATTAGTTGGGGTACAGTTAGCTATTAGATTGATGGAACATTTCTATGTTGTAATAGGTTTTGATTGACAATGTTGGCCGCAAACTATGTTATTTTGTCGTCTTGTTTTGCAAAAGATTTTGTTTTTATTTATTTTTATTGGACCTTAGACTTTTGAAAATTTGTGATTTTTGTCACACGGTAGAATCAATTTTCATTGTAAAAATATCAATTTTTATTGAAATAACAGTAATAACAAAATCCTCAGTTTACTTTCCAATTATAATTCTTTCTCTCGTCTTCATTTCTTCAAAATTTCAAATGCAATTTTCTGGTTCATATACTTTTGGGGTACAGTTTTACCCCCCACCTATTTCCTTTAATCTGATGGGACTCGTAATAATTAGACAGCCCAACTTTCAGCCGTTTCCACGGGTTCGTCCTTTTCCTTTTTTAAGGCATATATGCACGCGCCTCGTTATTGTATTGTATATACGGAGCAAAATCCTCTCTTTTTATCGGAAAAATATGAAAAAGGATGATCATGAGTGCAGAAAAGTCCCTTTTCATGAAAATATCAACCAAACAAGATGATGCATATGTACATGATCTCATGCCTCTGTATATGTCATATATGTCCCATAATTTTCATCTTCTTAAACTCTGATTTTTTATGGTTGGTGGGTTTCAGGTGTGGATAGCTAGCTGGCTAAATGCAGCGGCACTAATCTCAATTAAATCAGCAAAAAATCATTTGACTGTTTGATACATGAAATGAGCATAGTTCCATCTCACCTATCAAAGCTAGCATCACGAGTCCGTAAAAAGATCCTTCTAAACCGAGTTCAAAAAATTCTGGTATCAATCATGGGCGGATGCTACTCAAAGACGACAGCGGCTGCGACAGATGGATTTGGGATGATGCCAGTATCATCGTCGTCGAAACCACACAACAAGAAGAAGCATAACAAGTACGCTCGCCGGTTGATGAAGAAGTGCCACCACCATGGTAAGATAACGGCCACGTCCACCACGACCACAACCACGACCATCTCGTGCGAGCCGCCTATTAAGAGGAAGAGTGATGCTAGTGGTAGAATATCGGTCAGTGAATTTGTTCATGTTGATTTTGAGAACGGTGCTACTACTACTTGTAGGAGGTCTGAGGTTTCTAGTAAGTCTTTTAGGCTTACTCAACTTCAGTTCAGTCAGATTGACGCCCATGGTGTGTGTCAGGAGGAAGCGTGGTTTGATTCTGTTAGTATTTTGGAATCTGACCAGTCTGATGATGATTTCAACAGCGTCCTTGAAGGTACTACTTGCTTTGTGGGTGTGGGTGTGGGTGTTTATAGATATAAAATCTGTTCTTTTCTCTGTGTATCTTTCTGTAAATATGTATAAACATATTTATTTAGGCTCCTGGTTTTTGGATTAATTGCTTTCGATTATTTGTGCTTTGTGCAGACGTGCTAGACGGTGCTAAAGTACTCAACAGGACAGGCCTATGGGCTGCTGCTGCTGCTTCTGAGAAATTCAGGTACCTCCCTCAAGCTGGACATGTCATTCCTCGTGCGACCGGGGAGAAGCCAAATCCTGGTTCTTGGTCTTCTCTATCCTCTTCTGTCTTTAGGGTCCGTGGTGACAATTACTTCAGGTACATATTAAACTAAAATTCTATGTTTATCTGGCCTGCTTCATTTCAGTTAATCTTCAGGTACTATTCTTATTGTATGCAAACATATATGTGTGTATATGCAGAGACAAGCAGAAGCAAAATGCTCCTACTTTCTGTCCCTACACTCCGATTGGTGTCGATCTCTTTGTTTGTCCTAGGAAGATTAATCACATTGCTCAACACTTGGAACTTCCTTGTGTTAATAATCCGCACAACAAAGTGCCTTCCCTTCTAATTGTCAATATTCAGGTCCTCGTCATATCATTAGCCATTTTTCCTGCATGACTGCCTCACAAAGACTAGACAAAACAGTGCTTGATTAACCAAGTTTTTTTTCCCCCCTTCCCTTTTGATTCTATTTTATTCATTACAGATTCCTACATATCCGCCTTCTATATTCCTTGGTGAGAGTGACGGCGAGGGCATGAGCCTTGTATTATACTTCAAAGTATCTGAGGATTTTGATAATGAGATCCCTGCTGATTTTCAAGATAGCATCATGGTACTGTATATCTCTTTTATTCATCTAGCTTCCTCTCTTTTCATCATTTCATTATAATTTGTTCATAAGGTAGTAGCTAGGTTTTGATCTCAATTGCTACCTACTGGCTGATTTATCGTAAACTGCATTTTGATGCAGAGATTCTGTGAAAACGAGATGGAAACATTTAAAGGGTTTACAAAGGAATCGACGGTTCCATATAGAGAGAGGCTTAAGATCTTAGCTGGGGTTGTAAACCCTGAGGATCTGCTATTAAGTTCTACTGAAAAGAAGCTTATCAATGCTTATAAAGATAAGCCCGTGCTGTCACGACCTCAACATGAATTCTTTAAGGTTTGATTTAACAATCATGCATGGTAGAGTTCAGTTGATCATGTTGAGTAATTTGGCACATATGTGTGTGTGTGTGTGTGTGTGTGTGTGAAGGAGCAACTATAGCAAACAAGCAAGTCGTGATGATTTCTGGCTGCAATTAATATATGATTTCTAACAACTATGCAGGGACCAAACTACTTTGAAATCGATATTGATGTACATCGCTTCAGCTATGTATCTAGAAGAGGACTTGAAACACTTCGGGAACGCTTGAAACATGGAATTCTTGATCTGGGTTTAACCATCCAGGTACACATAAGTATCCTACTTGATAGTTATTTATCACTATGACTATCTAGTGAATCTGACAATTTCGATGTTTTTTGTTGTCATATGTATGTTGCAGGCTCAGAAGCAAGAGGAACTACCAGAAAAGGTACTCTGTTGTATGAGGTTGAACAAAATTGATTTTGTAGATCATGGCCAGATACCTACACTTGTAACCACATAAATATTCATCCTCGAATCAACGTAAAATCGAGGATAAAGGCATCTAATGGCCGCCTTATGACAAGAAGAAAGACCTTTGTTCGAGCGCACTTATATTCTTTGTAAAGTTAACAAACACTATCACTTTGCCCTCCCATATCTTACTTTGTCTTTAATTATAATTGTTAGAAAACTAAAACAGAAACTCGGAAATGTGAAAAAAAAAAAAAAAAATTTAAATGATGAGTTTCCAGTATTGGTTGAATCATCTTCTTTTGTACACTACATTGCTCTGTATCCATGATTATGTTTTATTGCTATTCTCTATAAACTTGATCATTGTGATCAGTGTTGGATGTTAGAAAGATCTAACAATATCAAGTCTCTGGCGGATGGTACAGTGTTTCAGAGAAAAGATTTTACCTAAACCCAGGGTGTATATATTTTTGTATGACCTGAAACCTTGATCTGCCTAGTTTGTTGGTTCTTCAATTTCGCTTACCTGTCCTGACAAACTGGAGCTTTGTTAGGTACCTTTCTCCAACCCCACTCTTGTTATGCCTGCATGGTGGTATGAAAACTTTAGCTTGCCACAATTGCTCAAGAAAAACCTACAAAAAAGGGGCAAAAAAGATATTTCCTACCTAGGTTAATATATTTGAGTGATTTTACTTAAGCTTCCATGAATATGATTTGATCAGAGAACTTGGCGTGCAAGCAACAATCAAAGGGAATTTAAGAAAATGAAAAACACAAATGGGCAATTTCTGCAGAAATAATAAACACCCTAACACAAATTTTTATTAGTCAAAACATCAATCTTGTGGGACATCTTTGTATACCCATGTACAAAAAGAATCAAAATATCAATACAATTTGCTGAACTATAGTTTGCATAGAACAGTGTTGGTTAATACAACAGTTCTTGTCAAATACAATAAACGCAACATATTCCAAACAGCTTTTGGACCAGGGTATATATACACCTCTGGCATCATTGCTTCCTTCTACATTCCTGCACCTTCACTGCCTATGTTTGCAGCCGAGTCAGATGAGCCTGGACAAAAATCAGCCTCGAGGATTACAAAATCAAGATCGAAACAAACCACAGAAATGCCAGTTTTTTAGTGGCAAAATCTCGTGTCCCACTGAAGTCATATGCAAGCAGACTGTCCAACGCCTTTTGACTATGTGATTCGTTCTCCTTCTTTTAATTGTAGTAGTGCAGGTTGCTGGTTATTGTTTGTGAAATATGTTCTGCTGAAGTTGTTATTGCCATCAGCCACCATGTTTTGAGTTGGTAGCTGTGCTGCACTGTTGTTGGCGGTGTTATGGCTGCTGTTCCTTGCAGCGGGAATACCATGATTATGTTTGCCTTCATATGTTGTTATGACCGCTTTAGGGTCTGAAGCAGCTCTCTCAACGTGCTTACGGATATTGCATCCCTGGGTGGTGCATTTGTAATAACTCCTGTCGAAAAAGAAGCAAGCACGCATCAGGATGCGACAATATTATGGGACTCCAGAGACATCTAGACAAAACACAAATATACAATTAGAATGTCTTGTATGGTTAAAATGTAGCAGAAATATTATGAAGGGCCACAAAGTCCCATAGGATTGATCATTTTCGGCTGCTTGCTCAATAAATTCAAACGCTCCTCACATTGCAGCATGAGGGAGGGGGTCAGCCGGATCTGTTATGTCACTATTGCAGCAAATTAGAATAATAACATAACGCTGTTGATTTCAGAGAAACAAATGACTTACAGACCCAGGAGAAAGCATCTAAGTAGTCTACTAAGGGTGTTACAAATATAGTAACCCTAAAACAGAAACACAAATGTTTAGAAGCCTAGTATATGTAATTCGTTAGCAAACGCCTAGTAACTTACGAAGATTTTTTCCAACCAGTTATTACATATGGTAAGACAACAATTACCTCCGAGAACCAAATAATTTAAATGTTAAAGAAAAACCAGGCTTCGGAAGCAGATGGGTAAGTATAATTGTAAGATTATAAGAACCAGAACAAGCAACATGAATATAAGAGGAAATCCAGTGGTTTCCCATGACTTCATCAGACTACCATCTATAAATTTATAATAATCATTCAACTTTATAAATTATAAGATAATTCTCCGCATCAAAGAAAAAGAGGTTTCTCACAAAGCCGCACATACTGTACCCAGCAAATCATGTGGAGCTTTTTTAAATAAGGAATTGAAATTAAAGAGGAAAGAGTTGAAAACAGAAATCTAATTCTTGAAAGACATTCGCACCTGTAATGTAGGCAGACATTTCCAGCCCATCCAGAAGTTACAGGATGGCTCCTTTGCCAGATTTCTATTATTTTTCATTTGTTGCTTATATAACCCCATTATTGGACATTTTACCGTAACTACGATGATTTAGGTATACAAAGTTTCAAGCAGCTACCGTCAACATATATAAAACCACCTCAAAATTTCCAAGGGGATCTATCTTCCTCCAATAGCAGTAGCACATGGGATGTTCCATGGGATGGGTAAGTCATAGCTTATATAACCACTGTAGCACAAGCCACGTTCAGGATTACAATGACACACTGTCCCACAATTTGACGTCAACCATTAATATGTCTAGTTACATCTGAAAAGTGGAAGAGAAAATGGATATAAGATTTTCACACGAGCTTGAGGTATACTCAACTATCCAGATCCCCTTGTATACACAAATAACAACTAATGCCTTCCATATTTAAAATGAATGTGTCAAACTCACTTAATCAATACATGAACCACAGAAGCCTTAAATGATTACTCACAACTAGAAACCTAATACTACGTGAGGCATTATTACTCAAACTCTCATGGGAAAACCTAGTCGACTTACACGACAGATTTGAACAGTTTCCATTCAAAGCATGAAGCACCCACCAGGAACTTTAACAGAAAGGTGCATGCAGTTGGTCATGAGACATTTGACTCAGATACAACTTTATATGATCACTTCTTTGTGGCTTCATGTTATATGGCCACTTTCATCATACCAATGTCATATAGAATGACACCTACACAATTCTCATGAAATAAACGATCTTCAAGATACAATGGCATGGTCTGCACCCCTAAGGACTGCTTTAACCACCAGTACCAAAGATCACATTGGTTTGCACACCTACAGGCTACAGCTTCCCAAGGGACTAAAAAATATAAAAATAAGAAACCCAAACAGGAAGTTGGTTTTGGATGGAGGAAGGAGGTCAACATCTTCAGAGTTAGGTTAAAGGACAGCGTATGCCATGAATCACAATAGAATACTAGATTGGGAACAGTGTGATGCAAGTCACTGCAAGAGGATAAAAACAATGGAACTCTCAGTGGGGTATACATTTGATGTGGGTTACAAGAACTCACTCATTTGTCAGGATAGATAGACATGGCTCCCCCTAGAAATCGCAATATGCTAAGGGCTTTTCGAAAGAAAAGATCCATTTCTCAAATCTTTTTAGCAAAACTCTATCATGGTCAAGCCAAAGAAAGTATCAAGCCACATGCACAGAGAGTGCTCTAAAACAAAAGCTTAATATAAAGCCAATAAAAAAAGGTAGACGTATATTAAGCTAATTTTCGTTGGGAAAAATTGTGTTATCCAAAAGTACATGGGAATTGGCTTCCAATAGCTGAATCCACAAGATAAAGACTCTGGACTATTAACGTAATATAGGCTCCTCCATAAGAATAGTTGGTCCTTTACAAACCAGAACTTCTAGAATGTTAGACGGAGAACCTAAGTGTAGCTTTACTCAATGCAGTTCATCTGGCTGCGTTCACTGTTGTATGGAAAAGCAGGAAGAATCAGACATCTTCTGTCACGGATCTTGGTCACAGGCAAGGCCCAACATTAGGTCCGTTAGGGCCGGACCCAATTTCGGTCCTAGGTTAATTTTAAGCGGGCTTTAATTAATTAGAGTTTTTGTAATTAGGGTTCAGCAGGTCTTATTTATAAAAGGTCTATTTACCCCAGGCCAGACCTGCCATGAAACCCAGACTTGTTCCCCAAGCTACGTTCCACTATCCCAAGCGCCAAAATAAAACAGTTTGGAAATTTGGCAAAAAGCTAATTCCCAGGCTCTCTTCTCTCTCCTCCCCCTCTCTCGTTTCCTTCCCTCTCTTCTCTTTATTTTCACTCTTGTTCTTCCCCTGTTCTACTTTACAGAGAATAAGAGCCTAAATTTTAAGAACACACATTCAATTAACCTCCAATTTCTCCATAACTTAAATGATAAATTTGGGGTTGAATTGGTATCAAAGCAAAATACATATATATATATATATGGGGGTTCCAATTGCTGCTTTTTGGCTGAATTAAAAGCAAACAAATCAATACAAAGCAGTTGATTGAGAGAATGATAAAATTGTACAAGAAAAATCAACAATCATAAGCACAGAATAAAATATTGTCCGATATCACAATATATATTGGATTTTTGGCTTACCGATACATGAAATGTCCAAAACACAATGTAGAAATAGAATCACATGCATATCGGTTGATGTGATACGTTTCGGCCAATATTTTTTGATATTTAACATATATGTCAACATTTGGTGTGAAGAAAAAGTCAAGATCACATTGTGACAGCCATGATATAAGAAATACCGTTCACAATACAATGATATCGCAACACCACGACCACAACCACAATCTATACTGTAAGTACTGTTTTATTGATTGATCACAAGGGGTCTAAGAAACTCATAAATGAAATCAAGGGATCTCTCAAGTTTACTGAAGATGCCTGCAATCAAGTGTAGGAGGTAACCAAATTGGTGGAAACTATGTGCTGACATCAAGATCAGACTAAGCAGTCGGCCCTACCATCGACGGCCGGCCATCATCCTAACCCATAGCCAACGTCAACCCCAACCGTGCCACTCTTCCCATGAAATCTGTCACACGTGCCGCTCCTCCCAAGCTGTCTCCTGCTTGGTCCTTGCCATTAGCGCACGGCGCTAGCCACGAAAAGGACTCCAACACCTCGACCAACCGTTTGTTGGTGGTTGTCGACCCTCTGCTGCCCCTCATCACTGCTCAACAACACATCTCACTTTTTGTTCTTGAACCGCTACCTACATTGTTTGATTACCAGTAGACAAGAAATAAAACCGCGGTTGCGGTTGCGGTCACGGCGTCGCGATACCGGGGCGTTGCAAATGATATTTTATATGTCGCGGTTATTGCGGTGTAATTTTTTAATTCTTTTCACAACAAATACTGGTAAATATCGGTAAACATCGGCCAATATTGGTAAATATCGGCTAATATCGACCGATATCCGAAATTTCGCCGATATTGCGGCGATAAATATGTGATTTTCTGAAACGGTTGCAATTTCGGAATTTCGCGTCGCAGCTGACCCAAAAACTGCAAAATTGTGGCTGATACGCAATTGCGATACCGATATTTCATTGTATGCTGGTAGATAAGGCAATTGCCACACTCAAACATCTCTCCTAGAACTTTGAGATCATCTACCACACAAATGTATCACTCCATCCATCCAAGCAACACCAATTTTGCGTCAGGAAGAAAACACTGAATCCTATCAGAGCCAGACTGATTTAGTTGTTAATCTAGGCTATGCAAACATAACCCAACAGAGCACAATGTCTATTGGACGTGCTTTAAAATCACCCTTGGATCCTCTCATGAATAACGTATGGGCCAAAGGATACTCCCCACCACAATCGAGTCCACCAGTGGCCCTTAGCAAGCCTACCTTCTAGGCTGCCTACTTTAGCCCATTGTTCAAGAATCTATTGCTACTACCATACCGATAGATCTTCGTGATACCCTGCATTAGCCATATGTGATTGCTTATCACTTGGAACCGTTGATTCAATGGAATGGGTTGCCTTTGGATCGAGATGCAACATAGTCCATTGCTAATTTTGGTTGCCCCTTTCCTTACTATGAGATTGAGGACAAGATTGTCTCCTTAGAAGAGAGTAATGTCACAACCATCGTTGCACGTCAAGCTCACCATAAGGTCTATCAAGCCTAACCGCCTAAGCCCAATTTTAGTCCTAGTTAATTAGATTCAATCTCATTAATAAGTAGCAAATTTTGGCTTAGGTTAATTTTAGGCAGACCTTAGTTAATTAGGGTTTTTGTAATTAGTGTTTAATAGGTAATAATTATAAAAGGCCTATTTAACATTAGCCTGTTAGAGAAAAGCCTGACTTGCACGTCCAAACTATTCTCCCCTATAAATAAAAGGCCTTTGAAATAAAATAGTGTGGAGAATTGGCAAAAAGCTACTCCTCGGGCTCTCTCTTCTTTCCTCCTCTCTCTCATTGCCCTCCTTTTATTCTCCTCCTTTTATCTCTTATTCTTTCCTGATCTATTATAGGGAAGAGTAAGAACTCAAATTCTAAGTGCACAAGCATTCAAATAACTCTCCAATTTTTCCAATAACTTACCGTACCATCTTCTCATGGAAAAAATCCCTTATATTACCATTCAAGGGCTACAGTGTCACATCACACTTTAAATAAATAAAAAAACTTCTTGGTTTGAAATCCTTATTACACCCTCTTTAGTTGCTTTATACTTAATATTAACGGGAAATGAAAGTCCCAAAAACAGCAAACAGAAAATCCGTAAGAGCTTATTTGGTAAGAATTTCATTGGAAATAAAAATAAAAATGGAAATCCATTTCCAAATCCATAAGATTTATATCTTCTAAAAAAAAATTTAAGATTAAGCTTTATTTCTTGTTTGCTTTGATATAACAAACAAGAGATTTCCAAAAAAGATAGAAATGAAATACCATTTCCATAATTTTCAAGTAATGAAAATGAGCAGTAAGTCTTGAATAAAGATGGAAGAATGGGAAAATTCGTAAGATTTGATAAAAATGAATGAAACCAACATTCCAAGTTTCAGGCAAAGTGACAACTTATTTATTTTATTTTTTGTAGAACAGGACAGAAAGAATTCTCCCTCTAACATACAGTTCAAGTTTATCCAACAACTGTTAACCTTGAACATCATGGCCAACAAAAGGGAAAGAAGAAAGTGGCTTGCCACAAATATTTGATAATATTTATTCACAAGGTATGTGGGGCATACAAGCCCAAAGTTTATTAAACAGGGTCATTATGATCCCCTCAACCCTTAATCTGGATAACGTATACAGGATTAGCAATGCAGGTAAAATTGCTTGAAACCTGCATCAAATTTATCCAGCTAATACTTGTATCACTGTCTCAATCAATAAGTCATCTTAACGATTCAAGGATAGCTATCCAAATATGAGTTCACCCATATCATGGACCAAAGTAAACAGTTTCAAGACACTACATGGAAATGCAGGGTTCAATCGAAAAAATTATTCTGGCAGTATGCAGATTTTAAATGCATCAAAAGCAATTTGTGGAGCATAAAATAACCTGAAAGGCTAAAGAAGTCTTGCAAAGTAAACAATAGACCTCAATGTATAAACATATGGACATGCAATAACCTACCTTGGGTATGGATTTCCTTTGACAACTTTCTGTCCATATTTACGCCACCTATAACCATCATCTAGGAGATCAACCTCACTAGTAGTTTGGACAATGATCCTAGGTTCTGTGACTGTCCTGTGTGAAGAAATTTGCTCAGCTGTCTGGCCTTCCACATTCCTTTCCAATTGAAACACAAGATGTGTCAGCAACTTGGAGTAAGTTCATAATGTCCTCAAGGAGATTCAGCTCAAAACAAATACATTTGAAAGTACAAGGGCCACAGAGCTACCTTCTCTTAGGATCACGCTCATCTTCATCTCCTTCCCGAACCCTACTGCCATCATCGCCCACTTCCTCACCATCACTAGATACGTTATCGCCTGTTGCTTGGCTGGATTCTTGTTCCTTCCGTGATAACTGAAAAGGAAGGCCATCACCAGGTCCACTCATACTTCCGGTTGGGCATTGCAAAGCAGAGTCAGTGTTAGATTCAGTGTTATAGCTTCCATTAGTGTTCCCAGCACCTTTCAAACGCTTGGATTTTGGTGGATGGTGATTATGCTGGCCCTTGTAAATGATTTCAGTCACTTGCCCATCGAGAGAACGTTCCACCTTCTTCTTGACAGGACAACCTGGATGTGTACATTTATAATAACTTCGTGGAAATTCACTTCCCTTCACATGTTTCTGCCCATATTTCCGCCAGTTGTAGTGGTCATCAGCAGGCTTATCAACAAGAATAGAAGAAGGCTGGATTTCAGAATGGTTAGAAGGTTCCCTCGCCTCAGTTTTAGGTTCTGGGGCTAAAGGTAACGTGGTCTGTTGAGTCGAATGCGAAGGAATAAAGGATGAAAACGGAGCTAACGATGCAGGAGATGGAAAAGCATGAGCTTGTGCAGCTTGGGCTGTAACATGGGCTAATGCCTGCTGGTGAG
Organism: Tamarix austromongolica; assembly: GCA_039764185.1. Lineage (NCBI taxonomy): Eukaryota > Viridiplantae > Streptophyta > Magnoliopsida > Caryophyllales > Tamaricaceae > Tamarix > Tamarix austromongolica. The sequence goes on along the minus strand of CM077819.1, from coordinate 92,040,584 downwards.
ACATCCCATACGGACCCTAAAAACCCAAATAATAGAAAGCAGGTACAGATTCAGTTACCAAGACAGTAATCATACACGACTCAAATCAACCAAGTAAAACACACTAAGCAGCAACCATTACAGACGTGCCAGGAGAAAGGAAATTATTAAAGTAACTAAACTTACATCATCCATCTGCAAAACTTTCTTTTAGGGATGTAGACGCAGGAGTCTTAGAGTCATTCTTTTGAAGCCCATTTATAGAGGCAGCCAGATAGATCTCACGTCATTTATATTCATATAGAAAAAGATTTGCCAACGCCATAATCTCACCCGAGCCATAACTTAGAGCTAACCTCATGCCAAATAAAATTGGACTCAGCCGGTATCACTCTTCTACTGATAGAATTTGTCAGCAGTAATACGACTGACAAGCAGATGTATAAAGAGGGTTCGTCTCCTTAATCGGAGGCTTGGATAAAAGTAGTTAACTTCAACATTGTGGTCCAAGGGGGCGCAGTTTTGGAAATGAACAATGAATTTCCTTAAAACAAGAGCCTGTGGATATCACTTTCCATCTTTGTAAAAGCTAGCATACAACTCCAAACAGTTAAAAGTCGTTAACTTTTAATAGTTAGAATGAATAATTTCTTCCCTAAAAAGGCAATCACGTTGGGAAACACAAATTAGCAATACCTTCAGTATAACTTTTTTTGTTTTCTTCTTTATTTTTTCTTTTCTGTCGAGGGTAGGGGATTTCATACTATAAATCACTAATTTTAACTTGTAATGGAAAGAGAGAGAAAAGGAACCAAATATAACCCAAGGCCTCACATTTTTCCGTTTGAGGAATCCATACCCCGAAATGATCTCTTATATATAGCGATATAATTGACGAATAATTGGGGACCAAAAATAAGCACTTCCCCCCCCCCCAAAAAAAAGAAAGAAAAAGGACCCCATTTGATTATTGAAAACTTCCACGAAAAGGAAAATACGGCCAATAATGAATGAAAGTGTAAGCTGTGTTTGCTTCGCTTTGCTCGAAGTCAATAGTTCTCCTTCAACGCCGAATTCAGATACAACTACCTTAATAAATCCCACCGTAACACGCAAAAAAAAATTTAGCAAACAGACCACCATACCTGACCAGGAAACAACCCAGGCGACTCGAGCAAAGTAGCCGGACTCAACCCAGGTGGAATCGTAAACATTTGTGGCTGACTAACTAACAAACCCGTCGGCCGATTCTGCTTAAATCGAAAACCAACATCTCCACCACCACCCTCTCCGGAAGTCTTATTATCTTCGGTCATAAAACTAGGTCTTAGAGCAGCAGGAGAAGCCATAGCCCCAGCAAGAAGCTGAGAGAAAGATCGACAGTCATTGTCAGGATCACCGTCGGCAAAGAAACTAGACACAAGAGTCAGGGGGCCTGGACTTGCCCCAAACCCGCCTGTAAACAACGCCTCCATCGAGGTTCTCGGTGGTACTGATATCATTGTTGGTCGACCCGCCGGCTTCGAACAGTTGTGGTCAGACATCAGGAAAGAAACGGGGAGAAAAAACACCACGTCAATGAGTGTTTTACATTAATAGATCGAAAAAATGGTAGCTTTTGTCAGCCACTTTCCTTTTTTCTGTATACCCTTTTCTGGTTGAACACACAAATGTTGCCGTAGCCTCCAATTTGTATCTTTTTTCGAACCTGCCTGCGAACGGAGATCAGATAATCAGTAGCAAAGTCCACGCCGCAGATACGGAAAAGTAGGCTGTATTTCTCCGCCTCTGTCCTTTTTTTTTTCGTTTTTCCCCGCTCAGTTTTTCGTGCTCTTTGTTTATTGGCTTGGCTTATATTAAAATCTGGAACTTTTCTTTGGATTGTCTGTGCGAACGGGAAATTGGCGAAATAGAGAGGGAAGGCGGCTACACGATTGTCGTGACTCATGATTGGTTTTCATTCTTCCTTTACATAAATGTCCCTTATCATTCCCTGAAACCGCCATAATGCCATTCACAAGCAATTTGTACAAGGGATTGTCATACGAAACCGTCGCATTGCCATTTAGAATTAGAAGGACCACAACTGCAAGTTAATGCTAAGCCTGGTTTTCTTAACCTTCGTATAATCGGATTAAAAAAACATCAATCGGATTAGATTAAATAATATTAATCATTATTATAATGATTATATAATATAATAATTATTAATATTAATTATATTTTTACAAAACTCAAAATCGTAGAAAAAATTAAACAACCAAAACAAAACATTTTAAAAACATAACAAGAGTCAAAAGAATAAAAAAAATTATAAATATTTTTTCTATAATTATAATAATAAATATATTTTAAAATTTTTGAGTATTACATTAATTATATTCATAATATTATTGTAAGTATTATTACTATAATTATTGTTATGAATATTAATATTATAATTATTATTATTATAACTATTATGATTGTCATTATTATAAGGATAATTGTTATTATAACTATTATAATAGTTATTATTATTATGATAATTATTATAACAACTATTTTGATAGTTATTGTTATAGCTATTAATTAAGTGAGTATAATAATTATTGATATAATTATTTTAATTAATAATAATAATATATTTATTAGAATTGTAATTATTAATATTATTATGAATATTATTAATAGTACTATTATAATTGTAACTATTAAGATAATTTTATTTATTATAATTATGAACTATTATTATTATAATTAATGTGATTATAATTATTAATATAATTATTTAAATACTAAATTTATTGTGATTATTGTTAGTATTATTGCAATACCCTATCATTTTTGTTGATAATAATAATATAACAAGATTTGTCTCATAAATAAATAAATATTGATAAATGATTTTATAGATGGTAGAAATTCAACTTAGTATTTAATATTTTATCCCTAGTAAATTATGATAACTAGTTAGAGTAAAAATTTTATCTTCCATTATTATCTAAGTCAAAAAAAAATAGATAGCCTTAAGGTGATCACCTAACTATATGTAAATACATCTACATGTGTAAATACTAAATAGGGCATCCGTGTATGGTAAAATTTGGGTCATCAGAATTAGTTAATTTCATATAGGTAAAGAATATAGATATAGAAAAGCTTATATACAGGCCTAGCCCGAACAGAACCTTATTAATAGTCCTTCCCGAACCCTTTATCACCCGTCTATTGTTGTTTGTTACATACTTACATTAAGTATGGGACGCCGGCCATAAAAAATCAGCCCCACACGCCATAGAAGGGGACAAAGGCTCGGTTCTGCTCAATATTTTGATTGGGCTCTTTACTCTGCTGCCATTGATCACACGTCCCACCAATGGAAATTTGAAGTTAAGTATTATGGTCGCCAATTTCTTTTCTCATCCCTTCGTTCATCGTCCAATAGGAAGTTGCACTGAAGATAAGAATTATGGCAGTTCTTGAATCGTTGATCTTAGGAGAATAGTTTTTGCTTTTGGGTTGTTTTGTCCCTATTTAGTTTAATAGCTCGTAGAGAGTCGAGTAGTTTAGCATGCAATTGATTGCTATTCCAAAAGGTTATTATTTTATATGATTTTGGTTGTATTTAGGGTACGTTGTTGTGCTTCAAATTTTACTTATGCCATTGATTTGAAAGAATTTAAGATGCATGTACATCATATTATAAAGTAATTGGACAATGGCTGGATATGGTTATAATCCGATGGTCCTTATTTAGTTAGATAATTGGCCAAATTAATGATTTACAGGTCATAATAAGTTTTAATATATATATATATATATATATATATATATATATATATATATATATATATGTATATAAACGGACCTTCTTGGTAGATAAAATTTGTGTGTGTGTGTGTTAGTATTGATGATGATTTGTTATTAATTTATTAAGACATTTATCTAGTGAACATTTGTCGATCGAAATTGCTTTTCAGATAATACTACTTTCAACCTACATATGTATTTGTTTATCGGTGAGTGTGCATGTATAACTTAATTGCATGCTTGTTTGAAGTAAATGGTATTGATTGATTACATGACTTTACCTAGATATCGATGATCATCTTATTATACGTAGTCCCTAAGAAAAATGATTTTATTTTGTGAATTAAATTTAAATGTGGATTTTTGATTAATTTGATGCAAAGGTTGTATTTTATAAGTGTGTTATAAGAGTTTAATTTTTAATATGCATTTTTTTTTATAGAGATGTGACTTATAAATTATTGTCTTTATTATCAATATGCTACAAGACCAATATTTTATATGATTGAATTACATTTTGTTAATTTTGTGTATGCAATATTAAACCCTAGAATATTTTGGCTGGCTTTGACTTAGTTTGATTCCTTTTATTTTAAGTGTTGGTTTGAATAATTTTTATTATTCTAGAGTTGGGAATAGAGTGGTGACCCAAGTAGGTATATTTCTATTTAATATGGGAAATTTATCCATTATGAAAAGTGGATAAAGTAGAGTACATGTAGTGGATTGTATGATCTTGTATGACTATACTTAATTAAAATACCATAACTTTAAGTGGAATATAAAGTGGGATTTAGGTCCTTTAAGTTTGGCCTCCTCAAGTTGACGATCAGCAATAGCCTTTCTTTTTCTATTGTGGATATTTATTTAATCATTAGCTGTGTCTAATTAAGGCTCCTCATCTACTCTATAAGTTTCTCTAGATCTTATTAGGGGGTGTGTACAATTAAGGACAAGATAACCGAGATGGTAGGTCTTCAGACTTTTGTTATCCCCTTTGGAAAATGTCCTCTGAGATGACTTGGGTGTGATTTCTAATTCTCCTGTAGATGGTGGTAGGTCTTCAAACCTTGATTTACTAGGTGACCACCTAGTTGGTTAACCTCTTTAATAATTGGAAGTTGTAATCATCTAAAGGAAAGATTAATAATCAAATGTTTTATTGATTCTTGTTTGGTTTTCTTATATGATTCGGTGTGTATATATATACACTTCTATATTTTATTTCATTATACTTATGTGTTACTTACCTGTTAATCTAGATATCCTATTACATATTTTAAATAAGACTGTGATGATCTATGATATATATGGTGAATATATAACATAGTGTAGATTGAATATAAATATGTTAAAGGTGTGAATGTCATGCATGGTAAAAAAGAATGAGAGTGGTGATAATTTTTATAGTCTTATTTATCTCTAATGACTACTTCCATAGAACCTAGTTGTATTAATCGTTTCATTTCCATTTTACATTCGATTGGTTTTGTTGAGTATTAGACATGGTTATTTTCTTTTAGTTAATAATAAAGGCTGATTCACTTTCTTATTTTATCCAGCATTAGAAGCTAGTGTAAGTAAAATAATGGTGTCTATTTACGTTGATTATGGCGATAATACCCTCATCGCGTTAAGCTTCTATATATATTTTTCCTTATTTTCCTAGTGGATTGGTTTTAAAAAAAATAGGGTCATTACAATTATAATTATAATAATAATTAATATTAATAAGTTAATAATTATATTCATAATTATGAATATTATTCTTATTAATATAATCATTTTTATTTTCATTGATACTAATCATATCACCATTAATCAGATCATATAAACACTTATTAAATCAGATCATATCAGGCCATAAAATTAGGTTGAAAAAAAAGAGCATAACTATTGAACTAATTAAGCCATAAAAAAGGCCTGCATGAGTGACTATTGAGCTTAATATTAACTATTAAGCTAATTGTGCTACAAAAAAAGGCCTATATCGGTGATTAAAATGTTCAAAACATTGAGCCAAAGTGGCTCGAGCCTATGTTCTTGCATTGGCTCAGAAAAAGCAAGGAAGCAAGAGAGAAAGAAAAATAAAATAGGGTGAGAGAAAAAGTAGTGAATGGAAAAGAAAAGAAAAGGCAACTTAAATTAATTTTTTCGACATATTTTATTATAATTGAAATACCCCAAAATTTAACTAACCCTAATCTCAAGTAATTAATATCATAACCTAATTTTAACCTCAACAAAATTATTTTTCTATCTTATCCTAACTCCTTAATCATAAATCTTAAACTGACCCTACTTTTTATTTCGAGTTATTAATATCTTCCTAACCTAAACCAAATCTCGAATGATCGTTTAATTAATTTATCCTAATATCCCAACCTAAATTATTTTTAACCTAAACCTAAATCTAAACCCACACTAGCTCCTTTTTCTCCTTTTGCTTTTTCTTCTCCTTTCCTTTGTGCTTTTCCTTATTCTCTTCCCTTCCACTTGTGTGCACGAATCCCCCTACCAAGCCTACCCTCTCCCTCCATCAACTCTCCCCTCCTCAAATTAAGGGTCTGCAATGAAAATTTTAGCCGATGGCAACCCATCTCTATACATGTGTATGTATATCTAAACCCAACAATAAATGCCCCGACCACCCTCTCTTCTCTCCCTTTTGTTTTGTACGGCAATATGGCAATCATATTTCTCCTTCACCTCCTCCTTGTCACCATGAAAATAACCTCAAAAAACCCCACCTATGATGAAATACCCCAAAACCCTAATTTAGGAAATTGTGGTAAAATAAGGATTTATTAGGGAAATTTATTAAATAAATTATTTTTATTAAAATAAGAGGGAATTAATTAAGGCAAATCTAGGAGAAATAATAAATAATTTAAATAGGAAAATTTGAGTATTTTGCTAATTAAAATGGAATTTAGGAAAAATCTTTCAAAAACTCTAAATTAACCTAAAAAGAGAATTTAATTATTATGTTAATATTAATATTTTTTTAATATCCCAAAATACCTAAAATATGTTAATTAACCCCAACCCACCCTTTTCCTTTCATTTCCTTTTTCATTTTTCTTCTCTTCCTTCTTCCTTTCTTTTTCTCCTTTTCCCCCTGACCTAGGCCAGTCCGCCTCTGAGCGGCCCAGGCCTACGTCGCCCCCTTCTTTTCTTTTCCTGACCGGTCGGGCTCCCTTTTCCTTTATTTCTTTCTTTCTCCTAAGCCACCAGTCTAGCCCCTTTCTTCTTCTTCTTCTTCTTCTTATTCTTCTTCTTCTTCTTATTCTTCTTCTTCTTCTTCTTCTTCTTCTTCTTCTTCTTCTTCTTCTTCTTCTTCTTCTTCTTCTTCTTCTTCTTCTTCTTCTTCTTCTTCCTCACGCGCCGCCTGCAACTCTCCTTGATCGGGGCCAAAATTTATGCCGCTGACCACGCCATTTGACCAACCATTCCTCCCCTCTCGTCCCCACCGTCTTTCCTGTCATTTCAACCTAGTCGGCCATTCCCTCTCTTGCGTGTGCCCATCCCCTCTTCCCGTCAAAAATGGCCTCCAATAGTAGACCTACCCTGGCCTACCATCGTTGGCTAGTACACCCATACCCCTTGCCCCCTATTTTCCCACTCCCCTCTATCATTTTCCCTTCCAATTGACCTATATGTACCCTCGTAGGCAGCCATAATCAGGTTTCGATTTTTGCAACCCAGAAAATTGACCTCGCGCCACCACCTAAACAAACCAACTTTCCTCCGCTGTCAGCCATCACCACTGCCCACGCTGCCCACCAAAGCCTTCCCTGCACCACCCTCTACAGAATTGAGCCTCCCTCTTCCCTTGCCTTGCCCTGCATGAGCCACCCCGGCCGTGCAAAGTCGCCCTCCCGAACAACCCACTTTGACCTCCCGTCGCCCTTCGTGCCACTGTCTGCCACTAATTTCATTGCCAATAACACCACCTCTACCCTCCAAAACAACCAGGGGACCTTACTCTACCTCCCCACACCTCCATCTCCCCCTAATTCCCTCTCCCCTAGCCTATACCCCCATCTCTCCACCTCTCTTCCTCCTCCACCGCCACCACCGCCGGCGACTCCACCACCAAGCCTAGGTGGTATTCTAATTTCCCTAATCCTTAAAACTTTTTATATAAGGGTTAATGATAATTAATATTAATAGTATTACTCTTAATATTATTATTAATTATTATTATTAGTGTTATTATGATGTTATAACTCTTATTTCAGAAATATTTCTAACTAATGGTATTTTTATTTAAAAGGCTACAACTTTAGTATTATTATTATTATTATTATTATTATTACTACTACTACTATTACTACTACTATTACTACTACTACTACTACTACTACTACTACTACTACTACTACTACTATCATTATTATTATCATTATTTTCTTACTAATACTATTAATACTAACTTTGGCCATTATCACCTTTACTATTAGTATGAATGTTAATTGGGACGCTTATAGTACTATTATCCTTTTTTATTATTATCCTTATTATGCTTAACATTATTATTATTATTATCATCATCATCATCATCATCATTACTACTATTATTATTATAATTTCTATCATCATAATTATTATTATTCTATTATACTTGACCATATTATCACCAAGATTACTACTATTATAATTTCTAGAACCTTATTAGCATTATTCTCAAGATTGAAACTGTTATTATTATTATTATTATTATTAGTAGTAGTAGTAGTAGTAGTAGTAGTAGTAGTAGTAGTAGTACTACTACTACTACTACTACTACTACTACTACTACTAGCATTTTTAATATAAGTATCATTATGGTCACTACTTTTATGTTGTTTACATCACTATTATTATTATTACTAGAGTTTGGGCCGATATTAGTATTATTACTAATACTAATAATAATAGTATTATTAGTAATATTGAAACTATTACTTTTAATACTATGAATATCACTAAGACTTACTTTGGTTAGTAGTGGCATGATTAATTATTTTGAGAATAATAACCCTACTTTTAATTATAAACTACTATTATCATTATTATCCCTAATAGTAGGCCATAATAGGGGTAAGATAGGAAATGATGGAAATTTTGGCAAGAGGGAGATTAACCCATAGTGTTTCCCTCTTATAGGTGAATCAAGCCAAAACTCTAAGGAGGTGTAGGAGCGTGCTCCAAACCCAGCGTCGTTTTAGGTAAGGGTGTAGCTAAGGCTTCATGTGTGTTATGTGTCTTATATGCCTTAGATGTCCCGTATAATTATATGTTGTGTACCTTGTGCTATTATCTTAACTATTTTATGTGTCGTGCATATTGGAACGGAGGTATGTTCTTATGCTTTTTTCTGGTATGTGCTAATATGGATATGTTGCAAGTTGTGACGTGATTTGGTGTGGCCCTTTAGGAACTACATGCTAGGATATTTAATGTGGTGATATGGGATGGGGGCATGAAAAAGAAAAATGGGAAATTAAGATAACCAAAGAGAAGTAAGTTGGCTAACGTAGGTAAGAATGACCTAAATAATCTATGATCCATAAGTGGTGAATAAAGGGGGACTTAAATAAAATGGAAGAGTGGGAGAATCTAGGGGTTGTATGAGATAGTTAAAGTCTGTGTAATCTCCCGAAATTTTAAAAGCCCATAATTTAATAAATAAATTTTATTTGGGATAAATTAGCCTTTAAATCTATTTAATTTAATTATTTTATGGATTTTCAAGTATATAAAATTGGTTATAAATATTTAATAAATTAAAATAAATATTTTGTTATTTTATCACACTCTTATTATTTAAATAATTTTTCAAACCATTATTTTACTAAAATTTATCTTTTTTAAATCCTCCTATTTTAATTATATTAAATTAAATTATTAAATAAATTTATTACCCAAAAATATTGTATTTTATTATTTTATAAATTAAATTATTTTATTTAATCCCATTTTCCCTTTTCTTTTTCCTTTTTCCCTTTTCTTCTCCTTTTTCTCTTTTCTTTCTTCTCCTTTTTTCTTTCCTTGGGCTGCTGGCTAGCTTGGCTCCCCTACGCCCTGCACTTGGGCCGAAGTCCCGCTTCCTCTCCCCCCTCCCCTTCTCCCTCACACGAGCCCGGCCAGCCTTCCTCCTTTCTCTTCTTTCCTTCTCCCCAACCGGGCTGGCCCGCGTCCTTTTCCCCTTCGGCCGGCCTGCGCACGCAGCCTTCCCCTCCCCTTCTTCTTTCTTTCTTCTTCTTCCTCTTTCCCGATGAAAGACCCGACCACCCCGCCATCTCCGCCACCCTACCTGTAACCCCCTTCCCCCTATTGATCTCCCTATCTATCTATCTCTCTCTCCCGCCATTTCTCTACACCATCCTGGCCCCCACCATCCCTCTCTCCCTTCCCCCATGCCCTACCATACCTCTCTTCTCCCTCTCCCTGCAACTCCCATTCCCCTACCACCCTACCACCGCCCTTGAGCCACCCTATCCTCTCATTTCTCTTCCTCTTCTTTCTCTTCCTCCTTCCCTACCTCATTCTGCATTTTCTCAAGCCTCACATGCCTCCCCGTCCCTCTTCTTCTCCCTTTCTTCTCCTCCTATCTCTCACCCTGGTTTTGCTTCACCGATGCTGCCACCTCAACAGCCACCTGCACCACCCCTGCCACCCTCTACCTCACCCCCGAACCACCCCACAGTACCCCTCGAACCACCCCGCAACCTCATTCAATAGAATTATGGTTCCGCCGCCGTTTCGCCGCCTCTACGGCCACCAAACTAATCCCTGCAACCCCCTCTACCACCCCCAAACCTCCTTTGGCCGAAACCACCACCCAAAAGCCTTCATTTTCCCCCTCCCTTTTCCTTCCTTCTCAACCCCTCCCCCTCGACTCACCTCGGCAGCCCCCCTTCGCAGTCTCGCTGCCCCCGCCGCCGCCACCCTTAGCCGCCGTCAACCCATCCGCGACCACTACCTACACCCGCTCTCCACCTCTGCACCCTTCCTTTGACTTAAATCCTCTCCCGCATACCCTCTTTCCTAGCCCCAAAACCCCAACCCGAAAATAGCCTATTTTTCCTCCTACCACCCACCTTCAAGCCCCTCATCCTCATTTCTTTGCATGCAGCTCATGCTGCATGAGCAGGATGAGCTGCTGCATTTCTTGATTTATTTGGGTAATGATTTTAAGGTATAATAATATTTTAATTCAAGTATTTGATTAATTAAGTGTTATAAAGTCTTATACTTTGATTTTTATTATTTCTAATATAATAAATCTTGATATTATTTTTAGGTATTGGTTTTGATAATCAAAGCTTGAACCTTTAACAGGAATACCGGTAAGGTTTATTTTTTCGGGAATCAAGGTAACCGTTAAATCCCACTTAAACGCATGGATTAACGTATGTTAGCACATTAGGATTTTTAATATGTTATTATGCTTAATATTTGTTGTTTAATAGCATATATGTAGTTTCTTATGATGTTTGATAAAAAGGAAGTATGTTAGGTTATATGTTATATATGGAAATATTGTTTAAGGTAAGAGTTTGGTTGTTAATGAAAATGTTAAGTATTATCCATGTTATATTATGTTATTGTGATCTTTAATGCATGGTTAATATTTTTGTGAGCCCTAGGGGTATTTTAGTAATATATCTTGTGTAAGAATGTGGCCTAATATGTGTGGGTGCTAATAAGTAGTATATTAAATATAAGGGTTGTGGATGAGGTATTAATATTAATATTTTATGTAGTGATGATAATTTAATATAAGTGGTAATAAAGGGCAAAATGCTAATTTTTAATTAAAAAGGGTATTAGGTAATTTTGGAGGCAAGGGCAAAGTGGTAAATTGTAAGTAAAAAGGGTAAATTGGTAATTTTATAATTAAAGGGGTAAATTGGTAATTTTGTAATTCAAGGGTAAAATAGTAATTTTGTAATTAAAGGGCAAAATGATAATTTTGTGATTAAAGAGCAAAATGGTAATTTTGTGATTGAAGAGCAAAGTGGTAATTTCGTAATAAAAGGGTAATATGATAATTTTATAATTAAAGTACAAAATGGTAATTTTGTGATTGAAGGGTAAAGTGGTAATTTTGCAAAAAGGGGCAAAATGGTAATTTTATAATAAAAGGGTAAAATGGTAATTTCGTAATTAGAGGGAAAATGGTAATTTTAAAATTAAAATAGGTCAAATGGTAATTTCATAATTAAGGATGAAAAGGTAATCTTATAAGTGAAAATGTGTTATGGTAATTTTTGGAAGTTAAGGGATAAAATGGTAAATTTGAAATTAAAGGGATAAAATGGTAATTTTGTAAATAAAAGGGGTAAAGTGGAAATTGGAAAGGAGTAACTTGGTAATTATAATAATTGAGAAGGGTAAAATGATAATTTAATAAAAGAGAAGGGTAAAATGATAATTTAATAATAGAGAAGGGTAAAATGGTAAATATGATAAATGTGAAGGGCAATTTGGTATTTTAACCAACTAAAGGGGTAATTTGGTAATTAGGATAATGAATAGGGGTAATTTGATAATTTGACCAACAAGAGGGTAATTTGTTAATTATAATGAAGGAAATGAGGAAATTGGTGATCTAACCAACCAAATGGGAAATATATTAAGTGTAACAATTACAAAGGGTGATTAGTGGCCTAACAAGTATGGGAGATAGCTCGGTAACTTAAACCGAGTAAGGGTGTAGCTAAGGCCGAATGTGTGCTATGTGTCCTACATGCCTTGGATGCCCTATATAATTATATGTCGTGTTTTATATGCTATTATCTTAACTGTTTCATGTGTGGCGTGGATTGGAACAGAGGTATGTTCATGTGCCCTCTTTTGGTATGTGCTAATATGGATATGATGTAAGTTATAATGTGATATGATGTGGCCCTTTAAGACATGCATGTTAGGATAATTAATGTGGTGATGTGGGATGGAGGCATGAAAAAGAGAAATGGGACAGAAAGATAACCAAGGGGAAGTAAGTTGGCTAACGTGTAACACCCCCAAATTTACTACTGAAAAATTTCATTTAATTTACTACGGAAACGAAATGATAAAACTGTAAATTCGGGGGTATTACCGCCACACTTAGTACCAGATCGGTTTACTCCTACCGTCCCGATACTAAGTGCTAAGGCTAAACAAGATTAACCATCAAATACGAGTTGTTAATAAAACACCAGTCATTAGTAAAACACGAGTCATATAGAATCAGAGTGCGGAAAGTCAAAAGTACAATCCAAAGGTACAGTTTTAAGGTTCCAAATGTTTGAAACATCGTACATCATAAATAGACTAAATTTAAAGACATAGGAAAGGTAAGGTGGACGATAGACTCCGGCCACGTCACTCTCGACCCCCAAGCTAGGTTCGGACTCAACTCTCGGTCTCGCATGATGCCTCGTAAGCGTCATAGGTATCGAATATAGAATCACCAACCTGCACTAAATCAGAGGGGCCTTCTGCTCTTGGGAATGAGTAGCACCCATGAAACGGGTGGTCAGTACGCTATGTACTGAGCAAGGTAACCGTATAACTAAGGCTAACACATAAGAACACATAGCATAATCACAATCACATGATGGCATACAATTTCTCAGGTAAATAAAGGTCCACATTGTTTATTTATTCACTGGGTAATACTTGTTTCACACCATAATTCTTATCAGTCCATGCGAGTATAGAAACCCTACTATTATAGCCGGTGGATCGATCTCCAGGGCAAAACGCTCATGGCTACTATTATGCCGGTGGATCGGTCTGACCCCAACTCTCATGGTGTTCCACTGTAAGTGTTTAGTATCTTTCACGTGAATTATCATATTAGGGTTTGGTTTATTGAGCTTGGGATCCCCCATTATTATTGTCGGTGGGCTAGTCACTTGCGGGACGAAGTCAACACCGCTATTATTCGCCGGTGGATCGATCACTTATAGGGTAAAACCCTAACCACTATTACTAACCGGTGGATCGGCTGGACCCGGCTCAATAGTCTTCCACTTTACATGATTAGTATTTTACTTTATCTTATTCGACATATTCCGCCCTAGACATGCATGGCTAACTCCAACTATACTTATCCTCCTAAGAGGGCCCGTCTCATATCTTGAGACCTCTGCGCCTCCTCACTCGCCCCGACATCCTTCCCTTAACCTGCTTACTTATACCGGGAACCCGACTCCTAAGTGTGTGGGTCAAAGCCCACCACCTTATACCCTAAAGTCCACTCGCCGCTTTCCTCTAGGGTTTTCTCCAAATACTCTAATATGGGCCTATGTGGCCCATCCCTTTCTACCTTGCACGATCCAGACTATTTTATCACCCCTACACATCACGACCCTTCAGTTCCACCCTCACTTCATGCCCCACTCATTCTCACTTATTTTTATTATTTTCTTTTTCTCTTTCCCCTACTCAAATTAGGGTTTCCCCTTAAACCCTAATCTAGTCTCCTACGCATCCTTATACTGCCCCACGTACTATTTTTTGCCTGAAGCCCCCAAACACCCAAACGATACTTCTATTACCTTCTTCACACCCCGAGGCATCTTTCCATACGTAAAGTTCGCCCCCATGCGGACCTTAACCACCCCATGCAAACCCTAGTTCCTCCTATACCTTCATTAACCCACTTACTTCCCCTTGGTTATCTTTTTTTATCTTTTTTTTTTCTTTTTTTTTCATGCCCCCAACCCACATCACCACATCACATACCCTAGCATGCATGTCTTAAGGCCACATCATATCACAACTTGTAGCATATCCACATTAATACATAACAAAAGTGATCACATGGACGTACCTCGGATTCCAAGCTACGCTACACATAAAACAGGTAAGATAATAACATGTAAAACACGACGTATAATCATACGAGACATCCAAGGCAAGCACGTCACATATCACACAAGCGGTCTTAGCTACACCCTTACCTAAATTGGCGCCGGGATTGGAGCACGCTCCTACACCTCCTGGGAGTTTTGACTCGATTCACCTATAAGAGGGAAATACTATGGGTTAGTCTCCCTCTACCGGCATTACCATAATTTCCTATCTTACCCCTATCATGGCCTAATACTAAGGCTAATATTAATAATAGTAGTTTATAATTAAAAAGGTAGGGTTATTATTATTATTCACAAGATAGTTAATCAAACCACCACTAATCAAAGTAAGTCTTGGTAATATTCATAGTATTAAAGTAAGGGTTCCAATATTACTACTACTAATAATAATAATAATAGTAATAATAATAGTAGTAGTAATAATAGTAATAGTGGCAATACTAATCATAATAAGAATACTAAAAATAATAATATTAAATAATAATAATAATAATAATAATAAGGATAATAACGATGGTAATAATAGTTAAAGTAATAATTATAGTAAATATAATGATGATGATAATAATAATAATAATAATAATAGTAATAATAATAACACAACAAGATTTTAGTATTAATTATTACCATTAATTAGAAGTTCTTCGGGATAAATGTTAGGACATAATAGTAATAATAGTAGTAGTAATAATAGTAATAATAATAATAGTAATAATAATAATAATAATAATAATAATAATAGTAATAATAATAATTATAATAACACTAATAGTAATAGTTAATAGTATTAAAAATCATTAACACATTTAATATATGGGGTTTAGGGATCAAAGAGTTGGGGAACAACCTAGGCTAGGTGGTGGTGTCGCCGGCAGCACGGCGACGGTGGAGGAAGGAAGAAATGGAGAGGTGGATGTGGAGGCTAGGGGAGAGGGAAGTAGGGGAAAATAGAGGTGTGGGGTGGTAGGGCAGGATTCCCTGGTTGTTTTGGAGGGTAGAGGTGGCGCTACAGGCGGCGGAATCGGTGGCAATCGGCGGCGCGGGGTCGAATGGGGCTGTTCGGGGAGGCAATTTCGCACGGTCTGGGTGGCTCGTGCAGAGCAAGGCAATGAAGGTTTGGCGCTGGGTTGTGTAGAGGGCGGTGCAGGGAGCGTTTTGGTGGCCAGAGTGGGCGGCAAAGACAGCCGATAGCGGAGGAATAGTTGGCTAAATAGGGGGTGGTGCTCGGTTTGGTTTTTTGGGCTACCAAAATCAAAACCCGATTATGGCAGCCTTTGAGGCTATTTATAGGCAAATCTGGAAGGGAAAACGACAAGGATGAGTGGTAGAGTAGGGGCGGGGTTATGGCCCTCTGTCCAGCGAGAATGGTCGGCGCAGGTCTGCGTGTGCAGACCATGAGTTGTCGGGGGAGAGAGAGATGACGTGCAGGAGAAGGGAGGAAGGGTTATGTCGAAATGGCAAGGGAGTCAGTGGGGAGGAGAGGGAAGGAATGGCCGGTGTAGTTGGTGTGGTCGTTGCAGGCTTTTTCCAGTGAGAATTTCGGTTGTAGGGGTGTCGAAGGTTGAAGATGAAGTGGAGGGGCTAGACCGGCGGTCCAGGGGAAAAGAAAAGGAAAGAAAAGAAAGGACGAATCGGCCGGGAAAGGGGGAGAGGCACGGGAAGCTGGGCCGCGCATGGGGAAGGGGAAGTTGGGCCAGCGGCCGGCTCAAGGCGGGGAAAAGAGAAAAAGGAAGAGAAGGAAATGAAGGAAAAGGAAAAAGAGGGGGAAAAAGGAAAAAGAAAAAAAAGGGAAAAGAAGGGAAAATGGTGGTTGGCTTAATTAATACAATTTGGGTAATTTGGGATGTTTAATAAAATATAATAATTATTAAAATAATGATTAAATTATCTTTTTAGGCTAATTTAGGGATTTTGAAAGAATTTCCTTAATTTTATTTTAATTAGCAAAATACCCAAATTCCTTTCCTATTTAAAATTATTTATAAATTCTCCTAGATTTACCTTAATTAACTTCATAATAATAAATAAAATAGTTTATTTAATTAATCATCCTAATAATTCCTTATTCGGCTATGATTTCCTAAATTAGGGTTTTGGGGTATTTCATAACATAGGTAAGGATGACCTAAATAATCCATGATCCATGAGTGGATGAGTAAAATGGGACTTAAATAAAATGAAAGAGTGGGGGAATTGAGGGTTTGCATGGGATGGTTAGAGTCCTCATGGGGGCAAACTTTACGTATGGAAAGTTGCCTCGGGGCGTGAGGAAGGTAATAGAAGTGTCGTTTGGGTGTCTGGGGGCTTCGGGCGAAAAATAGTACATGGGATAGTATAAGGGTGCATAGGAGACCAGGCTAGGGTTGGGAGGAAACCCTAATGTGAGAAGGTGGAAAAAGAAAAAAGAAAATAATAAAAATAAACGAGAATGAGTGGGGTAGAAAGTGAGGGTTAGATCTATGGGTCGTGACGTGTAGGGTGTTGAAATAGTTTGGGATGTGTAAGACAGAGAAGGATGGGCCACATAGGCCCAGATTAGGGTCTTTGGAGAAAACCCTAGAGTAAGGCAGTGAGTGGGCTTAGCCCACACACTTAGGACTCGGGCTCCCAGTGTGAGAAAGTGGATTAAGGGAAGGATGTCGGGGTGAGTTAGGAGGTGTAGAAGTCTCAAGATATGGGACGGGCCCTCTTGGGAGGATAAGTGCGGATATAGTTAGCCATGCATATCTAGGGTGAAACACTTTTGAATAAGATACGAATAAGACATTAATCACTTAAAGAGGAAGATTGTTGAGCCTGACCCAGATCGGTCCATCGGCAAATAATAGTGGCCAGGAGCCGGGGTGCCCTGGAGACTAGTCCACCGGCGAATAATAGTGGTCAGAAGTGTTCTGCCTTGTATGTATTCCGGTCCATCGACTATAATAATGGGGGATTATGTGCTCAACAAACCAAACATAAAAACGATAAGATATGGGGAAGACACTAATTACTTACAGTAGAACACCTTGTGAGTCGGGGCCAGACTAATCCACCTGTGAATAATAGTAGCCAGGAGCATTTTGCCCTGCATGACCGGTCCACCGGCTATAATAGTGGGGTTCCCGCACTCACATGGACATTTATAATCCGAGATGATTGATTAATGATGGACTAATGGCCTTAAGGCCCTAAAAGTATCGATTATTCATTATGGACTATTAATATTTGGTTGACTTGTTACGTATGCGAATATACGAAAGTGAATGTTACGTATATACCATTAATATCTGATTGCCTTGTTGGATGTGTGAATGTATGGATATGAATATCATGTTTACACCTGTCGTTATGTATGAATATAGCGGTGTATCGTGTCTTACATTGTGGGCCTGTTTTTAAGTGTGTTTTAAAGAGTTACTCAGTACCGTAGTACTAAAGGGTTCCATTCGTGGGGCCCTTACCTATTCAATGGGCAGTGTCCCTTGCAGGTTATTTCCAAGTGCTATTCAAGCAGGCCCTCAGGAAAGAACATAAGGAACTATCCGAAACTATTAGGGTTTTACTCTGTCTCCTTTAAATTCAAAGCTTCAATGTATTCGTTGTTTTGTAACCACCACCGGTGGATTATACTCTTATAAAATGTTTAATTGCGCTACTCTGATTTAATCATTGGTTTGAGTTTCTCATAATTTGTATTTCTCTCTTTTAACCTTAGCACTTGGTACTGGAATGGTAGGAGTGAATTGGTCTGGTACTAAGTGTGGCGGTAATATCTTCATAATTCACAGTTTTGTTATTTCGCTTTCGCTAAATGTTTTAATAAAACGAAATTTTTCAGTAGTGAATTTTGGGGGTGTTACAGTCTGCATGGGGGCAGACTTTACGTATGGAAAGTTTCCTTGGGGCGTGAGGAAGGTAATAGAAGTGTTGTTTGGGTGACTGGAGGCTTTGGGTGAAAAATAGTTCATGGGATAATATAATGGTGCATAGGATACCGAGTTAGGGTTTGGGAGGAAACCCTGATTTGAGAAGGTGGAAAAAGAAAAAGAAAATAATAAAAATAAGTGAGTATGAGTGAGGTATGAAGAGAGAGTTGAATCTAAGGGTCGTGACATGTGGGGTGTTAATAGTTTGGGTTTTGTGAGGCAGAGAAGGATGGGCCGCATAGGCCCAAATTAGGATTTCTAGAGAAAACCTTAAGGTAAGGCGGTTAGTGGACTTTGGGGTATAAGGTAGTGGGTCAGGACCCCACACTTAGGAGTTGGGCTCCTGGTGTGAGTAAGTGGATTAAGGGAAGGATGTCGGAGCTAGTTAGGAGGTGCAGAAGTTTCAAGATATGGGACGAGCCCTCTTAGGAGGATAAGTTTAGCTGGAGTTAGCCATGCATGTCTAGGGCGAAATCTATCAAATATGATACTATAAAACGCTAATCATGTAAAGTGGAAGATTATTGAGTCGAGCCCAGACCGATCCACATGCATAATAGTGGCCAGGTGCCGGGGTGTCCTGAAGACCGATCCACCTGTATATAATATTGGTTAGGTGCGTTCTGCCCTATAATTGACCAATCCACTGGCTATAATAGTGGGGGATCCCGAGCTCAATAAACCAAACCCTAAATTTGATAATACACGTAAAAGATACTAAGTACTTACAGTGGAACACCATGAGAGTCGGGGCCAAACCGATCCACGGGCATATAATATAGTGGTTAGATGCATCTTGCCTTGTAAGTGACTGATCCACCGGCTATAATAGTGGGATTCCCGTACTCGCATGGATCGATAAAAAGTATGGTGTGAAATGAGTACTATTCAGAGATTAAATAATTAGTTTAGCTGGACCGCAGTTTGGCCTTTATTTACCTGAGAGATTGTATGCTATCATATTATTGTGATTGTATTATGTGCTCTTATGTGTTGTCCTTAGTGCACGGTTACCTTACTCAGTACGTAGCATACTAACCACCCGTTTCATGGGTGCTACTTATTCCCATGAGCAGAAGGCCCTTCTGACTTGATGCAGGTCAGTGATTCTATCATCGATGCCTACGACACTTACAAGGCATCTGGCGGGGCTGAGAGTTGAGTCTGGACCTAGCCTGGGGGTCGAGAGTGACATGGCCGGAGTCTATCTTCCATTTTTCTTTCCTGTATCATTATATTTAGTTTTGTTTTGTTGTATAATGTTTTCTGTCGTTTGGAACCTTAAAACCTTAATTTTGGGTTGTACCTATTTGAGTCTGCACTCTGATTTTCTGTATGGTTAACAACTCACTTCTTTTATGAATGCTCGTTTTAATTATCGACTCATGTTTGATGTCTATCCTAATCAGCCTTAGCACTTGGTACTAGAACGATAGAAGTAAACCGGTCCGGTACTAAGTGTGTCGGTAATATCCCCATAATTTATATTTTGTTATTTCGCTTTGGCTAAAAGTTTTCATTAAATGGAATTTTTTAGTTGTAAATTTTGGGGTATTACGGGTGAGCCCAACCGATGCACCTCCATCACCTACGTCAACATGCACCAAAAACCCCCCATAACCATCAGCCAAATCCTTTGTTACATTCCCTCCACCTTAGACCAAACACACTGCAACCCCTTCCCTTTTTCTTTCCCTTGGTTGCAGTAAAAACCACCCAACCACACCATCCTTCTTTGACAACTTCAACTGTAGCTCACTCCTCTACCCTCAGCATTTTACACCGCAGCTATCCTCCTTCCTTTCCTTTCATTGGTTGTAGTCCCATCAACCGAACACCCACCTCCACCTTAGGTCAAACACCCCACTACCACCCCTTTTATTTTCTTCCTTGGTTGCAACACCAGCAACTGATGCACCCCCTTCCTCTTCGGCATCATTCACCACACCACACCCTCCATCCTTTAGCAACTATGATCTCACCCTATCACCACCCTTCGGCATCTCCAACCACATCACACCACCACCCTTCAACTCCCACAACCGAACACTAACCTTTCTTGTTTCAGCCTCCACCACTACTGCACCCCCATAACAACGACAACTTGTGCCATTGCTCTACCCTCCTATGGCACAAACGACTATTCCTCCATTTTTTTGGTTGCACAAAGTTTCCCCAAACACTACCTTACTTGGTTTGGTTTTTCTCCCTTCTTTCACCCTTCCATTTCCTTAAAAACTTTCTTATGTGTTTTAATCCTAATTATATTTTATTATGATTTTATAAAGTGATTTCCCCGTGGTTCCGAAAGAGACAGAATAGAATTTGCATGCTTAGAGATTGGAGTCATTTTTGTAAGGATACTTTGTCCTAGTCTAGGGTTTTTGATTTCTAAGTGTTATGCATGATTTTTTTTGTTTTACCATGTTATTGTTATTATATGAATTAATATATAATTTTTAATGCTATAATATGTGGTTGATAATATATGATAAAAAAATGAGTAAGTAAATATTATGTAGTGTTATTATTTTATGTGGAAAAACTTTCGATTTGAAATAGGGATGTATCATGGGTTTATTAATTGTATGATGAGTGTGAAATGAGTATGATAAGGTCTATGGAGAAAATTGTGGATTTGAAAATCATGTTGCCAAACATATAAGACTTGTATGAAATAAGGGTTTTGTTATCAATAAGAACATTTTGGTCAATGTGGGTTAAATATGAGAATCGTGAAATTGTAAGGTGGTAAATCATATAAATTATTCTAAGGAATTTATATGAAGTGTTTAGAATATTTGTGAATGACATAAGTTTGATAAAGTATTAAAATGGTTTGATTTGGGAATAATAACTCTAAAATAAGAAGGGTATTATCACTTATATGAAATGGTATATTTAGAACAAGAAATCCAAATATGTTATTAGTATTTGTATTTTGAGATTAAATATTGAATCTTTTGATTGTTTGAGCCCTAGAAGAAAATTTATGATGGATTTATGAAATTAGGGTTTATAAGCCCAGGGAATAGTAAATGTTGAGATAGGGTTATTATTGCATGTGTAAGACCTTAGAGTTAGGCCTTGAAATTCAAGTATTTTGATAATAATAATAATAATTGAGGAAGTTATTCTAAGCTTGGTGGGTAAAAGAGTGACTGAAGAATTGTTATGATAAAAGTATGAAATTAGGGTTTTGGAGAAATAAAAGGGTCTTAATCCTAGAGAATAGTCTTATGATCTCATGATGTTCCTTAACTATTTTTAACATGTTCTCTACTTGTAAAATAAAAACATGAATAAGCCATTAGTCATTTAAAGTGAAAGATCATGTGAGTCAGGCTGAGGTTTTTATAGAACTATTCTACCGGATGATAATAATGGCTCAGGTGTGTTGCCCTTGAGAGGTGTTTCAGACTATTCCATTGGTTTTAGAATAGTGGCTTAGGAGTATTTTTTTCTTAAGAGGTGTTTTATGGATCTATTCCATCGAACGATAATAGCAGCTTAAGTGTGTTGTCTCTGAGAGGTATTTTAGTTTGTTCAATTGAATTAAGAATAGTGGAGGTCTATATTCATCGTGAATAATAATATGAATTGAGATAAATAACCTAATGGATAATATATTAGTAATTTAAAGTGGAAGAGTACATGAGTTATGATTGAGGTATTTATGGGTCCATTCCATCGGACGAAAATAGTGGCTCAAATGTGTTGTTCAACTAGTTTAAGAATAGTGGCTCAAGAGCATTTTACCCTTAGAGGTGTTGGGTCCATTCTACCAGATGATAATAGTGGCTCAGGTGTGTTGTCCTCAAAAGTTACTTCAAACTATTCCACCGATTTAAAAATAGTGAGGTCCCTAAACCCAATGTAAATAAAAGAATAAAAATAGTTATATCTAATAAAGAGGTATAGATTAGTATTTTAACTTGTGAGACATTATGTGTTTGTGCGTGTACTTATCATCTTCTATGAATGTATGTATTTAACTATATCCCTGACTTGATAGTATTATTACCTTACTCAGTACATAACATATTGACCATCCTTTTTAAGAGTAATGCTCATTCCTACAAGAAGATGACCTAGATGCTTTTGTGTAGGTCTTTGAGGACCAGTTAGATGATTTTGCCGCCTTTAATGCATTGTATAGGGAAGAGTAATTTTTCCTATATTGGATGTTTGGGCAAAGAGTCATGTTATCCTGATGATGTTTTTACCTGGATACCTTTTAGACTCTTGAATCCATAATATCTCTTTTTTTGTATTTTGTTATTGTATCCCAGAATTAATCTCCAAACTCATATTTATATTTATAAAGCTTCTCTCATTTCTAAACACTCTATTTTAATTTGAATGGTTGTATCCTTTTGATTGATGTAAGGATGGTATGGTAAACTAGACTTATTTCAATTACAATGGTTACACCCGATATTTTTTTTATATGCTTCCGCTGTAAAATGAAATTTTTTAATAGTAAAATTTGGAGTATTACAATAACGCTCGTACAAAAATAATTATAGATGGCGGTGGAAAATAGCAATATACAATGATAGCTAACATTCATGTAGGCTACATAGACGATAGTTCAAAAGACAAATGTTTATAATGAAATAGAAAAAAAAAAGATCTTTGAAAAAATTGTGGGAAGGATTAGACTATGGTTGTGGACTAAAAATAGTTGTCTATTATCAAATATACACATTGATTTTAGTCAAACCCATCCTCTAATCTTACTAAAACAATTTGGGAAGGATTAGAAATCAATTTTGGTCTATAATTGTCATCTATTGTCCACCATAGATGATGAATTTATTCCACAATTGTCATCTAATCCTTCTCACATTATTTTTAGTTTAAATTGTGTTTTTGACTTAAATTGTCATACATAGATGTTTCCTCTCATTTTTTTGTAAATGGTAGTTTTAACTTAAAAAAATCATCTATAACCTTTCTTTACAAAAAATGTTATTCTTGCTTCCTACACCATATACAAGTCCCTACACACTCAAAACTTGCATGTGTTCAATTGATACACGAGTATCAAAATGGTGTGTATTCCAACTCGGAATATTAGTTTTGCACTATAACATCCATCAATTTACATCAAAAATAACCCACAAGGCATTTAACAAGACATTGAACACATATAAGAAAGAAAGTAACTAAATAAAGTTATGGTATTAGGTCTCCTAGTAAATTCGATCAACTACTTTGATTCTTTATTATTTATTTTGACATCTTCATTTTTCATAAGCTTAACGAAAGTTCTTCCATGAGTACACGTGCATAAGAAATAAAGAAAACAATATAGATAACAAATATATCTCTTCAACAAAATACACATCGAGGCCTTTTAATGGGCACTAGAGAATTGTTATCACTATTTTCATCTATATCACTTTCCCCAACTACAATAGGGTTGTGAAATCATTCACTGCCTAAGTATTGCATTCCAAAATCTTTCATTAGCATATAAATTACATTCTTACAAATAATTTTACTTTCTTTGCATTTATCTCTAAATATTCATCATAATAATCAAATGTCATACCTATATAAAATAATTAAATAAATAAATAGACATACATTTTAACAGAAAATTGATCACAAATATATTTCATTTATAAATAATATACAATTTCAACAACAATAGCATACATCATTCATCTATGTCACTTTAAAAATCCTATAAATATATTCAAAAACTATAATAAAAGAATTGTATAATGGTATTGTAACACTCCCAAATTACCTACTTAAAAATTTTGTTTTGCAGAAGTGTTAATTACCAAATTATTAGGTGTTACTGCTACATTCAACATAAGTCTGGCTCCCTCGTCTTTCTTATGCCAAGTACCAAGGCTAAAGCAAACCATAACTAAATTAAATGAGTGAAAATAGAATACCATACATAGATAAAAGTTATGGATAAATATTATCAGTACAACAAGAGACATAAGAGTCCAAAGGAAAAACGATTATTACCGAAACTAGTACCCAAAGGTAAGACATGTTTTTTCCTAATTTTTAGACCTAAAGGCTCACTCTAAAAAAGGGACTTCTTCCCAAGAGATCCACTTATCATTTCCACTCTTATGATTCATGCCACCCCATGACCCTCACATAGTCATCTACAAAAGTAGTATCAGTACGACTTCTTTGTATTAAATAAATCATAATACATCATAAGAGGTAGTATGCCCACATTTCATATAGTCACATAGAACTTGAAAAGCATACTTAAGCACAAAGCATGTACCATAACCAAAAGCCATATTCATGGAACCACATATATGAACATCTAATATCAAGTTCAATAGTAAGAACATACTAGTTATCCTCTCATCATTTCAGGGTATGATAGATGTATCTTATTAGTTAAATAGATTCCGAACACTATGGTAGGGAACTGAGGCAACTACCGAACCAACAATCTAAAACAATACTAGGGTAGTGAACTAAGGCATCTACAGAACCAAAAATTCCAAAATAATACCATGGTAGGATACTAAGGCCTCTACCGAACCAAAAATTCCAAAACAATACCATGGTAGGGAACTAAGGCATCTACCAAACCAACAAATCCAACACATTATCAAGGTAGGGCACTGAGGTGTCTACCAAACTAACAAATCATTTCTTTCATTCACTTACACATTATATATTTTTATTTTTACTTAGTCAAGGGGGGTACAATCAACCTAGGTACACTGAGGTACGCCTGGTCATATTGGTATCTGAAGGTGACATAATTCCCTTACCTCAAACTCAAGGACACAACTGTATGCCTAGTCATATCAGTGTACAACGGCTACATAGTACCATCCCAACCTCATTCACCTATTCCTTAATTATCGATACTCCCTATAGGCCTAGTAGGTCACCTATAGAGTAGAGTAAGGCCTGTACTAAAGCACAACGACACGCTAGTGAATCAAAATAAACAAGGGCTAACACCTCACCTCTAGGGTAGCTAATCTGATAGAGAAAACCATTCCCAACTCAATGTCTTTCACTTTAAGTATTAATATTTTATGATGTGATAATATAAGTGACATACGACATAATAATTTCTAGTTTCCATACCTAACCTTTTTCCCCTTTTATTTCCAATCATTGAGGTAAACCCTAAGTTCTTAGGTCTATGACCAGCCAAGTTAACACTAAAGTCAACCTATCAAAAGTATAAGGGTATTATGGAATCTAATTATTTTTAAAAGATAAATTAGGTCAAAATTATCAAAATGCCTTTGAAAGCCGTATTTTCACCCTTTTATTCATTTCTACACCAATAATTATCATTATGAGATATTTTTCATCAGTAGGCAAAAAGGAAATATTCCACATTATTTTAGTACTTAGGTAATCTTTGCATTTTTGTGATTAACTGTATTTTTTACTTTTCATGCATTTAGTAGGTTGAGCTAACAGAACCCTAATCATGTAGCTATCACATATCACATCTTCCATGCAGGATGTACGTATACATTTAAAGCATAAAATATCATTTAAATAGAAATATTATTATCACAGTATATGTATGGGAATATTTCTAACCATAGGTCATGCAAATAGAATTTATCATAAACTAACCCTAATCATGCGTGTATGCTTCCCTACAAGTCATCATAAACCTAACCACCATGCATTAGCAATCATGATGCATTTACCATAGAATTTAAACAATAACTTAACAAGAATGAAAATTCTAACAAAACCCTAGACATACAGACATAAATCATTTGACATATTACTATGCATATAGCCTAACTTTCAACAATTATATGTATCATCCCTTCAACATGTTATCATTTTACTATGCATATCATAACACTTTAAAAGAATAAAACCCTATCATGATTCTAGGTATAAAAGATCCTATAATGCTCGCACATAAATTCTACCATTTTATGAATAATTGGAATTACCTAACCCAAGCTCATATAAAAATAAGTCTTCTTCAAGATCCTCAAGAATTACCTAGAAATTTAATACCCTAATGCAAATGTATTAGCATTTAATATTACAAAAAAAACCCAAAATTACTAAAAAATACTCAAGGATTACTAAATAGTTAAAATAAGGTAAAGAAAGCCAAAGAAAACTTGATCAAAATGGTTGGTTCTAGGGGCCAAGAATGGTAGAAATGGCCAGTGAAGGGGAGGAAAGAAAGGTCGTCAAAGGTGCAGCAAGGGGGGAAGGAGAAGGTGGCACAAAAGAAACAAATATGAGGGGAGAAACTTCGATGGATAATGGTGCAAGAACAAAGGGGAAGCTTCACAAGATTAGCTGAAGGTGAAGGGGTAGAGCCTAAGTGGGTTTGGATAAAGGGAGGAGGGGTGGAGAAGTGGTCTTGGCTAAAGAAGGAGGGTGTGGAATGGCAGGGTTGGTCGGTGGTGTGGTGGTGGTTTCGGTAGAAACAACCGAAGCCAAGGGAGAGGGAGAAGCTTCGTGCTATTGGATGAGAGAGATAGGTTTGCTTCGATGAGGTTGTGTGTGGGTGTTGGGGTAGTTTTTATAGAATTTGGAAATGTAGGGGATGAAGGACCGGTGGTTGTGGCCAGTGACAAGGAAAGGAGGTTGGTGGAGGGGTGCATTATAGAATAAAAATGGTGAATAAATGTAGCGATGATAATGGAGAACGATGGACTTGTTGCGTGAGGGTGTTTGGGAGAAAGATGATAAATGTAGGGGTTAAGGCATAATGAATAGAAAGGAGAGGAGAATGATTATGAAGACTATGGAGTGTAGGGAGATATGAAGCAAAATAAGGAGAGGAAAATATGGGGAGGTGGGAGGTATGGTGTAGGTGATGGCTTGTTGGAGTAGGAGTAGGGAAAACCTACGGAAAGGGAAATGAGGAAAATTCAAGGGAGTCTAGTGGGATAGGGTAATTTATCTAGGTAATCGAGTAGGAATATTTGGGTAAAATTTATTAGGTTACCGGAATTAGGGTTTACTCAATGGAGTAGATATAGGTTACAATCCATCCTAGGTTTAAAATTTTAATATGCATTCTCTAGTAAATTTTAACCTAATTAAAATTTTATATCTAATAATTCATAATAATAATACACATATTAATAATATATTTATTAACAAATATCTTAAAATAATTATTACAAATAATACACACAATTACCATTTATAATTAGGGTTTTTGGAAATGGAATATTATAGGTATTTTTTCCATCTATAATACAGGGCTAATATAAATACATATAACTATTATTATTTTATTTTCTTATAAGAATATGTTATTTGTATAAAAATACACTTGCACACCTAGTGTACTATCATATGGTTCTAACAAAAATAGGTTTCTAGAACTCAAAATATAAAAACATCCTTTTAAAGGTCAAAACAATTTTGTTTGGCTTTGAAGTGTCGAAACCCTATTTAGGAAGTTCTAGCACATAGATATAAAAAAATATCTTAAATGAAAAAAATATCATTAAAAATGGGCAGCCAAGTTAAAAGTTATACCACTGAAAGATTGTCAACAAATAATAATAATAATATTTTAACCGAATGTATAAAAAACATTAAAAGGTGATAGAGGGTTGGCTAGTATCGGTGATGGAGGTGATTGGTGGAGAAGGAGAAGAAGGCAGTGCATGAAGCAACAATAGTGGAAGGCTTTGGGGAAGAAGCAACTTGCTTGGTATGTTTTTGTGTGTTCTTGCGAATTTGGGTAGTGGAAAAAGCCCGCTAATTTAAAAGTGAATAATGAAAAAGGAAAAGAAATATGCTAAAGTATAGGCAACAAAAATTGAAAAAAAAACATGATGAAGTATAGATGGTGGTTACAAACTACGACTATTGTTTATACCCTTAAAAATTTGAAGAAAAAAATCCACTGAGGTTTAGATGATAATTTTAGGTTACAACGATCATCTATACCCTTTCTCAATGCGCTAGCACCATAGATGATGTTTCCAATTCCCTAACCGTCATCTTTTTTTTTCCTCCTTTATTCATTTAGCTTGTGTTTTTTCACTAGAGAGTTTGTATATGATTTTTGTCGTCTATGTTTATTTTTGTAGTAATATTAAATTTAGAGTTTTTATTTTAGAGGTAAAATTTAATAAGGATCAAATTTATTTATTTATTTTATTTTGAAAATTGTAATAAGTTATAAATATTGAATCTTTGTTGATAATGCTCTCACAAGTAATTTATACGTAAAAAAATATTTTCAAGACACAAATGCCACATTAAATGGAGTTTTTATTTATTAGTGACGTCTTATTATTTGATTTTTTTTCTGTAATTAAATAATATCATATGATATTATATCACCATCAAAAATATCATATCAATTATATGTTGGGTGCACTATAATGGTTATCTTCAAGCTATTATAGTTAATTTTAATAATTATTTGTAAAATAAACTTACTATTTTTTGTACGAATTTTTTGAAAAATAATTATTGGAAGGTAAAACGCTCATTCAAATATGCTCCTAATTAGAGTGGATCAAGCTAAATGAAACAAGAAGATAATAAATAGAGAAATGATGATGATGATTACCAAATAATAATAATAATAATGATAAGTATTATTCTTATAGAAATAACACATATAAATAATAATAATGAATTAATACTTGAAATAAAAAAAATAGTTTTAATAATAGTTATTTATTATAATTAACCGTTATTATTGATATTAAATATATAATTATCTTTATTAGTATTGATATCGGTTATAACTAAAACATACCACAAAGTCCAGAGAGTAGATTCAAAGAGAGACTAAGACCACGAGACATGTAACACCCTCATTTTCACTTGTGAATTTTTTTTAGAAGAATAATAATGCAAAATCAAATACAAGATCACAAAGTGTTATTGCCGTAACTAATATAAGATGGATGCCCACCATCTATCTCATGCTAGGTGCAAGCCTAAAAACTATCCAACAAAACATGAAATGACATCTAAAACAAATCACTGGATCCAAAACATTGTTGATATAGTCAGCTAAAAATTCTATGAATTCATTGTTGATAAATTAATAGAAAAAATCCGTGTTTCAAAATCTTAATCAAATAATAGAAATATAAATGATCGTCTACAACACCAAACTAAATTTTCAATACTATAACTTAACTTCCAATGTATTTACAAACAATTATAGAAGTTCTTGAGGAACAAAACTTCACGTAGCTCTAACTCTCAACCCAACTCAAAAATGACAACAGAATTAAACTAGAGCACCTATAATACCTCAGACCTTTTATTTTAGGAATAAAGAGTAAAAGAATGAATTATTGAATAAAATTTAATTATATGTATCCTTTTTTAATAATAATAATAATGGCAATAAAAATGACACAAGGACATAGTTATTAGAACTATTTTAATTAACTAACATAAAATAAATTATAATAATTTCTATATTATTATTAATTATTACACCTAAAATTTTTAAAAATCCAAAACACCCTACCACCCCTCTTTTTTTCTTTTTTTCCTTTCCTTTTTTTCTTTCCTTTTTCTCTTTTCTTTCTTCCTTCTTCTTCTTCTTTTCTTTTTTCTTTCTTCCCCCAGCCAAATGGGTTGCATTCAACAGGCCCGCGACGGCACACTCCCGTCCTTTCTCCTATTCCTTTCTTTCCCCCAACCGACCCAATCTTTCTTTCTTTTTTCTCCCTCGGATGGAGGCCCAATGCACGCCCTACCCTTCCCCCATTTTTCCTTTTATCTCCCTCTCTTTTCCCTCCTTTCCTTTTCTTCTCTCACCCCTACCTCCCGCTTGCATGCTTACACACATCGCTGCCATTTTCATAGCTCTCCCTACTTTCTCTCTCTTCACCTTTCCTATTTCGACCATGTAGGGCCCCTCCCCTAAAATTCCCTCTCCCTCACCTGCCCTCTGCCCCCTTGTGCAGTAGTAATGGCCTGCCATGCTGGCCAACAACCACTAACTCCCCCATTTGTCATCTTTCATCCCTTATCCTTTTCTCCCTCCCTTGTGCTTATAAACCCCCCACGCACACACACTCCTCTTTCCCTTTCTTTTCTGCTCTGATTCCCCCTGTATCCCTTTCTCCCATCACCCCTTTAGACACCACCACCATAACCACCATGTCACACCACCTTCCCAACTCCCTCCTAACCTCTTTTCTACATATCCCTACACCTATTGAGCCTTGTCCCTTCCCTTTTTTTTTCCTATCCCCAACACTGCAAAGTGGGCATATCAAGCTGCCCTTTTGCACCCTTGCGCACCACTAGCGCCGCCGCCACCTCCGGCCACACCACACTCCCTAATTCCCTACCTGCACAAAAAGACCTCCCCTACCACACTAACACCTCCACCACCCCTTCTTCCCTTTCCTTTCATCCCTCTCTTCCTCTTAGGCATCATCACCACTGATGTGATACCACCACCACCACCACCACTGCCCACCTGGGTTAGCAACTTCACCACCCTAAGAAACCCTACCTTCCCTCCTCCTTCCAACCCTAAAAAATCCCTTCTTTACATCACCACCGCCGCCGCCGCCCTCACCTCCTGGTCCATTCTAGTTACACCTTCCCCTTGTTTACTTGTTTTGAGTATTTTATTTTAATAACTCATTATTATTAACATTATTATCATTATCATTATCATTATTATTAGTATTTTGGTTAAGAAATTAAGGAAAAAAGGAAAAAGAGGTAGGAAAGAAGTGAAATAACCTAGTTAATGCTCTTATTATAGGTATCAAACCAATAATTCCCTATGAGGAAGCGTAGGATTCTCTTGCTTCAAGCACAGAGCTAACTAGACAAGGATATAGTTAAGATTTGGGTTGTATTATAAGTCTTGTTTGTGAAACGGGTGTAATTGTGTGTTATGTGTAAGTATATGTACATTGAACTAAGTATGTGTGGTGTAGCTTGGCTTACAAGGATATAAGGTAATGGTATGCATGATTCTTATTGTTTGTTATATGTTTGGCTAAGTCTTGATATGGGTGGATATATTCTTGTGCATGGTTGAATAATAATGTATTTATGCCTAGATGTCTTATGTGGGACTTGAGTAGCCAAGGAAAATGAAATAAAATAAAGAGTGTGGAGTGAGTAGAGTGTTATGGGGAAAATGTCTTAGTTATCCCATGAAATATTGTGGAGTAATGAAAACAAGAAATGATAATGTGAGGGTTAGGGCAAAAACTTGTATGGGGAGTGTGAACTTTGCATGGGGGGTGTGAACTTTGCATGGGGGTCATGGGAAGTTTTATTTGGAGGTTGATCGTGGGAATAAAAGTGTGTTTTAGGTGGTTAGTGTACTTGGGAGAGTTTTGGTACGTGGGAAGATGGGAAGGTGCATGGGGGCATAAAATAGGGTTTTGAGGGATCAACCTTAAGGATAGGGTGTGTTGTGAGGAAAGGTTGAGGAAATTGGTTGTACATCTGAGTTGGGATGAGGGGTGTACCACATGGAGGATGTGGATCAAGCCAAATGGAGGGTAGAGTTGTGTAAGATAGGGGGTATGAAAGTAAAAGGGGGAATGTTAGGGTTTTTAGGGGTGACCAGCTAGGATATCATTATCACATGTGTGAGTTGAGGAGTTGGGTTGTAACATTTGGAGTTGGGTTGTAACGTTTGGAGTTGGAGTGAGTATAGTGATGGTACTTGAATCAAGGGAGATGCGAGCTAAGTAAGGAGAGGAGAGGCAAGGGCCACATAGGCCACATTAGGGTTCCAAGGGAAAACCCTAGTGGGCGATGGAGATCATATGTGGAGAAAAAGGAGAGTGGGCCATGACCCATGAATATGAGGCTTCTAGGATCACTCATATGTCAATGGAAAAACATTGGGGGTCCCAGGAGTCATTAGAGGGTATGGATGTTCCAGGTTAAGGGATTAGGGTTTTTATAGAGTCTAGGTTAGTCGGGGGTAGTAAGTCAGGAGTGTCACTTAGGTTGTGCATGGATGGGTGTGTGTTACCTAAAAAAATAAGACACAAATAAAATACTAATCACTTAAAGTGGAAGATCATTGAGTTGGGCTCGTATGTAGGATATTTACCGATCCACCGGTTGTAAGAGTAATTAAGTGCATTTTGCCTTGGGTAGTATATTTACTGGTCCACCAATTATAATAGTGGCCAGGTGCGTTCTACCCTGGAGTTAGGATATTCACTGATCCATCAATTATAATAGTGGTCAGGTGTGTTTTTCCCCGGAGTAGATATTCCTAGTCCATCGGTTATAATAGTGGGGGTCCTGAGCTTAATAAGTAAAACCCTTGGATAATAATAATTTATGGAAAAGACATTAATCACTTACAGTGAAACACCATGTGGGTCGGGACTATATATAGAATATTTATCGGTTCATCGGTTATAATAGTGGTAGGTGCATTCTTCCCTGGAGTTAGTATGTATTTACCGGTCAACCGATTATAATAGTGGTCAGGTGCAATTTGCCCTGGAGTAGATATTTTCGGTCCATCAGTCATAATAGTGGGATCCTTGAACCTACGTGGATATAATTCAAGAGATGTGTAAATATAGTACTAATGGCATAAACTCTGACAAGTGTAAATGATCTAACAAAATCTACTGTATGCATGGTGCCTATATTCTTGTTACATTACTTAGTAGATAGCGTATTGATTACCCTTATTATGGGTATTGCTCATTCCTACGAGCAATGTCCCTTCCTAAGTCTGTGTAGGTAAGTGATGAGGCCTTAGAGTACTATGCTGCATATGATGATCTGGTCGGGGTAGAGTGATGCCTTAGTGTCTCGAGTCAAGACTGGAGAGAGGGTATTCCAGACTACTTTTTCATTAGTACCTTATGTTCTTTTTCCCCAATAGTGGGGTTCTCTCATGTATTTCCATTTCTTTATTGTACTAACATTCGACTCTCACTTGTTCTAGCATTTTTTGTATTTTAATTTTATACTCTTTCACGTTTTAATCATTTTCTATTATGATTATGTATTTTTATTGATCTTTTAGCCTTGTGATTAGTATGAGGTTGGCCAAGGGCCAGACTTATACCAATCACAGCTGTAGCACCCCCTTTTTACTGTATGATTTTCTTAAATCAAATGAACATTTTTAACTGTAATTTTTGAGGGTGGTACAGTACCTATACACAAACAACTACACAAGTGTAGTATCAATATGATGGTGTACTAAGTAAATATCTAACTCAAATCAATAACATACACATGTAGATTCATACACTTAGCATAACTAATAAAACATGAATGATATGCTCTCATATAAGATCATGAAAAACATAAGAACAAAATATGTAGAATAACAATAGTAGTAGAAGAACATGACCCAAGATCAATGCATATCCCATAGAAAAACATATAATCTTAACTAATCGTGAATTCACAGAAGAACACGCTTTTACAATAGAAATATTCCATCATAGGAT
Source organism: Tamarix austromongolica (assembly GCA_039764185.1). NCBI lineage: Eukaryota > Viridiplantae > Streptophyta > Magnoliopsida > Caryophyllales > Tamaricaceae > Tamarix > Tamarix austromongolica. Next base: position 92,006,636 of record CM077819.1, on the reverse strand, counting down.
AATGTCATGAAAGATAATAAAATTTATGAATTATAGTTCAATTTACGTTACGCTCTCAAATGAAGTATCATGGCATGATATATCTAGTAAATCATGGATAACAAAATGAATCACACAAGAATGCGATGACATAAGAACAAAAGAACCGACTATAACAGAAGGTTATGACACATTCACTTGCACACAACTATTTATTTCCATTTACAAAATTCACTTTATTTCCATATAATCATTCCATTTGATTTCATATAACCACTTATTGATCAATTCCACCAAAAGATACTCCATCATACATTATTACCCATTTCCTTGTATATGATATCACAATCCACTTTTCCATGTATTTATTATATTTCACATGATATGGAAGGTTGCTTATATAATAAATTCCACCAAAACATATACATACATACATACATACATGCATGCTTGCATACATACATACATACATACATGTATATATACGTACATACATACATATACCTCCACATTACTTTATTCAAAAAATTCTTGAACGTAGAAGCTTTAAAAAAAACCATCTAGAGCACATAAGTTACAAGATGCCCACGAAATATGCTATTGCATAGAGACAAGACAAATATCAACATATGAAATAATCATGAAGAGCAAAGATACTCAAGACACCCACAAAAGCCACTAAGTACCTTACTTCCTTAAGTTTTCACACCCTTATAAGGCTAGTAAATCACCTATAAAGCAGAAAGAGAAACATCGCTAAAGGTACAAAGACTAATACCGCATTGATACGGATAACACCATATAAAATATTAAGGAAGGCAATCATGTATCAATCTACCTTGGAGGCCATCATGAGACTACTTAAGGTGGATTATATACAACCACCAGCTATGTCCACTATGGTGACCTGTAGCACAATTCCCATAATTCATTCCTTTTACCTATCCCTTAAATTATTCATACTTTATGTCCATGACCACACATTACATCATACAAAATACATCACAAATTTTCTTAACAACTATCAGATATGACTACCAATAAACAATTCAACCACTTGTATTTGCATTAACAAACATGATATCAAATGAATAGATCATGATACACTATACAACGTACTTACCATAACAATATCAAGGCATATATAACTTATAAAATACAATTACAAAGTATTAAGATTCACCTCCATGAAGAACTACATAATATTACACCACAAGACCAATAAGACATAAGAACACCAGGATAGCCATACGGTTGAGATACACAAACTACATGCCTTATTAGTAAAACCTAAGATGCTCCTAGCATAACCAAAATATGAAATAATACACATTAACACATAATAGTCTATTAACTATGAGATTAGGAGTTTACCTAGCTTCTAAGCTATCCTAGAAAAAAAAAGGAAAATCCTAGCTTTAGGATCTAATAGAACGCCTTCCTAGATCACCTTTGAAAATAATAGGACTAAAGAAAACCTAATTGAAATATAGAATAATAGAAAATAAGTAAATTTTATCAAAAACTACTCAAATAGTTAGGGTTTACAATGCAAAATGTCAAATCAATCAATTTTGGAGAACTGCTCCAAAATGATAAGTTAGAGGCAAATTTTAATTAATTTTAAATCAAAATTTATAATCAACAAGTATAAGAATCAAACATGAATCATTTGATAAATAATTCCCAATAATTAGGGTTTTAAAGCTTAACATACAAATTTAGACAATATAAATTGAAGATGTTATGAGATAAATAAGGTCATTTAAATAATTATATAAAATTTATTTCAGAAGAAACAACTATACAAATGATCAATTTTATAATTTCATATTGATAGTTAATGTTTTAGGCCTAAAAATGTAATTTGGCTAAATTTTGTTAATTTATTTAAAATAAATGCTTATAAATGTAATTAGACCTATTTTATAAGATACTATATAATAAATTTATTAAAAAAAATAAAGGAAATATTTAATTTAACACAATTAGAATTTTTTATCCCATAATGCAAATCTAGTTGAATCTTGCTAAAATATTTAAATTAATGGGTTGGGAATGAAATTAATCATGTTATAATGTAAATTATATAATCAATTTTTGAATAACACATAGATCCATCTAATTTATATCCACAAGAATTTTGACCTAAAAAATCTAATTATGATTTATTATGCACAAGTTTCTTAAATTGATAGTTTCAAAGTACAATTAAGCATATTCCTAAGAATTTTGTTTAAACAATTGATAGAATCATTTAAGATCAGATAAAACCAACCCAAAGAATCAAATCCGAATTAAAAATCACAACCTATAAAATCAACTAAAATAACAACTAACAATAAATCCAAATCAATCATACAACACATACATACTCAATCCAACAATTAATGTAGATTAATTAAAGCTAATTCATAGAATCGACCCAAAATCTAGAAGTTAGGGTTTGAGAAAAATATACCAATAGAAAAGATGTGTAATGGAAGTTCATAAATATCACAAGAGAATAAAAAAAGATGTAGGAAAGTTCGCTGATGGCCCACATCACTAGAGGTGGTGGGTGGAGGAGTAGGTTTTGCGGTGGTGGCTTAAGCAGGAACTGGTGTGTTACTACTAATGATAGTTCGCATAGCTATTGTTGGTATCGACGAGGAGGAGGATAAGTGGGCAGAGTGGCGTGTGGCATGGCATGGCACAGCACGAGAGTGGCGACTGGTGCTGTGATAGTGGCCAGAGAACAAAGCAAAGAAGATAGAGGACCGGGGGAGGTTAGGGTTGGGCATGAGAGAAGGAAAGGAAAGGCGGGGATTACCAACTATTTTTTTTTCTTGTAAATACAAATATCTTGAAAGCAATGTAATTAAATATCTTTTTAATTAAAGTAAATTTGGAACAAAAATACTCTCATAAATAATTTTTTGGAAGAACAAATGTTTTTCTAATAAAACATTATTATTTAAAATAAATCAGAACATTTATTAAAATATAAACACAATTTCAAAATAATATTTAAAATACATAAGATAAATGTTTTTACAAAAGTTTGAGCAAATTTAATTAATTTAAAACATTTTTGAAAAGGTTATCCATAAAGCAAAATGAAAAAATGGAAAAAATAAATTTTATAAATAAATTCATAAATGGATTATAAAATTATTTTTAACTTAATTTTTTGAAGATCTTATTGTGACACCCCCGAATTTAAGACATATAATTTTGTTTACAAGAGTTGATTATGGAAGTCAAAACACAAAACGTAGGGGTGTCACGCCGCGTCCAACATAGAAGTGGTACTCCCTATGCCTAGTTTATGTTGGATGCAACCATGCAAGGCAAAAGTAACCTTGTATTTAGGAATTAGGTGTGGAAATCACTTGATTCTACCATGATACGGGATATGAAATAGAGAGAAGGGTATATGTAATGTGAAAACAAAGGACTAAGAGTTCATAGAGAGATGGAGATATCCGGATAATCATACCCTATACCAATTTTATTAGCACTAACCAAAGGTAAGCACATTAAAAGTAGAAATCAATAATCACCCACAAAATAAGGTGGATCTTCTCATGGGAATGAAAAATACCCATGAAAAGGATGATCAGTATGCTACATATTGTGTAAGGTAACAATACCACCAAGTAAGGGTACAAAGAGAAATAAGCATACATGCATGTTAACATAAAACATTAAAAGGTAAATACTGATTCCATACTCATTATTGAATATAAACAAGAACTACTCTTTTATTTACATTGAATTTAGGGACCCTACTATTCTTAATTTGGTGGAACGGACTAAAACACCTCTCAAGGAACAACATACATGAGCCACTATTATCATTTGATGGAACATACCCAACATATACCAAGGAATTATGCTCCTAACCACTATTCTTAAACTTTGGGAATGGTTTGAAGCATCTCTTAGGGAAAAACACACTTAAGCTACTATTATCGTCTAATGAAACAGATTCAATACCTCGTTCCTAACTCATGTAATCTTTTACTTTAAATGATTAATGTCTTATCCATTAGTACTTATCTACAAATCATATTCTCATTCACGTTGAGTATAAGCCCCACTATTCTTAATATGGTGGAACAAACTGATGCATCTCTCAAAGAAAAACTACACTTGAGCTACTATTATCGTTTGGTGGAATGGACCCATAAAATCACCTTGGTCTAGCTCACATGATCTTTTATTGTAAATGATTAATGTCTTATTAAATATTGGTTATATTCAAGATCATCATGCAAGACTCATATAGATATGTATAACACATAATTGGAAACACGTAAGGCATAATGATATAGTTTATAAATCCATTCTGAAAGAATAGGTCCCTAATTCTCCAAATATTCTAAATATCATACTTAAAACATTGAAATTCTATTTTCCTTTTAAATCACCAAAATTCTACTTTTAGCCCTGATTGGTTGAAATTCCATTTTCTTACCAAAAACCTTAAAATCTCATATTAGGTGACTTGTATCTTACTCAACCATCATTTAATTTTCATTACTTATGGAATATTAGATAACACCCTCAAAACTCATCAGACCAAGATTATTTTCCATATTACCATCAAATAACCAAATTGATCTTACGATAGTTGAAATACTCATATTTTCCCAAAACCCTTATGAATCTCAATATTAATACATTTCAATCTCCGATATTTATACGAGATGCATAACCCCAACTATATACATAGATATCATGTATCCAATATTATACCCAAATGCATACTTTCACATTTTCCTTACTTTGAAGATATCATGTCCTAGCATTATCAAAACCCATATTATCCATGTAAAATTACCAAATTAGATATCACATACAAATATATGTTACACATATAAGTCTTAACTATGAAATATATTCTTATCAACAAAGACATTGGGCTCTAAACATGTAATCCTAAATTACCTCCTCCAAGATCACCTAAAGATTACCTACCAAAATAAGAATAATTGATAATATGAATTGAGCTAAAAGTTAAGGTAAAGGAAGGTGAAAATAGAAATAATTGAAACCCATGGGAAGCTTGGATTGCATGAAAATATGGTGGAATGTATGGTGGTGCTACTAGGGGTTATTCTACCTTCGAGCTTTTATTGGTGCCCTTGAACTTTAGCTTCAGGCAGGATCCTACTAGTTCTCAATGCCTTATCTACTTTAGATATTAATGATGTACTAGGGGTATCTATACTAAAGGGTCTTATAAGACCACCAAAATTTACTATGAAAATTTTTTATTTTTAAAAGTTACAATCAAAAGCTAAGAAAGTAAATTTTTGGGTGTTGCTACTACACTAAATACCAGACCAACTTCCTCTACAGTTCTGATATCAAGTGCTGAGGCTAAAATATTACTTTACTTAAATTTAAGATTATAATTATAAATTAGATTAGCACAATAGTTAGGGAGATTAATTCACATTCCAAATAAAACCCACTAACTGTGGTTATGAAAATGTCAGTGGAAGGAAAATATAAAAAGATTATAAGAAAAATATAGGAACTTCTAGTTAAAGTTATAGGACATAATCTCGGATAACCCTACACTCTTAACCTGTAAGTAACCTTGAATAAAGCTTGTGAGCTAGGTAGGGACCCAAGAAATGAATCCTTTAGTACAATGATATTGAGTAACCCATTATATAAGACTAATATGTAAGGCCCATATGCAACACATCAGATGCATCACATCAATCATATGAACATTGAACTATAAATATATTAACTAAAAGGCAATAATCATTCATATAATCACATGCATCAAGATCATATGCTACCAATACTCATTCACCTTAAAATAAATGAAACTTACTAATGGAACATCCTAGTGATACTCTTTGTAGTATAATTAGAAAGCCACATCATTCTCAATAATTGGCATAATTCTCTTAAACAACCCACAACTTCTCAATAACACTACAATAGGGAATGTTATATGCATAAGTAAATCATACCGGATCATTCATTATTATCTGAACTTAAGGTATTAGTGTAATAAATAGTCATCTCATGATTTTATCTATGTGGGTTTAAGGACCTCACTATTCTCACCGGTGGAATGATAATCAAAGTACAACCCTAGGGGCTGCATGCTCCTATCCACTATTCTCACCTGTGGAATGATAAATAAAGTACAAACCCAGGGTAGTATGCTCCTATCCACTATTCTCATCGGTGGAACAGTAAATAAAATACAACCCCAAAACAGAACACTTCTAACTACTATTCTCATTGGTGGAACAATAAATAAAGTACAACTAGTCTTGACCCACGTAGTGTTCCACTATAAGTAATTAGTGTCTTCCCAAAAGTTATTATCATCAAATGGTTTTATTTACTTGAGTTTGGGACCCCACTATTCTCACTAGTGGAACGATAAGGTACCATTTGCAGGGTAAGACACTTTTAGCCACTATTTTCGTCGGTGGACTAGCAGGTGTAATTGGGCACAACTCAAGTGATATTCCACTTTAAGTGATTAGTGTCTTTCAAAGTTTATTATTATTTAATGGTTTATTTTACTTGAGTTCAAGACCCCAATATTCTCACTTCTGGAGTGGTATGGTACAACTTCTAAGGCAAAATGCTTCTAATCACTATTATTGCCAGTGGATCGGTAGATACAACTGAGCCTAACTCAAGTGATCTTCCACTTTAAGTAATTAGTGTATTATTCGTGTTTTATTTACTCTAGATTCAACACACACACATGTACAATTCATGCATGGCTCCTGCCCTACTACCATCCTAGCAAAACCTTGTTCCCTTGTAAACCCTAATTTCACAACAAACCCTAACATGTCATGCTTAGCATCAAATAATACTTATCATGCAAGTTTATTAGGATAATTACCATAGTACATGCAAAATTATCAAAATACTCCTAGACCATATAATATTGATAACCATGCTGAAATAGATGATACTAAGATAATAAACCCCTATTCCCATATTTAACATCAAATACTACTTAACTCTCATATTTAACGTCAAGTAATACTTATCATGAACGTTTATTAAAATAATCCCCATAGTACATACACAATTACTAAACTGTCCTTAAACCATGTAATATTGATAATCATGTTGAAATAGGAGATACTAAGACAATAAATCCCTATTATCATATTTAAAATCAATTAATACCTATCATGCATATTTATTAGAATAATCCCTATAGTACATGAAAAATTACCAAAGTGCCCCTAGACTATGTAATATTGACATTCATGCTCAAACATGTGTTACTAATACAACAAACCGCTATCCTCATACTTAGCATTAATTAATACTTATCATGCATATTTATTAGGATAACCTCCATTATACATTTAAAATTACCAAATACCCCTAGGTCATATAATATTGATATTCATGTTGAAACATGTCTTTTTAATACCACAAAACCCTATTCTCATTCTCAACATCGTATAACACTTAGGATGCATATTTATTAGAATGGTCACCATTATACATTAAAAATTACCGAAATACCTCTAGACTATAAAATAATGATACTCATGCTAAAACATGTGTTTATAACACATCAAACTCCTATCTCTATTCTTAGAAATATTTATAACACACTAGGCATCCTGGTTAGAAGTAAATATTATGATATGTCTATATGACAAAATTGCCCCTAAGGCTTATGGTAGTAATATTTTTACTACAAGTGTCCATAAATACTTAACCTAACATCTTATATACAAATAACATACATCATCACTTCCCAACATTAGACCCCTTATTAATCACCTTTCATACACACAACATCTTACACAAGATAACATGCCTTCTTTTTCTATTTTCCAAGATAATATTAATAATCATAAAAATATTTGTAACAATTTATATCTAACATAAACCACATTTCAAAACCCTAATATGCTAACATACGATAACCAAACACTTTAATGGGGTATAAAAGTTATCTGATTTTCAACAAAAATAAACTTTACCTGTAACTAGCTAAAAATGATTAGGCTTCGTTAATAATATTTTTCCCCTAAAAATAATATTGCAAATACCATATTAATATTTGATGCATGAAATAATGATTTTTATGAAAAATATTTATTAAATATAAAATTGCCAAACTACCATTATAACTTCAATATTATCCAAAATAAATAAAAATGTAAGGCATAACTCATGCTGCATGTGCAGCGTGAGCCATGCATGAAATGAAAGGAGGGAGGGATGGCTCAGGAAAGGGTTTGGAGGTAATGGTGGAAGGTGTATGTTTTGGTCGTTGGGTGTAGGAGGTGGGGATGAAGATGGCTGGTGGTTGGAGGGTGTGGTGCAGGTAATTCAGTGGCAGTGGAGACTGTAGGGAGAAGTGGTGTAGAGAAGGGGAAAGGAGAAGAAGAGGAGGAGAAGGAGAAAAGGTTTGGTGGTGCTGGGGGTTACAGGTGATGGTATAGGAGTGGAGGTTGAGGTGGTTGTGGCTGGTGGTAGGCAATTAGGAGAAAATGGAGGGAAGAGAGATGGTCGAATGGAGGTGGTGGTTGTATGGTGAGATGTTGCATAGATGAGGAAATGAGGTAGGGCTACAAAAGAGGCTGGGGCATTGGCTGCTCGGGGTTATGCAAGGAGCTACGAGGTGGAGGAGCTGTCAGTGGCTGCAATGGATGCTATAGGGAGAGTGGATGGTGGCAGAGGAAGAATGGGTAAGAACACCCATAAGGGAGAAAATGGAGAGATGCAGTGGTAGAGGAGGATGAAGAAGGAGGGAAGGAAGGAAAAAGGGTGGTGGCCAATGGTGGAGGTTGGGTTGGTTGTGGAGGTGTTGGAGGTAGTTGTAGATGGGGTGATGAGGAAAAATAGGGGCAAGGAGAAGAATAAAGAAAGAATGGGGAAAGGTTGGGAGAGAGAGCATATTGCGAGGAAGAGGAGAAGAAAGGAAGAAGGGAAGAAGAGGATGAGGAAGAGGAGAAGGAGGAGAGGGGGATGGTTTAGCATGCAATGGGTAGGTGGGTGGTGCAGGGTATGGTAGGCATGGAAGAGGTGGTAGGGGCAAAAATGGAAGAAAGGAGCATGTGAAGGAGGAAATTAGGGGAGTTGTAGGTCCAGAAAAGAAAAGAAATGGATGGATAGGAGGGTGGTGGTGTAGGGGTGTTAGGACAGGAAGGGATGTTGGTGTTGCAGGCATGCAGAGGTGTAAGCATGCTATGCATAGGAGGAGGAGAAGTGTGCACAGGGGGGCTTGGGGCTTGTTTGGCTGGGGCATATGTTGGGAAAGAAGGAGAGAAAGGAGGTAGGGTCACGCGGGGAAAAAAGAAAGGAGAATGGAGTAGGTTGGCCTACATGAGAGGATGGGTTGGCCCAAGGGAAGAAGGAGGAAGAAGAAAAAAAAAAGAAAAGGGAAAAGAAAGAAAAGGAAGCAAAAGGAAAAAGGAAAAGAAGAAAAAGAAAAAAAATTTAGGGTTAGGATTAGAAATTAAATTAAAATTGGGCTATTAGAAAAATATTATACTAATTTATCTAAAAATTATGGTATTAATTTAAGAAAATAATTTTGGTAAAATTATAGGTTTAGGATTTATTTAAATAAAAAGAGTAAGATAAAATGATAAAAATAATTATATTAATTTATTAAATAATTTATCTATGTTTGTATGTTAAAGGTTCATAAAAATAATTAAATATTAAAATTTTCCTAATAAAAGGTGAAACATTCAAATTTTAGGTTATAAAAATTTAAGGTGTTACAGGTCTAGACACCTAGGTTTTTTATTGGCTTCAACTAGACTTTATGTCCATTAGTGATTTTTGGCTTCACCTAGACTTTATGTCCATTTGGTGGTTACTTGACTTTAACTGTAATTTATTTCCTCTTATTTGGATATGTTTCCATGGTATGTAAGACCATGGGGTGGTAATAAGTTCATTGCTTGATAAGGAAAGATAAAAAGGAAAAATAAAAAATGACATATAAATAATTAATATAAAGGATCATGTAAACTTGGAAAGTAGACCTAATGGAATACTCTTGTAAGTGGGTAGTAGAAAAGTCTAAAGATATGTGGATTGACATGTTATGTGATCATATGTTACTATCCATGATATCTGTGTTGTATTAGTAAGCATGATGAGTTATGAGTTGTATAAGTTTCATGGCATGAAATCCTAATATGTTATATGGACAAGATGGTAGATGTATATATAAGTGTATAGTGTAAGCATAATATGGTGTTTTAGTATGATATCAAGTGTTTTCTAGGCCTTGCATTCTTGTGAATACCTTTAATGAGGTAACTTGGCTTACTCATTATATAGTACTTATGTGCCCATTTATTCCATCACCTACTAAATCCCACAAGTAAAATACCACATGAAGGTTCAGAGGATGATTGGTAGTCACTTACCTAGTGTTGGGCTTAGGGGTTTGAGAGCGTGGACATCTGGAGACCATTTGTAGGTCCTTAATGGTCTTGGTTTTTGGGGCTTTATCATATTTTCGTTTTATCTTAGTTCTATTTCTATACATTCAATCTACTCCCTCCTATGCATTTGAACATCTTGGGGGTCTTGTTGAGATCTTGTTTTGTAAATGTTTTATCATAGTATCAATATATCTTACCTTTGCACACTCTGTTATCATATTTGGATTGATTAATTTTCTTTCCTTGTATCTAACATAGGATGGGTAGCTAACACCTATCCTATGTTAGGTGCAGCAGTAATACCCTATTTTTCCTAGTAGTTTTGTATTCTTCTACTTCCACAATGTCTTCAAACAAATTTTTTTTGTTAGTAAAAAATGAGAGTGTTACATCAGTCGGCTTATTTACCTATTCCCTTAGGATTTTTGGTCTAGATGAATCAACCACCTGGATTTGATAGACCACTCAATTAGTTCATTTGACCTAGATGTTTTCGTAATTTATTTGACTCAAAACTTTTTCAATGATATTGAAACTTGGTAATTAAGCTTTATGATGTTTCTTAATCATTTTTAAGAGTTTTCTTATCATTAATTTGAACATTTTTCAACCCATAATGAATTTATAAGGAAAATTTTGAAAAAGGTTGTGGATGACTTCATCCTTATTTTTGCTTTTATATTCTTTTCTTTCTCTACTAGGCATGTCATAATGAACGATCTTCATCCTAGACTATCTCTTCAAATTAAAACTTCTATCTCCCATGCCTTTTTGTTTCTTTCTATTTTTATGCTCATGTTTTCCCTAATGTATAACACCTTATAAGTTATAAACCATCACCATTTTAGTTTTGGAGGAAAATTTAACCTTGTTGCCTTTGAAATTCAACCATACTGAACTGAATTTGAGATGGGAGTTAAGGTTTTGAGAAATATAACCCCTTATCCTTCATCTCTCAACATATCTTTAACTCAGTATCAAACCATAACCTCTATTTTATTTATTTTCCCTAAACCACTGAGTTTCCTTTTCCTCTATTCTTGTATCCATACTTCTCCTTCCTCTTTACTTATGCATCCCTCTTCTTGAATTTTTTTTCTCAATCCTCTCTATATATCACTTTTTTATTTCTTAAATAAATAAAGTTAGATTTAGGATAAGTTGAACTCTATACTGCCTCTTCTTGACTTTTTTTTTCATGGAAGAGGTTGATCTCTCTATTTTTTCTTAAGTTTTAAGTTTTGTTTCAATTTTAAAGAATATTTAAGAAGTTACTAAGTTTTAATCTCATGGTATCTAAGTTGCTCAAGATCTTGAAGTTTCAAGCTAATTCCTTTCTCAATTTTCTTGTGATTTTGCTAGCTTAGCTTGAGGTAAGTCATTCTTATCTCATTGTGTGTTGTGAATGAGCATGCGAGTTGTATAAGCTTTAGGTTTTTTGAGATGTACAAAAATATGTATGTGTAATGCCCCCAATTTTCACAAATTTTTTTTTCTTATTTTGAGACAATGTGGAAGCAATAAAACAAAATTAGGGAATGTTACCACTACACTAAACATAAGAGAGGTGTGGTCATACACCTAACCCATGCTTGATGCAAGGATAAAATGTTTAACCAAAACTATACAGGAAAATAAGTGATAGCATGAGGGAGAGAGAAAGAGATGTAATGATAAGAGAGGGATAACAATGTATGATATGATAAGTTTACAAACCAAATCTAGGAATAGAGCCAATAGTTTAGGTAACTCAAATAAAGTTATCCCAACACAATGAGAACCTAACTAAACCATGTAGCCTAACTCTCCAATACAATAAATCTTTTCCTAAGAAAATGTCATATAGAAACCTACAACAAGCTAATTAAACCTACAAAGCATCGCCTACTCCCTAAAACAAAAGCCAAATCATCATAGTGACCACACAAGATAGCATCAGTATGGTAAGATACTAGTAAAATAAGTTTGTTATATAACATGGAAAGGGCTCAAGCTGCACCTAGATGGCACATTGATCATGGTATAATAGATATACTCGAACACATTATCATAGAATGATAATAATAGAAATATGATGATTTCATGTGTCATAAGTACAGTAAAACTCTACCATTATATGACCACACAATCCAATTATTAAGATATTTGCACAACACACCTAATCCTCCACCATGAATGTGGGTCATGGTAGCAACATAAGGATACTTGGGTCCATAACATAGGCATACCCTCCAAAGTAGAACACTGATCCCAATATGGGTGTTTATAGGCTATCACATCTAACACAACCATGAACACTAGAGCACCGATCCCTAGGGTTGTACAAAAAATTCGGGATCCAAAAATCCGATCTGATATTTAAAAATCTGATCTGGCATTTCAGATATTTGAACCGATTTTAGTCCAAAAGGATATCTGACATTCGGATATCTATTTTTTTATTATTATCCAATCCGAAAAAATATACAGTATTTTGTTGATTATTTCAACAATACATCATATTATTGTGTTTTTATAGTTTTAAGTTTTAAAATTTTATTTATTTTTATATTTTAAATATTGATAATACTATTTTAATACTTCTTTTAGATAAAATAAGGTATTTATATGAATATAGATATGAATATTAATTGATATACGATCTTTAAGTTTAAAAATATTCTAGAAAAAGTTATTAAAATTGATAAAATAGTATTTTTCATACGGATATTAGATATATCCGAATCCGGTCCATATCTGGTCTAAAAAATGCGAAGCGGATATTCGAAAAAAATATCTGAATGGATACAGATATCCGGTTTTGCACACCCCTACCGATCCCAATATTGGTGTTCATAGGTGATCACACCAAACTCAAACACGAGCATACCCTCTAACACTAGAGCACCGATCCCAATATGAGTATTTGTAGACAATTACACCAAACACAAATGAGTTAATCTAAACCTCTCAATTGGGTGTTTAGGCGATGACACCAAACCCAATGGAATATACATATCGTAGGCATCCACTCCTTCCAAATTGGGTTTTTACTTTTTAGACTATAATACCTCAAACACTTTTTCTAGGAATAAAGGATAAAATAATAAATTATTGAATAAAATTTAAATATATGTACCCTTTTAATAAAACAGTAATGATAATAATTATGACAACAAAAATGACACAAGAAAATTGTTATTTAGAAGCTATTTAAAGAAATTAACCTAAAATAAATTATAGATAAATTATAACAATTTCTAAATTAATAAAAAAATTATTTTTATTATTTTTATTATTATTACTCATTAACCATAAATCCCTAAAAACCCAAAACACCCTACCATCCCTCTTTTCCATTCCTTTTTCCTTTTCTCTTTTTCTTTCCTTTTTCTCCCTCTTTTCTTTCTTCCTTTTTCTTCCTTTCTTTTTTCTTTTCTCCTAGCCAATTGGGTTGCGCCCAGTAAGCCTCACGGTGAGCCCGCTCCCCTCCTTCCTCCTCCTTTCCTTCTTTTCTTTTATCCTCTGACCTACTTAACTCTTTTGTTTTCTTCTTCCTCGAGCGGCAGTCCAAACATGTCTGCCCCCAATTCTTCCCTTTCTCTCCCTCACTTTTCCCTTCCTTTCATTTTCTACCCTCACCCCCAACCTCTCACCCTCTTATACCTGTAAAACCCCTCCCCCGCTGCCATTTTCACATCGCACCACACCCGCTCCCCCTTTCCTCTTTTGACCATGCAAGGTGTGCAACCAGCATGTCCCCTACATGGTCCCCCTGTACATCCCTCTCCTTCACTTTCCCCTACCCTTTGCAACTTCACCCCCTGCTCATGCTATGCCGCTTGCCACCGTCGATCAAAAACCACCTACCCTTCCCCTCCTTGTCATCTTCCTTCCTTTGTATTCACCCTACCCCTACACCTATATAAGCCCTCCCATACCCTAAATTCTTCTCTTTTCTCCTGCTCAATCTCCCTTGCGCTCCTTTTTGTCTTCGCACCTTCAAATGCCACTGCTGTCATCTCAAATCCCTCCCAATATCTTCCCTGCACATTCCTACACCTACTAAGCCCCTTCCTTTCCCTTCCTTTCCTCTCCCTAGTCATGTATAGTGGGAAACTCAAGCTGCCCTTTTGCACCACCAACACTGCCACCACTATAGGCCATACCTCCCTTCTTGCCTCCCTACCTCCTTTCCTGCACAAGATAACCTCTTCTACCACAATAGCACCTCTACCACCCTTTCTTCCCCTTCCTTTAAGAATAACACCTCCACCACCTCCTCTTCCCCTTCCTTTCTTCCCTCTCTTCCTTCCTTCCTCTTGGGCATCGCTGCGAGACTACCACCTTCATCACTAGCCACCTATGTCAACACCACCACCACCCTAAGAAACCCTACCTTCCCTCCTCCTTCCAACCTTAAAAACCCCCTCTTTACATCACAGCTGTCGCCGCCATCGTTGTCGTGCCACTGTTGCCCTCACTTGTCTGGTCTATTTTGGTTACATCCTCCCCCTTCTTACTTATTTTGAGCATTTTATTATAATGTCCATTATTTTTAACATTATTATTATTATTATTATTATTATTATTATTATTTTGGTTAAGAAAATAAGGAAAAAAGGAAAAAAGGATAGGAAAGAAGTAAAATATCTAAGTTGATGTTCTTATTATAGGTATTGAATTTGTAATTCTCCGTGAGGAGGCATATAATCTCTTTCCTTCAAGTCTAGAGCCAACTAGGTAAGGATATGGTTATGTAAGGGTTGTTCTATGTGTCTTGGTTGGGGAATGAGTGTATTTGTGTGTCATGTGTATATATATGTGAACTAAGTGTGTGCTATGCGGCTTAGCTTACAAGTATCTAAAGTAATGATGTAGGTTACTCTCATTACTTGTTTTATACGTGTTGCTAAGTCTCATTATGGGTGGATTTAAGTCTTGTGTATGGTTAAATAATAATGCATTTATGCCTAGGTGTCGTAGGTGGGACTTGCGTGGACAAGGTAAATGAAATAAAATAATGAGGGTAGAGTAAGTAAAGTGTTATATGGGAAGTGTCTTAACTATCCCTTGAAATAATGTGGACTAATAAAAATGAATAATGATAATGAGAGGGGTTAGGGTAACAAATTGGTATAGGGAATGTGAGCTTTGCATGGGGGAAATATTTAAGTGGTGGGGCCTTGTTTGGAGGTTGATCGTGGGGAGGAAAGTGTGTTTTGGGTAGTTAGTGGACTAGGGGGAGTTTTGGTACATGTGAAGATGGGAAAGTGCATGGGGGCACAAACTAGGGTTTTGGAGGTCAACCCTGAGGATAGGTGTGTCGTAGGGAAAAAGGAGGAAGGTGGTTGTACATCGGAGTTGTGATGAGGGGTATACCACATGGTGGACGTGGGTCAAGTTTATGAAGGGTAAAGTTGTGTAAGAAAGGGGTACGAAAATAAAAGGGGATACTAGGATTTTCAAGGGTGACCATTTAGGAGGCCATTATCATATGTGGGAGTTGAGGGAGTTAGGCTGTGAGATTTTGCAGTTGGGGTGAGTATGGTGATGGTACTTGGACCAGGGAAGCTTGGGGTTAAGTAAGAATAGGAGAGGAGTCTAGGGCCATGTAGGCCAGATTAGGGTTTCGAGGGGGAAACCCTAGTGGGCAATAGAGATCATAGATGGGGAAAATGGAGAGTGGGCTATGACCCATGAATATGAGGCTTTTAAGGTCATACTTAGGTTGGAGGTCCCAGGATTCATTAGAGGGCATGCATATCCTAGGTTAAGGGATTAGGGTTTTTATGGGGCCAGGTTTGGTCGGGGTGGTAGTAGGTCAGGAGTGTTACCTGGGTTGTGCATGGTAGGGTCAGTGATATTTGACAAATAAGACACAAATATGACATTAATCTATTAAAGTAGAAGATCATTGAGCCAGGATCGAATGTAGGATATTTACCAGTCCTTCGGTTATAATAGTGGTCAGATGTATTTTATCCTAGATAGTAGTACATTCTCGGTCCACTAGTTATAATAGTGGTTAGATGTGTTTTACCCTAGAGTTTAAAATCCCGGTCCACCAGTTATAATAGTAGGGGTTCCAAGTTCAATAAATGAAACCTTTGTATGATAATAATCTATAGAAAAGACACTAATCACTTACAGTGGAACACCACATGAGTCAGGACCGTGTGTAGTATATTTACCGATCCACCGATTATAATAGTGGGTAGGTGAGTTCTGCCTTAGAGTGTTTACTGGTCCACCAGTTATAATAGTGGTCAGGTGCATATTTATCTGACTCTGTTCGTCGGTCATAATAGTGCGGTCCTAAAATCCATGTGGATATAATTTGAGAGACGTGTAAATATTGTACTAATGTCTTTAAACTCGGATAGGGTAAATGATCTAACATAATACACCGTGTGCATTATATTTTTATTCTGTGTTGCTATACCCTAATTTAACTATATTGTTACCTTATTTAGTACGTAACATACTGGTCACCCTTATTATGGGGTGTTGCTCATTCTCATGAGTTGTAGCCCCTCTTGAGTTTGTGTAGGTAGGTGATGAGGCCTTAGAGGACTCTACTGCATATGATGACCTATTCGGGATAGAGTGATGCCTTGGTATTTTGAGCCGGGGCCGGAGAGAATGTATCCTGGACTATTTCTCCTTAGTACTTTATGTCTTTCCCTAGTAGTGGGACCCTATCATGTATTTCCATTTCTCGTGTGTACTAATACTTGACTCTCATTTGTCCTAGTATTTTCTATATTGCAATGTTAGACTCTTTCACTTTTTAATCTATTTATCTTATGGTACTATATTTGTGTTGATCTTTTAGCCTTATGGTTAGTATAAGATTAGCTAGGGGCCAGACTTATACTAATCATGGAAGTAGCACCTTCTTTTTGGTGTATGATTTTTAAAACAATTAAAAAATTTCTATTGTGATTTTTGGGGGTATTACATAGATGATCACACCAAACATCAGGAATAAACCCACCCATCAGGGCGTACCCTCTAAATGAGCACCAATACTAAGATAGTCGGCCACAGTATTATTCATACTCCTGTATACAGGTCACAACCTAGTGGGACGGAAAATTTACTAAGTGAAAGGAGTTAAAACTCCACCAATCATGGCATACCCTCTATACAAGCACCGATACCATCATGGTTTGCCACAGTATTATTCCTACTCCTGTAGGCTACATATTAGGACGGGAAATGTACTGAGTGAAAGAAAAGTAAATATCACAAAGTAATAACGCTACTAAATCCTAGTAACCAACCCGAGAGTTGTAGGAAAAGGCTCAAACAAAATATTGTTCCCATTATATAACTAATTAGTAATCCCACAATTTTCAACATAATTTCAGAACAATCTAATTAGGTGTCTCTAAATATTGACACTGAGCCCACTCAATGCCAC
Organism: Tamarix austromongolica; assembly: GCA_039764185.1. Lineage (NCBI taxonomy): Eukaryota > Viridiplantae > Streptophyta > Magnoliopsida > Caryophyllales > Tamaricaceae > Tamarix > Tamarix austromongolica. The sequence continues at coordinate 91,988,834 of CM077819.1, read as the reverse complement.
AAGCCACACAAATAACTATTTATCTTTCTTAATTTTATTTATTACCCAATTATATCACAAATCACAGTTACAACTTAATAACCAAATCGGTATTATCAAGTAATAACGCCAAACACAACACGAGACATACAAGCCACCACTTGGGTGTTTAAAGGTGACACAAAATTTAACCACTTAAGGCATTACAATATTATCATTTTTAATCAAATTAAATCCAAGTTAAGTATAGTTTAAATCATGATTAAAATGTTGTAATCACATAGACACATTAATACAGAAGTCCCCCAAAAATAACAATAATTATCTACAAACATGGAGAAATACAAATGGACCAATCGATCGGTCCCTTGGACTAGTTGATTGGTCTGGTCATTAAGGATGGCAATTTTTCCCGCAGGTTTGGGGCCCCATCGGGGATTCCCCATTCGATTTTAGGTTCGAGGAGAGAATTTGAATATTGGGATTAGGGATTTTTAACTGGGATTTTTTTGGGGACGGGTTTGGAGTCCCTATCTCCAAACCTACCCTGAATCATTTTTATATATATTTTTATATAATTATATATATATATATATATATATATAATATAATTTTTTATAGAATATAAATTAAAAGTATAATATAAAAAAAGGCTTGATGATTAGGGATGGAATCAGAGATTGGGTATAAAGTCAGGTGTTTGGAATCATATCAGGTTTCAAAGTTGGGGAATAAATTAGGGATGAAAATTAGATCGGGTCGGGTATGGGGATTTGATCCCTGCGGGGATTGGGTCAGGGAATCCTCGATAAAAAAATATAGGAGATCGGGTTGAATTCGGGGATTATTTTTCTTATCGGGTTCAGGGATAGGGATGAGGTCCCCATCCCCGACCCGCCCCATTGCCATCTCTACCGGTCATACTAGACTTGAGAAAATAACACACAGGATAACTAGTCAACTAGTTGGTCTAATTGATCGACTATTCATTGGAACTAGATGATGGGTTTAGCCAAACTAGTCAATAAGTCTTAGTAGATACTAGATGACTCTAGTCACAAGGCAACTAGTCGATGGTTTTATCAAATTAATTAACTATTCATTATAACTAGTCAACTAGTTCATCAAACCAATTGACTATTCTTGCAACCAGTCGATCAGTCCAACAAACATATTGTCTGATTAGGGCGAAACAACACCTAGAATAACAAACCACATATAACAACATTGGTAACCTTTTCCAATTTAATTCTACCTTACATCTATGTTGTAGAACATAAAAAAAGACATACTCCACACATGAATTCACATCGATCATGGTGGGAATCAACACTCAACAATATCATGCTTGAACTCAATAAAAATTATAATTCAAGCCTCAATTCATCAACATGGGTAAAATAATATATAAGTCATGATGTCATCAATCCTATGTTTAAGTAAGTAGGTTAAATAGGTTATATACTGCCAAGCACATATGAAAACATGCTGAAGACACTAAAAATCTGGATCATCCTCCAAGATTGGATTAAAGACTTAACCTCATACTATATTCACAACCTTCACGTCAAGGCCAAAATAGCTAAATCATGTGTAACACCCCATAAATCACATCCTACTCATGCTACTACTGTTAATAGTATAGATACATCCTAAACATTCTCTTTAATTAATTTCACCACACTTTCATACTTAACTCATCAAATTCATGCTTGGAGTCAAAAATAACCAAAGCATGCCCACATAATCAACATTAAGGAGGAAATCAACAAGAACCACATCAGCATTCAAATTATTCTCATGATATCACATACAACATCAACCACACACATATCCGATATTCATCAAAAGGTCCTAAGGACCACATACTACTAAAATTGAACAGCATATGATACATAGATAAAAAAAAAAAAACTAGAGTCATGGAATTAGCTAACCATATAATCATGTTTGATACATATAACCACCATAATTTATTTAGTATGCCACTTTTCTGATGTAAACACACGTTCCACACTTATAATCAAAGATCCATATGATGTCACATCTCTTTCTTGTAACCATCCATATTCACAACACATATCTTGATCTATTACATATCTAATAACTCAAGATTTTCTATAGGTACATGCTGAAAAATTAGAGATATTAACTAATATAAATGTGAACACCAAACCTCATCATAAAATAGAGATTTGTCTTACCTTAAAGCAAATCTTCTAGCAAAGAGAAAATGCTCCTAACTTGATAGCCCACTACAAGATCCTTGATTATATAAGGGAATCAAGAATCCAAAAGCCAATAAATCATATCTTAAAATTTGATTTAAACAAGAATAACAGAGAAGAAGGATAGAGGTATGAATTCTCAACCTTAATCAACAAGATAGATAAATGAGAGTAGTAAAAAGCAATAAATCTTCAACTCTCTCAAAACTTTAATCCTCCTTTATTTATAAAAAATAAAGATGAAATAAAGTAAGGATTAATAAGAAGGGAAAATCAAATCCAAATAGAAGAATATGGGGTAAGGGCCTCAGTTCTTTGCTAGAATAAGAAAAGGAAAGGAGAGAAAAGATGTTCTCCACACTTAAAAAAATATGCCAAGGGAAGAAGAGAGAAGGGAGAACAAGTAAAGATACTTCAATGAGTGTGTTAAAATGAGAGGAAAATTAGATGAAGAGGGATAGGAAGGGTCAGCTGGTCAACCAAAAATGAAGGAAGAAAGATAATAGGAAGTTGTCTTGCAAGGGTGGAGTGGTGTGTTGGGTAAAATGTTGTAATAGGAGTAATTGATGAAGCATGAGGTGGGAAGGATGAATTCAAGGAAAAAAAATCTGATCAAGATAGGGTAGTAGTAGGACAAAAGGTTTTACAGGATCTAAATAAGGGAAGGAGAAAGTAGAATGAGAGAGGAAAGTGGCAGTGAGGAAAAGTATCTCAAAAATGATTTTTAGAAGATTTTTGGCTAAATATAATCATAGAATAATATAAATAATATGAAAATAACCCCAAGGCATCAAAATATGCTAATTAGAACAAAAAAACTCTAATTAGAAGTTTTCAAAAACATTAGAAAGAGAATAAAAAAATAGAATAAGATTATAGAATCACAAGCTAACCAGTCAATGGGTTAGGAAACCAGTTGACTAGTTCTATATGAAATGAAAATGAGGGTTGCTGGACATACCAATCAATCAGTTCAAGCAACTATTTGACTAGTACCGCTGAAATCCCACATTTTCTCACAACTCTAAGTCCTTTCTAAAACCAAAACCACTTTATTTTATATTAACATAATTTTAAACATATGTTTGAATAATTTTATGATGGAGTATTATAATATGTCAGTGCACTACTATAAAAATAAACTTAAATGACAACATATATGCGATTATTTTAATGAGGACAACCTTCTATAAGTTCTCCAATAAAAAAATAAGTGGCATAAAAAAGGCGAAGATCATGGAGAAGGGTACATATGGCAACTCCATGGTGTAATTGTTGTTCATACCTTAATCACATTTTTTTTGGAAATTTTGTTTTATTTTATACATTTGTGGGATTTTTTTTTATTTTTTCATTCTTCACAAGTAACCTACTGGGTCTTTTATACTTCTCACATTCATATGAGTACAATAAAAGACCTACCATGTGAACTACTGGTGCACTATCGTAAGTACAAAAAAAATTAAGAAATAAATCCTAATCCTAAATACATCGTAAACAGCAAGTAGGATTTGAATCCAAAAGGAATGGTTTATAATCGAGAATTACATGATTAATGTCAAAACTCTAGTTATCTAATAGCACTCACTTCTATCACTAAATTCTATACTGTTAATAAGTGGTAAAATGCTTTACTCACTAACGAATGAATAAGGACGTGAGATAATCAATTATGGAATTAGGATATCAAATAATTATCTGGAAAATAATAATTCTAATTGCTCTAACGTTGACCTATGGAAACTGATAATAATTAATTTCCTTACTTTCCCATAATTCTAGTAAATTGAATATGCTCTCAATTTACCATTTAACCAATTAATAACCTAGGTTAAGATTAATATATTTAATTAATGGCAACATTATGGATAGAAATCAATCAACTACAAACATAATCACACAAAGCTTGTATCATGAAATTTTATGAATTAATAAACAAGATTAATGATTAAACTTTTTGCTATTTAGTGATTATAATTAACAAATACATATTAATTCCATCATCGTAGCTTTGATTAAAATTTAAACCAATGAGGTGATATACCTAATTAGTTCAAATTCACAATCTATGCTATGAAATCATTCAATTTTTTCTATTAATTAAATTAGAATACACTTAGAATCATAAATTAAAATCACATTTCATATCCAAAACCCTAATCCTGTCACTGTAATACACCATATTTTTGTAATATTTATTGAATGGAAAGTTATGGTGTTTAACAAAATTTGATAATATTTGATTTTGATTTAGATCTATAATTGGGTTTAAGGTAAATATGGATTTGAATAAAGTTTGAAAAATTGAATAAAACAAGTTTTCAGGTGGACTGATCGACTAGTTTGTCATTTCAGCTAAAGGGTTTTTTTTATTGAACTGATCGACTGGTTTGGGAAATCGATTGAATGGTTGGTTAGGCTAAGTATATTTTTGAAGCTCAATTTTTTTTGAAAAATGTTTTTATACCAAAATGGAATCTTGATAATCCAACTCGAAGATACTCTTTAGCAATTATTAATCCTTTTTATCATGTGTTTAGCTCTATCTACTATATCACACTAATTTGAGGGCTTAGTTTGGACAATTGAGGGAGATTATGGCCTCACCCTTGTCTTATTTCACCTCTCTTCTCTACACACTTCTATAATCATTACTTCAAATTCTAGACTATCTCTACTTGGCTAGAAGATTGCTTCCCACTTTGATCTTCCATTACCATTCTTGTGTTTGATATTTCTAGACAAATTTGACCTATATTCCTTAGAAAATTGCCATTTCAACTCTACAAGGAAAGTCAAAATATATTTGATAAATCACCCATTCAACCAAAATTAAAGGTAAAATAAGGTTTTTTGGTTTGTTGCATAACCCCACTCATTTCTGAACCAACTTATTGGCTACAATAACCCTAATAACCTATTTCTCTCACTTTTCTTTTAGATTCTAAAATATCTTAGCTCTATAGCATATATAGTCCTTCTTCTCCACTTCAAGCTATCTTTTGAATTCTTTCCACTCTTCTGATCCTTTCTATAGCTCCTTATTATTTTTTTTATGTAAAGGAGGGTTAGATTTATAAGGAAGTTGAACTTCACTTAGCAAAATCTTCCTTCACTTTTTCTTAAGGTTAGTAAGCCCATTTTTCCTTCTAATTCAAGTTTTGATATGTGTAAATACTCAATGATTTATGAACCTTTAACTTGTTGTTTTTAAAGGTTTTGTAAGCTGAGAATCTTCTAGGTTGAGTTTTTACATTAGTAGAATTTTTTTTTCTAAGTACCAAGTAAGTCATTTTTACCTCTAAAAGGTGGCTTGACTAACCATATGATGGAATGTATCCTATAAAGTGTTAATTCTATATGTGTTCATGAGAGTTTGGCTTTAGATTGATGCATGTTGAATTGGTTATGAATTTTGAAAAAAAAATGTATGATTTTAGAGAAAATAGCGTTGATTCATTTGAAATTGAAGCATGGTTTTGTTTATGAGCTGGTAAAATATTGGTATGATGTTATGATATGTTTGGGTTGAATTTTGTAGTAGTTTATAGTGTCATTCTTATGAAAAATGTGTGTTCTATACTGTTTGGGATAGACCAACCGACTGGTTAAATTAAACTGATTGACTGGTCCTTAGAACAATCAACTGGTTGACCCAAACTGATCAAGTAGTGGGTCTGTAGTGACCTTGGTTGCTCTCTACTTAAATCCATCAACTGGTTTGGCACAACTAATTGACTGGTCTTAGAAAAGTTGACTGGTTTGGCCAAATTGATCTATCAATTGAGGGAACCCTAGGTTTGGGCTGACCCAAATTGATTGACTAGTTATCCCACACAGATTAACTGGTTGGCAAAACCAATCAATCGGTTAGGCCAAACCAATAGACTGGTTCAACCATACTGTGCAATTTTAATATTTTGGCCTTAATATGTTTTGAGATTATGCCTAATGTTGCTATACAACTATTTAATGAGTGAAATACACGTTTTGGCATAGATTGACAACCTAATGGATGGATTAAATGGATCATGGCATACTCAATAGATGTTTGGGAAGGCCTTAGTGGAAAATTCTAAATAAGTATTTTATAAATTTAAAGGGTAATATAATCTAGTTTATCAGCCTTACATGGATTATTCCAATGGATTGAATAATTTTGGCTAAGCCCTAATGAATATCCCACCACATGATTTGGTAAATAAATGGTTAATATAGAATAAGTGTGTGAATGCCTTACTTGCATGTTATATGGACCTTGTATGTTCACATAAACTTATAAATTATACACTAACCACTTTCAATGGAAGATGATCAAGTTGTGTATAGGTTTGGGTTTTCTAATCCTTGATTAGCTACCGGAGTTTAGTATGCCTTCGGGCGGGATCCTAGTAGATCTCAGCCTTACCTACTCTATAAACTGATGATGTATTAGGGGGTATCGATATTACAGGGTCTATTTATCTGGGAGTTTTTTGGCTTTAGTTGGAATTTATTTCCATTATTGGTTACTTGGCTACGACCAAAATTGATGTCCATTGGTGGTTACTTGGCTTCGGCCAGACTTTATGTCCTTTGGTTTGGATAACCATGAGGTGATTCACTATCCATTACTTAATAAAATTTGGATTAAGAATCTAGATAAGGAAAAGAATATAAAGGAAAATAATAAGAAAAGAGATAATGGCTTAGAAATAAATGACCTAATGGATGATGTAAGTAAAAAAAATGGACTCAATGGGAAACTATGTGAATGGATTATAGAAGCCCTAATAATAGTTTGAATAATATGCTTAGTAGATTTCATGTTGTTATCTATGATGTTATGTATGTTGATAAGCATGATGAGTTGTGTATGATATGAGCTTGCAATGCATTATATGACCATGATAGAGTATTTACACCTAATTATATGGCATAAGCATAAAAGATGTTAGTATGATCTCCATAATATGCTGGAACTTTGTCTGCTTATGACTCTCGTTGAGGAGGTAACTTGGCTCACTCAGTATAAATGTACTTATGTGCCTGTTTGCTTGGTTACCTACTCATTCCTTCAAGTAAAGGACCATGTTTAAGGTTTTAGGGATGGTTAGTAGTAGGCCTACCTCGTGTTGGGTGTGGGTTTTGAGAGTACGGACATCCGGAGAATTCTGTGCTATCCTTGATAAACTAGGGTTTAGGGATACTCCCTAATTTTGTTTTTTCTAATTGAAATTATGTACTTCAGCATAATTTCCTTTTTATATTTGAAGATTCGGGGACCGTCGAGGTCCTATACTTGTGAACATTATTTTAATATCTATGTATCATTTTTGGCACACTCTACTATACTTTTGATTAGTTTGGCTTCTTATCCTTGTATTTAACATAAGAAGAGAGGTTGACACCTTTCCTTTGTTAGGTATGGTGGTAACACCCCGTTTTCCCCCAAGTGTATAGTAGTTTTTCATTTCTACAATATTTTTGAAATAAAATTATTCAGTAGTGGAAAATGGGGGGTGTTAGAGTTATTGATTCCTCCTATCCTCTCCTAATTTATGTTATCATCTTTATAATTATAACAACACACAATTTAATCCAATAACTCATAATTATCATCAATGATTAATAAAAAAACAAAAAATATTTTATAAACTTAAATGAAATAATAATGGAATAAAAATAATATACTTGCATTCAAACAAAAATCAGACATTTGTAAGTGAGAGATGAATGGAGAAGAACTTATTAACATGAATTACGTAATTCCAATTGTATAATCGATTATAATGGATCATAATGAAATAAAAATTGTGAAGTATGTCTAATAAAGAGAGAAAGAAAGAGTATAGATCTTGAAAATACTAAAATATGAACTGTCAAATACATGGAAACATGAGAATATAACAAGGAGAAGCCCGCACGAGCGGTTACAGAATTTAAGAGAAACATGAGGGTACCAAGTTTTTTTCCTAAACCCTCTACAAAATATGAAAAATAAAGTTTCTTGCTCTGATGGAAAACCACCCTCAGGTGTTAATAAACATCACGAGTATTGTGTTTCTTCCTCCTTTTCCTTCTCTTTAGGAGCTTCAACATATGATATCTTTCATGTTTTTTCTCCATTTTTGCTCTTTTCTTCCATTGATTTCATGTTCTCTTGATGTGTTCCTTTATTCTTTTCCTCTTTCCTTTGATTTCTCCCATGAATCTATTCATTTTTATCTTTGCATACAAAATCTATCCAAAAGAGAAAAACTAGAGAAAAGATTAAATCTTATAAAAAGTAATGAAGGATAAATGACATTTTTGCATAGAATAATAACATATAAATCTCATACATCAACTACTTCTTCCCTAAAGATTTCTTCTATTATTGCTTCCTCCACCTTCTCATTCTTCTTCTCCACCGATTACCTTCATCATTGCCACTATCCAGTCTTCTTATTCTTCTCTTTTCTCCATCATTTCCTTAGCAAGTGTGCACTTTACATCTTATCTCTTCATAAAAAATTTCTAGATATTAACAATGTTTCTCCTCATATTAGGACAAACACGCTAAACATAAATGTGCTTCCTCAATTTTTTTTATGTTATGTGTTTTATATATCATTAAAAGTTCTTTCATATCCATGAAAGCTATATACTAGTTTTTGTACATTTTATATACATTTGGTCCATATATTATTGTTGTAATTTATCGGCAATCTTTCAATGGACATAATTTTTGACTTGGTTATCCACTTTGGGTATTTTTTATTTCATGATTTTTTGTATAGTTGCACTAATTTGGTCAAGGGGATTAACACTTATCGATCCAAAAGACACTATTTTAGCCTCTAAAATGATGTTTTTATGTTTTGAGTTCTAAAAATCTATATAGATTTGTAATCATCTAGTAATAAAACATGTGTGCATTTGTAATTTCATAAAATTTGCATATTCTCTTACAAGAAAAATTAGATCATATGAGTTATATGTAATTATAATAGCCTTTTATTATAGATGGAATGAATAATATGGTAGTGGAATGCATTCATAGGATTTGTTATTATAGTTGGATAGAATGCCATGGTAGTCGAATATATTTATAGGAGCCATAAAGAGACGTAGATGAATAATATATGCTATGGTTATTGAAATTGTATATTATTTGTGAATGACATATACTTGTGATCAATTTTGTGAAAATGTATGCATATTTATTTCTTTGAGGATTTGTTGCAGTTTTGACATCTGATGATCATTATGAAAAGTAAGTATGTAAATAGTTCATATTGAAAGAAGGTATTTGTTATATATATTGGCATATTTATTTCTCATGTGTGCATGTTCATGGTAGAGCTCTTGTTAAGTCCATAAGAAATAAAAATTATTAGACAAATAATAAAGATCCAAAGTAGTTGATCAAACTCAATAGGGTGCCTGATGTTGTGAGTTAATTTATTTAGTCACTTTTTGATGCGTAAATCAAATTAGAGGAAGTTTGGATCGAAGACTAATGTGTTGAAGATGGAACCCACGAAATTAATCAAAAGAAATGAAGCTTTAATATGGATTATAATCGAAGAAAATAGGATGTAAAGGCAGGTTGGTTCGATGGGTTTGAATCAGGTTTCAAAAATGTTGAAGCTTGAGTTCAATGGAGGAAGGTAATGTCTCGGACTTTCCTTGATCAAAGACGACTCAAATTGAGAGAGATAGATGCAAGCTAGCTGTGCTCAAAGTTGTATTCAAATTCTGTATATTTCATCCTATGATTTCATGCGTACAAGAGGGGCATATATAGGAAGAAGTAGCCGGTTGAACAAGCTCAATCAGCCGGTTCTTAACCTTAATTTAAGCCCATTAATCTTGGTTGAATTAAGCCCATATAACACTTAATCCTAATCATAATATCATTGGTTAAATGATACTAAGGATTAATATTACAAATCTATACAATTAACTATGATACATACATAAAATTATATCACACCCTGACTTACATAAAATACACTTAGGGTTAGGGTTTACAAAAAGTTAATACAACTAATAAGAATCATCACCATATCTTCTTATTGTAAAGTATCATCCCATGTATGCCATAGTCTTTCATGCTTTGAATACTTGTACACATTAAAGTTTATTAACATCTTCTTCTTGCAAATATGTGACATACCTACAAGAATAATTTAAATGGTTTTCAATACCAAGCATATACAAATTATTAAGAATATTTAACATGATAGGCTCTAACATTAAGAAAGCTAATTCTTCCTTACCTTAAGAATTAAGATGAACATGACAATCATTAGATTCATTAGATGCTCCTACATCGCTTTTCTTCCTCATATGTGATCAATTTCTTTTTAAAATGAGTGATTACTTATATCTATTTTGAAATTCTCTTTTTTGATATATCAAAGCTAATTGATTGATATTATGAATGACCAGTTGATATAAACAGAATTTCAATGTAAATTGATTAATGTTATGAGTGGTCGGTTGATAAAGTACAAAATTAATATTATGAGTTGGGATATACACCAATGATGCTTGTGTTTCTATTAATTATATGCGGGTAATTTGTATAGGTAATTTTGTAATAAGTAACATGAGTAGTGTTTGTTATTTTATTATAGGCTATAGATAATAATTTTAAATTATAACCTTCATTAATACTAAAAAAATGGAGGAAGGATTAGAGAATGGTTGTGGGTTAAAACCACCATATATGGTCCATTATAGGTGGTGGTTTTAGCCTAATAATGCCTTCTAATCCTTGAAAAAAAGGAAAAAATATTAGATGGAAATATTTTGGGATAAAACCATCATTTATATTTTCCATTAGATAGAAGCTTTTAGCCCATAGCCATCATCTAATCCATCTCGTATTTTTTTACGTGCCTTTTTTTTTACTTCCTATTTCGTTATAGAAGGTTATGTTTTGAACTACCATATATACTATAGATAGTTGTGGCAAGCACTATCTTTTCCTTTTTCCCACCACCGTCTAAGGATATTTTTGTACTAATGGTGGTTTGGTGAATACAAGCATGCTTTGATAAAAGTATAGGTAATCATATGTAGAAATCGTAAATTTATAAATGAGCATGTTTTGCTAGCAAGGCCTTTTGTGGATTTTGTGCATAATTATTATACAATTTGATTATGTTATGATTTCAACATGTGAGCATGTTCAATGTGTACCATGAAGTGATGGCGTCAAGTGTTGAAGCATGGTTCATAAGATTTTCTAGTTTATGGCATGTTATGAGATGATAAGTTGTAATGTTGGTAAATTCATGAATTCCTAGCATGATTGGAGTATAAAGTGTTAAGTCATAATTTATAAGTGTTGGATGGTATCTGTGTAGCATGAGTGTTGTTTGGTTGAAGCATGAGAGCAAGTTTTATTTTCAAGAAAAATGTGGAATCGAGTCCCTAGGTAAACTAGTCAACCAATTCGAGGCTAGAATTAGTTGATTGATCTGCCTCACCACTTAACCGGTTGCCAGACCAAGATATGTAAGCCTTTTGATGTAACACCCCAAAAGTTAAGAACTGAAATTTTTTGTTTAGAATGTTAATTACAAAAGCTAAATAGTAAATTGTGAGGTTTTATTGTCACATTTGGTATATGTCTGGTTTCATCTATTGTCCTGTTACCAAGTGCTAAGGCTAAAAACGTTGTTCCACTTAAATTAATAACACAATTGTAGACTAGAGTAGCGAGAGAGTTAAAGTAATTTAGCATCATTTCAAATAGAACTAACTATCAGTTGTTACAAAATATTAGCGAAAGAAAATACATAAAGATAGTAAGAGTTACAGAATATTTTGGATCAAAAGATACCGAGCAAAACACCGGATAACCCTACACTCTCAACCTAAATGATAGCCTTCAATAAATCTTGTAAGCTAAATTGCAAAGGCTACTGCCCATTGAATAAGCATGGGCCCATGAAAAGGAACCCTTTAATATAACGATACTGAGTAACCTATTATACAAAACTAATATGAAATGTCTTCATAGAACACATAAAAAGACATCACACTAATACATGAACATTTAATTAAAATACGATAATCATTCATATAACCATATAACATCAATGTCATATACTACCAATGCTCGTTCATCTGGAATAAACTGAAAACTTACCAATGGAAAATCCAAAAGATGCTCTTTGTAACTTAATTAGAAAACATCATCATTCTCAAGTCATAACCATAGTTGCAATTCTCATTATAAAAACCCACAATTCTCATAACATAGGTAGGCTCACCAGCACAAACTAATGACAACTCATGACATCATAGATAGACACAAAGACTGCTATCGAGCCACAAGTAGACACAAATGCTGCTGCCAAACCATAGGTAGGCACAAAGGCTACTACCAACTAATCTAATAATTATTTCAAATCAAATACTAATCATTTCTATTTTTATTTTACTTAAGGGGAGATCATATTAACCTGTAGAAATTAAGGTAATCCGGTCATACCGACACACAAATGCAGCACAGTATCCTACCGACTATCAACCTAGGGATACAAATGTATCTTGGTTGCACTGGTACATTAAGGTAAATAGTACCCTACCAACAAAGACACCTAATCCATAAGTATGCATATATCTTATTAGGTCCGTAGATTTAAATATAGTAAGATATAGAGCCTAGATGGGGCACTAAGGCATACTAGTAAAATCTATAAACAATCGTGGGCTAAACCAAATCTTTAGAGTAGTGACTCCTAAGAGCCACCATTTCTAATATCAAAGTCTTTCACTTTAAGTATTAGTATCTTATAACAGTGACCATGAAACCACATATTAATCACATATATCCAATTCTTCATACTTAATCATTTTTACTCATCTCCAAACATTATGAGATAACTACAATCAAGGTCATTACCAATGTCAACATTATAAGTCTATTAAGACCATCCTAAGCTCAATTATTTACTTAGGCACTTTAGGTTAAAATGACCCAAAAATACCCCTGAGGCTAAAGTTACCACATTACCATCCATTTCTATTATAGATTCCATTTTATTTATCAAATTGTCATAAAAAGAATAATAAACCATAATTAAATTATTTATTATGTAATTAAATCATCATATACGCTATATGACCATTTTGCCCTTATACACAATTTTGCATGTAAAATCTTAACATGCATTTCTAAAACATTAAAACATATATTCTCATGTTTAACAACAAATAATACATATCAGACATGTTTATTAGAATAATCATTATGGTACACTTTAAATTACCAAAATACCCTTAGGTCATATAATAGTAATAATTATTCTAAAACATGTGTTTCTAAGACATCAAATTACACACCACTATACTTAACAATAATTAGAACATATTAGGCATTTTGATTAAATTTAAATATCATGATGTGTTAAAATGACCACATTACCCCTAGGGCCCATGAATAATAATAATAATAATAATAATAATAATAATAATAATAATAATAATAATAATAATAATAATAATAATAATAATAATCATACTACAAGAATATATAAACATGCTTAACATAACATTTTCACATGTATATATCATATAAAATTTCTTCCCAACATTAGAACCATTTTAATTACACTTTTGTACGCATGATATTTTATATAGGATAACATGCTTCCTTTATCGATTTTTATGATAATAATAATAAACACATAATTGTATGTAACAAATCATGCCTAATACAATTTACATACTAAAACCTTAATGTGCTATCATACGTTATTCAAATATTTTAGTGGAGTATAAAGGTTACCTGATTTCTAGCAAAATTACAATTTATCAGTAACCTCCTAAAATTTATTAGGCTTCTCTAATAAAGGTTTTGTACCTAAAAATAATATCACAAATACCTGATTAATATTTGATCAATAATATAATAGTTTTTTTTATCAAAAATATTTATTAAATAAAAATTACTAAACTACCCTCATATATTAACATTTACCAAAATAACTTTAAAATCAAAAATATAACTCACGCAGCATGTACAACGTGAGCCATGCATACAGGAGACTCAGTGATTGGCTGGTTAAAGGCTAGAGATGGTGATTGGGTGGTGCTAGTTTAGCTGGTCAGCAGTAGAGGCTATAGTGGGAGGTGAAGGTGGTAGTGGTTGGCTGGGTGGGTTGGTATAGGAGAGGCGAGGGGCTGTGACGAGCGGTGGTGCAGGGCTGTGGGAGACAATAGCTATAAAAAGGAGGGGAAAGGGGAATAAGAAAAGGAGAGGAAGAATAAGGAAGATCTAGCTACGAGGGGTGGTTGCTAGTGGGTTGTGTAGGTTGGTGGAAGGGTGGCTATGAGTATGCTCGACTGGGAGGAGTTCTAGTCAAATGAAAGATGGTAGAATGGTAGTAGAGTGGCACAATTTAGGGTAGAATACAGGGGAAGAGGTGGCTAGATGGTGGTGAGGTTGTGGTTTGGTTGTGCAGGGAGGTTGTAGGGGTGGAGGAGGCATTAGCTGGGTGTCGAGTTGAGAACATGGCAACAATAAAAACAATATTTTCCCAGGGTGTTGTTGTGGGAGTTACGGTCGGTGCTAGGGGTACAAAAGTCATAGTAGGCATATGGAGGAAGTAAAACAAAGAGGCATAAGAGAAGGAAGAAGGAGGGAAGAAGAGATAAAGAAGGTGGCCGACAGTGGATGTAGGGATGAAGGTGGCAGTGTAGGTGTAGTGGTGCATTGGCTTTGGTGATGGGGAGGAAAAAGAAAGCTAGAGGTAGAGAAGAGGAGAAAGAAATGAAAAAGGATGGGAGAAGAAGTGGTAGGGCCTGAGGGAATGGGAAGAAGAGAAGAGAAAAAAATAATAAGAAGAAGAGTTGGGAGACAACTTAGGCGTGCGATAGGGTAGGTGGAAATTATAAGGGAAAGGGTATGGGCAAAGGTAGGAGGTGTAGGGTCAATGGGGATGGCAAGGGATAAAGTGTAGGGAGGTTAGTACAAGATAGAGGAAGGGTTGTAGGAGGTAGAAATAAAAGGGGAAATGGGCACGAGAAGGAGAAAGGGTAGGGTTGCTTAGCTAGGAAAGGAAAGAGAGACATTTTGGGGTGTAGGCGTGCATGATAGAGGCATGTTGCGTGTAGAGGGAGGGTGTGTATGGGTGGTAGGATGGCTGAGGGAGAAGAAGAAAGGAAAGGTAGGCTAGGCTGCTGAAGTATGGGGAAAGAAAAGGAAAGAAAGAAGATAATTGAGATTGTGCGTGAAGAAAGAAAAGAAAGGGGATAAGAGTAGGTTGGCCCGATGAAAAAGAAAAAGAAAGGAATGTTGGGTCATCGCAGGAAGAAAGAAGAGAAAGGGAGAAAAGGTGTGCTGGCCCGGGGAAGAAAAAGAGAGAGGAGAAGACAAAGAAAAGAGGAAAGAAAGAAAAAGGGAAAAGAAGAAAAAGAAAAAAGAAAATATATTTAGGGTTAGAATTAAAATTAGGTTAAATTTAAATTTTTAGAATAATATTAATTTATCCAAATTTAAGGTATCATATTAAGAAAGCTAAATTGGATAAAATTATCGGTTTAGGGTTGGTTTAAATAAGAAGGGTAAGATAATATAATTATAATAATTTATTAAATAATTTATCTAGATTTGAGGGTCACAAGCTAACAAAAATAATTACATTAATATATAAAAGTTAAATTTTTTTGGGTAAAAGGCTAAATGTTCTAAATTAAAGTTATAAAAATTCAGGGCATTACATTGGATGTTCTCTGAAGAGTGGTTTTTGTAAATCACAAGTCAAATAGTTAGATAGGACCCACAAACTAGTTAGCCTAAACTAGTCAATTGGTTAAGTTGTTTGAGTGTTGTGCTTTTGTTATGCAATCCAAAACCAATCCATTGGTTTTATGAACCAATCAACTATTATTAAGAGAGTGCTATATGATATTTGTAAGGTTATCTTGGTAGTTTGACCACAACTTCAACCTTATTCCTAGATTTTGACTTAGCCTTTAACTTATGAATAAAAGGAATAATAGTTGGAAATAAATGATAGGCTTAGATATCTATGATTATTATTATTGGATATCTTAATTGCCTTTCATGGCATGATATGGATAAATGATTATGTTATCACTATTAAATACTCTTGATGGGGACTTTTGGATGATGTGATATGGTTATGTGGACATATTGGATTGATTTGATAAGTAGGCCTTGGTATGACAAATGTTCTTGATATAATAAAACACTAATCAATTAAAGAGGAAGATTATGGAATACATGTTTAACATACTCGGTCCTCAAATAGTGACCAAAGGTTAGTCTATCTTCGGACATTTATTATTATTATTTACCATTAGGAAGAATTTGAGAGATAACATTGCCTTTATTATCCTAGACACTGATAATGTACTAAGGGGCATCGATACTAAAGACTCTAGTAACCTAGGTGGGTTAATGGTCTTAGCTAGACTTTATGTCCATTGGTGATTTTTTGGTGTCAGTCATACTTAATTATATCATTTGGTTACTAGTTTGACTTAATTAAAATACCATAAGGGATACTCCTTCCCATTGTTAGAAATTAAATAGATGTATATCACATGGATATAATTTTATATAAGTATTAAATGAACTAGATCTTAGAGTTATCTTAGGTAGCTTACATTCTTAATATACCATATACAGCTGCTTGTGTTGTGACCCATCATTCCTATTTCTTATGATATATATGAATATCCATGATCCTATGTCTATCATTGAGCATGTTGGTCTCTATTTCCATATTCATGTAAAGGTATGTCATGTTGTGAATGTCCCATGAACATATTATGTATTATTAGTATGTTAATGCATGATCAAGTTGTACGTGAGTCTAGCATGATCCATATATGCCTATTATGATCTTATGTGCATCATAAACCTCCATGATATGGTAACTTGGTTTACTCAATACATATTGTACTAATGTATCTGTTTAATCGGCCACTTGTTCAATCCCATAAGTAGAGGACCTTGTGTAGGTTGGTGAGAATGACCAGTATATGGTTATATGCTTGTTTGGGTTGAGGCATTAGAGTGTAGATATTTTAGTGATTCCTTTCCCTTTTGATGGTCCTCTAGAGACCGAGATGTTTAGTGTACATGCTAACTTTTTTAGTTATTGGTTTTATTTTTCTTTTTTTATGTACTTTTGCTTTCGTTTTTCAACCCAAAATGTATTTGGTCTACAGATCTTAAGCTTCTTATCTCTTATGCTATTATTCTTGCAAGCTCTTGTTTTCTAGTTTTGTATTGGTTTGGATACTTAGCCTTGTGTTTAGCATTATACAGATGGCGTACCATGTATGTTATGCTAGATATGATAACAACACCTCATTTTTCATAGGCTGTTTGCATTTTTTTTCTGCTAATATTTTAATATAAAATTTTGGTAGTGAAAAATTAGAGTGTTATAAAGTTAACCTTGGATCAACTCTAGTTTGGGTAAGCTTGTATTGGCTTGGATTGAGGTTAGATAGTTTAAGGTTCAGGTAAGTTTGGGTAATTTATGCCTTTCAAATTGGATTCAATTTAGGTTCAAGTCATCTTGTGTTTAAGTAAGCTTAGGTTAATATCACTTGTATCAAATTTAAATAAGAGTTTTTATTTTTTTTATTTTAAAGTTCATTTAGTGTTTGATTTGTATTCAAGTCAAGATAGTTTATGTTATCATTTAAGAAGGCGATCAAGTTAAGGTATGTTGAACTTAGATTATTTCATCTTCTTCTTTTTGGTAGATTCAAGTTTGTTCATATTTAATCTTATTTGTTTTTATTTATTTATTATTTTATCTTTCCAAGTTAATGATGAATTAGTTTCTAAACTATTCAAATTTTCTTGGAGTTTGTTTACCTTTGTAAAACTATTTTCCATATCTTGTTTTTAAATGGAGATTGCAAAAATAGTTTTCCATATAAAATTGCGGTGATGTATTATCTATTTATCCATACATTAAAAATATTTTTTATTTAACAAATACAAGACATATTCATTTTCTTTTTTATTGGAAACATTAATAATGATGATAATTAATAGTAATAACAAACAAGAAGAAGAAAAACATTAACAATCGAAACAATAGTAGTAATAGTAATAACAACTACTATTACACCAACAACACTAACGATAATAATAATAATGGCGGTCAATGATAATGATAATCATTATATCAAAGAAAATAGGAAGCAAAAAAGTAACTTCAAAACTTTACGAAAATATAGTGGTTACTTCGATTTTATATTTCAACTATGTATTTAGTTTTTTAAAATTATGTCTTGAAAAAAAATATAATTAACAACTTAAGAAGAATATATTCTTGACTACCATAAGAAATAAGAGGGCGTTTGAGTAATGAAAATTAGGGGTTATAGATTTAAATAAGAGACTGAAATTAGGAATTTTTTTATATATATTTAGAGAAATTGAGAATTTAAAAGAAAATAAGAACGAAAATAAAAAGACTTTTATTTCCATAAATTTAATCTTAGGGCTAATACTTGGATGAGGGAATAAAACTTTAAATTGAAAAAAAATAAAAATATCCTTATTTAAAAATAACTTGATTATTTATATATATATAATTTAAAATAAATATTAATAAATTAATTATTTTATTCTCATTTTTATTCAAACATATAAATATACTTTTTTTATTCATCAATCAATTAACAATCATTCATTTTCATTCCATTTAGCTGTCTCAAATATAAATTGTTTTAATTCATCAATCATCCATTTTCTTTCATTTTCATATCAAATATAACTCGATTATTCATTTTCATCAATCAATTACCGATCATTCACTTTCCTTTCTCATTCCCGCCCGGGGGCCCTAGTTTCCCTATTTTAGCAAACACCCGAAGAGACACATGGAAGCGAAAAAGTACGCAGCAGCTGTCAACGCTCAACGCCGGAGGGGAAATTAATCAATCGATGGAGAACGAGCAACTGCACCAGATTGCGCTCACCAAACCACTTCGCTGCATAGTCAAATTCGGTCTTCACATCTCTCTCAAATTCGGTCCACATCAGTCCTTCACATCACTTATTATTACAAGTAAATATTGATTTTTCGTTTTTTGTTGGGTTTTCAGGTGGGGCGGCGATTACATGTAAGAATGAATTAGAGAAGATAAATGAAGAAGATTTGAAGACGGTCTCAAAGCAGTTGAAGGACGCAATTGGATCAGGGAAGAAAGTTGTTGGTATGGATTGGAGTAGGCGATCCGGGCAACCGTCTGATGAGATTTGTGTTGATGTGGATAAGATTAGAGACGATCATAGTGTTTTAGAGAGTGGTAATTTCGTTGTTGTTCATGGAGCTGGTTAGTCTTCATTTTTCATATACTGCATTTTCGTTTATGATTTTAATTGGCAAGTCTAGTAATTATTATGCTAGTCATTGTTCATTCTAAAATAAAAGTTGATGTGCCAAGCTCCCAATGATTGGTTTTCATGCTTGGAGTGGCTGTGGCAAAGTACAAGTGGTGAAGTTTTTATTTTTATTTTATTTTATTTGTACTATCGGTTGGATTCTTCAGGCTCATTTGGGCACTTTCAAGCCAGCAAATCAGGAGTGCATAAGGGAGGTCTAGACCAGTCCCTTGTCAAAGCTGGTTTTGTTGCTACTCGCATCTCTGTAAGATGTCTACTTGTTGAACTCTTCAAAGCTTTAATACTCAATTGATGCTTTCAGTCTGGTGCTTTGGTTGGTCCTTTCGATGGCGCTTTGATGCACTAATACTTCTAGGGTTCCATCTTTCATCATTTCTGCACTAATGCTAGTCTTTTCGCAGTATTCCCCGTTCACAAATAATACTCTATTTGGTTTGGGGTGTATGGGTTTGATTTGGAGTGAACGGGGATAAGGGGGTGATTCATCTCATTTGGAATGTATTTTGTTAACTTTACGTAGGTGAATCAGATTAAAGTTTTAACTCTATTCACTCCCACTTAACCATCGATTTTAGAGGTAATAAAGGTAAATGTTAACATATAATTAAATTTTATTTTTTTTAACCTTCATTCATGTCAATTCAAACGAAAATTTTAAAACATTCATCCTATTTTACTCAGGTTAGGTTAATATCAATCGACCTCTATTTCCTTCACCTAGTTTAATTTTAAATATTTACTCTCACCTCGATATACTTCAATCCAAATGGGTTATAAATGTCATATGAAGGTAATCGAATTGACTCATTTTTTCTCATTCAAAGCACACTAAGTAGCACTTGATGTAGGATTATAAAATAGCTAAGACTAAAGGGTAGAGCAGAAAAAAATTATTCAAAATATAATTAATTAATGTAGAACCATGCATATTTGTAAACAAAATCAAATGTTTAAAAAACACTTATTTGTGAATGGAAGGAGTAAACTTTTGGTCTTCTTCCACGTACTGATTACATCACCACTATCTCATATTAACGAGTTTGGATATTTATTTGAAATGATTATGCTCGATTATTAATGGTATTTGATTTCCGCAGGTTACATCGCTTAATCTGGAAATTGTCCGGATACTTGCAAGAGGTAATTCAATGTTTATCTCCAAAAAGGGATCCTATAACATTTGGGAAAGTGTTGCATATAGAGGAACTGAAGTACATGGTAATTTATTCCGATCAAATAAATTTATGCTTTTGTTGCAGCGGGTATGCCTTCAGTTGGGATGTCACCATTTTCATGTGGTTGGTCCACAAGCAAAAGAAATGTTAGTAACGGTTTACCATTGTATAAACTGTATGCCTTTCCTTCTTGCTCTCTCCCTTCCTATCAACCGTATCGATTGGCAATGAGTTAATTGTCAAAGTGAATCCATTATCGATTGCCGTTATCTGCAGATCGCAACAGCTGATGTATCTCCTGTGGCTAAAGCTATTAACTCTGGTTTCATTCCCGTAAGTTTTCATGGTACTTGACCATTGACATGGCTATAAAGCTTTAACTTTCTTTCGTCTAAACTACAATGTTGTTCATGTATCCAAAATGAGATAGTTGACCGGATTCATTTTTCCTTAGGTCATGCATGGGGATGCGGTGTTTGATCATTTGCAGGTTAGGCCCTGATATTATTTTGTTCTAGATATCTTTTTTCTTTTTCATACCTCCTTTCCTCTCGATGATTAATATGTTGTGAACCTACTTGTGTACAACAGGACTGTACCATCTTGAGTGGTGATGTAATCATCCGTCATCTTGCTGAGGTTTTGAGGCCTGAATACGTTGTTTTTCTTGTATCCTTCAATATTGGCTAATTCCACGTAAAGGATTAGTGAATCAAATAATAGACAGTGAGTGGGTTGGCTTGAAAATAATGATTTACGAAATCCCATGGTACGATTCAATGTCACTTGCCATTTCTTTGGCTTTCAGCATAGTTTACCAACCAATTTTACTCGTTTCTCCTGGTGGTTAGTGTCTGATTCCATTTTATATTATCCATGTCATAGCTCTGATGTGAATATGTGATAAAGCAAGTTATTAGTGTTTTCCTATACAATGCTTTTTGAAGACGGATGTATTTGGGGTATATGACCGTCCACCAACAGAACCTGAGGCTATATTATTAAGAGAGATTGGTGGGTCGCCGTACGAGTTCTTCTAGATTTCCTGGTTGGATGACTCTTAATGTTTAGATCCATTGGTAAAGCTAAATAACGGTAACTGATATTTGCCTCTTTTCAGATGTGGATGAAGATGGAACCTGGTCTGTCGTGAACCCATTGCTACAAAATCCCGGCGGAGAGGGTTGGTAGAGGTCCACTGCTATCAAGCATTCAGCATTAGACTTCAATTCTTCATAAATCATTCTTCATTAGTTCGTGAATGATGAAATTTCTAGTGGATGAACTTGCATTGGCTCAGCTGTATGACTTATTACTTATATAGTAACTGAAAGTTAACCAATTTATCATTCTTTACCTGAAATATCATCCATGGCAGATGTCTTTGATGAAACCAGGATGAAAGCATTGTTATTTTTCACAATTTTAGCTTCACAACCCTCGGAAACAAATTCCGAAATCTAATTGAGGTGACTGTGATGTCCTGGCCAGTTGAGGTAACTGTAGCAGCTCATGACACAACTGGCGGCATGATGACCAAGATATCTGAAGCTGCAGCAATCGCAAAGCTTGGAATTGATGTCTATATTGTGAAAGTAATCACTTGGCCAGCCATTACGTGATCGATTGCCATCTTATAAGTATACTGTTAACTATTTTCTTGCTTGTTCCAGGCAGCCACAGATCATTCCTCGAAGGCATTAAGTGGGAAATTACAAGGTCAGCTTCCGGATGATTGGCTGGGAACAGCCATCAGATTTTCGAGAAATTGATCAGCATTTATCATCTTATTGTTGAGAGATAAGGAACTTGTACCTTACGATCCAGATGAGAAAGGACAGAAGCTTATTATTGATTAAGGGCGGGACAGCGACAGCAGATCTGAGTCGTTATGTTGCAGGATTGGGAAATGTTGAGTGGAATTGACATCTTTTGACGTTAATCTGCCGTACTGCAAGTTCGATTGTGTTTAATATTCAGATTTTGAACTCGCGGACCTTGAGCTACTGAACAACAAACAGGCCCGCCTTTCCTAGAATATGCATTTTTCCCTATGCGACATGTTTGTTTCATGAATGGTTGTTTCATCAAGTGAGACTGGTGGTTAATGATTGATGACTGTTGCCAAGAGTAGTATAAATCAGGTGTAGTCGGTCTGCACCCTGCAACATAGGTTTTATGGATATGATGATATCTACGCTTCGTAATCCGCAAGTACAGATACCCAGTCTATAAACCAAGCCAACAAGTATAGCGGATGCGGAG
The DNA here is from genome assembly GCA_039764185.1 of Tamarix austromongolica. Classification (NCBI taxonomy): domain Eukaryota; kingdom Viridiplantae; phylum Streptophyta; class Magnoliopsida; order Caryophyllales; family Tamaricaceae; genus Tamarix; species Tamarix austromongolica. The sequence goes on along the minus strand of CM077819.1, from coordinate 91,965,798 downwards.
ATTATTATTTCTATTGGGTATCAATTTAAAGGTGCCATAACGAGGATTTAGTAACAAAGTGCCACGGTCCATGCTTTTCTCAAGCAAATTGTGGTTGGGTTTTGCAAATATAAAAATTCCCTCGTTGCTTGATATGTATTGATGCCCAAAGGTAATGGCTTGGTTTTACTTCTATATATCTTCATTGTGCTATTATGATAGAATGTTATACATATCTAACAAGATATTTAGTTGATTTCATATGAAATGATCACACTAGAAGTATTGGGGGTCAAACTATTTGAGCCCATGATAAACTATTGATGCAACAATTGCAACAATTAGTTATCAATTTTCTATATTCTTGAGTGCACTTTGATAAAATTTTGAGTACCCCGTCGATAAAATTATGTCGGAGCATGACCAACTTTGCCAAGGTAAATGTAGGGTTCTTTGTGTTGTACGGGTTCATTGAATTTCACATGGAGTAGATGGACATGGCTTGTTGTATGATCCAAACCATTGAATAAGGTTGTTGGGGGTTGTGATCACGGGCGCATAGGGAAAAGTATTTCAAAGAATGATGAATGTGGTGTAACCAACTAAGATGTGGATTGATTTCCAAACAATGTGGAGCAACACTTGGATTTTGTATCATGTATATCTCACATTAGGTAGAAGTTATAAGATTGTCAAAATATGTCAAAGAAGCAAGGAACTGATGTTAGGATACCTTAGGGAAAAAAAACCAAGAGAGTTTGTAACATAACCCTGTTAGAGCTTATGGGTCCTAACTCTAGCACAAAAATTAGTTCAAGAGTGAAAGTTTGACAACTATGTATAAGTTGATGAACAACCCTCAAAACATTGCCATAGAAGTGCACCATTTTCATCCCCTCAAAACATTATGAGGAGGTTGTAACATAATCCTTGGTGTAATTCATATTAAATTAGATATAATATTTGGCCATAAAGTTTATATTGCATGGTAATATGTTAGTTATTAGGCCTAACCTTATATCTCTTTATCTAATTCTTGATGCATGGTAGAATTCGAATTAAGTAAGTATGGATGCAAATATGTATGTTATATGATAAAAGAATAAAGAAGATAATAAGTTAATTATTTAATTTTATTTATCTTAAAGTCTAAATTTTAAAACAAGGAGGGAAATAAACGTTGGTTACAATAACCAACTTGACACATTCATTTTGCATGCCATTTTTTGTACACAAAATAGGGGGTGTGCACTCTCTCATTTTTTGCAGAACAAAAAGTTCCAATTTAAATATATACACACGTATCCAATAGAGAGAAAAGAAGCTTATTTCTTCAATTTTCTTGTTGATTTTTATGTGAAATCAAAGAAGAAGAAGAAACATAAAGAGAGGTCTATATTCTCGTTTCTCATAAGAAAGCACGCACTATCATGTTTGAGAAAGAGGGAGTAGAATCGACAATTATTGTTGCATTTATCATTTCTACAATTTCCTACATTGATAATCTCATCAATGACTGGCGGTACACTATATATATAGTTTATATATAGTATTTTATGATCTTAATTCCATATAAAGTTCGTTATTTCATGTATTAGGATTTCATAAGAATTTTAATTTGATTGCGCATGAATTCGTATTAATAATATGTTAATTATATGATTCATGCCATATTATTAACTAATATTTGGTATCAAAGCCTAATAAGGCCTCTGTCTTGATCGTTAATTGTGTTTATAGGTGTTTAATCACGATTGTCAATAGCCGAAACATTGCTGGATAGAGCAACCATGTTCGTCATTTAAAAAAAAATAATTATGTAAATATCATATTTGATAGTATAATTTTATATGATTTTGGACTTAATTACAACACCAATTCTAATCATATGAAATTATACATTAATTTTTTTAATTAAATTTGACATATACGGTTAATATGATACTAATTATATATATATATATATATATATATATATAGTACATTGGATTAACATATTAGTTATTATTCTCAATTTTTCCTCACGGATTGAAGAATTATGGGATGACTTAATATTTTTAATATTAAGTTGCATGAGTCTATTTGAATTAAATACTTAGTCCACAGGTAGTTTTAATGTCTTTTATTCATGCTAGTTGTATTTTCTGATATGATATACATTGGTGTATGTATGTTTAATTTTGGTACTAAATTGTCTTGGATTATATTCAATGTCTAATCTCAATGTTGAGGTCTCCGAGTTGCAAGAGGACAACTATAAAGTTTGGAAGGAGAGAATTCTCTTGAAGCTTAGTTGTTGTGACATGGATAAAGCTAATGAGTATCCAAAGACTGTAATAATTGAGGAAAGCACTGAGGAATAAAATGTTGCACATGATAAATGGGTGAAATCCAATCCCATTAGCTGCATGTACATAAATATTAAGATATATCCTTCCATCAGAGGCTCAGTTTATCATCATCAATATGTCAATGACTTACTAAGGACCATGTATGAATAGTTCATCCATTCTGACAAGGCCTTAGCTAATACCCTGATAATGAAGTTTTCATCCATGAAGCTCACTACTGTAAAAGGTGTGTGTGAGCGCATCTTAGATGCGGGACTTAACAACACAATTCAAGTCACTAGAGGTTTATCTGATGCCTTTCTGGTTCACTTCATTATGGATTCTCTTCCTAAGGAATACACACCATTCGAGGTCACCTATCATATATAAAGAGAGAAATGGTCAATCAATGAACTAATGACCATGTGTGTGTAAGAGGAGGAAAGACTCTTGATTGATCATGGGAAGATAGGGAAGATAGTGATGATAACAACCAAGGGTAAGGAAAAGAAGAAGAAGAACAAGACAAGACAAAAGGACAAATGCAAAATCCCACCACAAGGTGAGGTAAAGAAGCATTCTAGGTGTTTCTTCTTTCTGAAGAATGGATATATAAAGAAGGATTGTACTAAGTATAAAGCCTGGCTTGTTAATAAAGGTCATGTAACCTTTTTTTGTATGTTTTGAATCTCATACAGTAGATAAAATCATAACACTTGGTGGATTGATTCTGGTTCTACAATCTATGTTTGCAATTCCTTGTAGGTTATGGCAAGGATGATGGAACCAGTGGGCAATGAAGGAAGTATCTTTACTAGTAGCAAGATACATTCAGAAGTTTAAGGAATAGGCTCATGTAGACTAGCTCTCTCTAGTAGTCATGTATCAATGCTAGACAAGACATTTAATGTTCCAAGTTTTAGTAGAAACTTGATTTCTATTTTAAGACTTTACCATTTGGATACTCCTTTTATTTTTAAAGACAATTCAGTTAGTTTTTTTTATGAAGCAAATTGTGTTAGGTATGGTACATTGTATGAAGGTATTTACTCAATTGGTGTAATGCATGATGATACAAATATTACAATTAATTTGAACATTAGTTCAAAAAGATGTGTTATGAATGAGGACTCATCAATGCTTTGGCACAAAAGATTAGTCGCATCTCCATTTAGAGAATAAGGAGAATGGTGAATGACAGAGTACTTAGTGCTCTAGATTTTACCAACTTTAGTACTTGTATAAATTGCATAAAGATAAACGAATGAACAAGTCTAAAAAATGTGCCAATAGAATTTCTCAACTACTTGAGACTATATATACAGATATATTTAGTACTGATATGGACTCACATAGTCATAGATACTCTATCTTATTTATTGATGACTATTCACGATACATATATCTCTACTTGCTAAATAATAAGTATAAAGCATTATATGATTTTAAAGTGTTTGAAGCTGAGGTAGAGAAACAATGTGACAAGCAAATCAAAATCGTGAGGTATGATAGAGGTGGAGAATACTATGGTAGGTACACTGAGGATGGCCAAGCACCAAATCTATTTGCAAAGTTTCTTCAAGAGAATGGGGTAGCTGTCCAATACACTATGTCTGATTCATCTAACCAAATTGGCGTAGCTGCGAGAAGAAATAGGGAATTATTAGATTTGGTGTAGAGTATTCTTAGTAACTCCAATCTTCATAGATCTTTGTGGAATGAAGCACTTAAGACGATAGTATATATTTTAAACAGATTTCCAACCAAAGCGGTGTCTAAGACACCATTTAATTTTTTCAATGGTTGGAAGCCAAGTTTAAAATATATGAGAGTTTGGGGATGTTAGTCTAAAGTGAGAATCTATAATCCACAAGAAAGGAAGCTAGACCCAAGGACCATAAGTGGGGTTTTTTTTGGGATATGCTGAAAGGTCTAAGGATTATAGGTTCTATTATCCATCACACAACACTAGGTTTGTGGAGTCAAGAAATACTAAATTTCTTGAACATGACTTAATCAGTGGGAGTGATTAGATCAAGGACCTAGTTTTTGAACATACTCATCTAGTAGAGGAAGCTTCCATTTCATGTGATAGAGTGATTTTTTTTGTCGTGCACTTCTAGTTCCAGTCATGGTTGAACAACAATTCAATGAACCTCCACAAGTGCAGACACAAATTCGATAGATCATGTTATTCAGGAACTTCATGAAGTTGTTGAGAAACTTCACATGAGGATGTTGGGCCAACTTTAAGAAGATTTGTTAGGGAAATAAGGTTAGCAGTACCTAGTGACTATTATGTGTACTTGCAAGAGTCTAACTATGACATTTTTGCTATTGATGATCCCGAAACTTTTTCTCATGCCATGAGTAGTTTGAAATCTGATTTATGGTATGATGTCATAAAGGAAGAGATAAATTCCATGAAAGTCAATGAGGTCTGGGACCTTGCACCGTTACTTAATGGGGCTAAGCCTATTGGTTCTAAGTGGGTCTTTAAGACAAAGAGAGACTCATTAGGGAATGTTGATAAGTACAAGGCTAGAGTAGTTACTAAGGAGTTCACTCAGAGAGAGGGAGAACTCTATAAGAAGAATTTCTTTGTTATGTCCACTAAGGATTCCCTATACATAGTTATGACATTAATAGCTCATTTTTATTTTGAGTTATAACAAATGGATGTGAAAATGACATTTTTGAATGGTGAGGTTGAGAAGGAGGTATACATGAAACAACCAGAAGGGTTCTCCTCTTATAAAGATTAGTGGTCATTTCTTCATTTAGATTTAAAGAGAATGTCATGGATCAATGTACATACATCAAGGTTAGTGGGAGTAAGGTTTGTTTCTTAGTTTTGTATGTGGATGATATTTTACTCCCTAGCAATGATAAGGGGATGCTATATGCAGTGAAACAATTTCTTTATAACAATTTTGATATGAAGGATATGGGTGATGCATCTTATGTCATTGGCATTAAAATTCATCAAGATATATCCATGAGGATAATAGGACCATATCAGGAATCATACATCAATAAAGTGTTAGAAAGATATAGAATGATAGATTGTGCACGAGCATGGCTCCTATTGTTAAGGGTGACAGTGTCCTAAGAATGGCTTAGAGAGAGATTAGATGAGGAACATCCCATAAGCTTCTATAGTTGGAAGCCTTATGTATGCTCAAGTTTGCACAAGATCTAACATTGCATATGTCGTTGGGGGTATTGGGATGTTACACGAGTGATCCAAGAGTTGACCATTGGAAAGCTGCAAAGAAAGTTATAAGGTATCTAAAGGGAACTAGGGAATACATGCTCATGTATCGTCATGTTGAAGATTTGGAAGTAGTTGGCTATTCGGATACAGACTTTGATAGCTTTGTAGATTCATACAAATCTACTTATAGATTCATTTTCTTATTAGCTGGTGGAGCAATATCCTGGAAAAGCAAGATGCAAGATTGTATAGCTACTTTTATCACAGAGGTAGAACTCAACTCATCTTTTGAAGCCACAAAGCATGGTGTGTGATTAAGGAATTTCATATTGGGTCTTAGAATAGTTGATTCCATTTTTAGACCATTGATGCTTAAGTGCGACAGCTCAACTGTCATCTTTATCTCAAGAAACAAAAAAAGTGGAAGTTATGCCAAGGGCATAGATATTAAGTGCTTGAAGATAAAGGAATGTATTTCAAAAGGAGAATTGGTCTTGAAACACATGATCACTGATTATAGGTTAGCTGATCATTTAACTAAGGGCATACCACCAAGTAAGTTTAAGGATTATGTGTGTCATATGGGTGTTGGACCCACTATATGATTCATAATGATGTTTTTAAATAAATCAATATTTGCTTCTCTTTTGGTTTGTATACATATGGTTTATTGAGAAATAACATATTAAGTGAAGGACCTTGAAAAACATTGGGTTTATTCATAAAGTAAAAGTTATGGGTGAAATTAGTATATTGTTATACATGGAAGGTAACTTTTGAAATGTTGAAAGCTTTTCTCCATGATATGTGTATCAGTTTCATCATTCAGTTTGTACTAACATAAGGAGACTATATTGAGAATTTAATTTATATGGACCAAGTGGGAGAATATTAATATATAGTTTTATTTTATAAAATTATTGTTATTATATAAATAAAGTATTTTATATTTTATGTATATATTAACCCTTGGTATGGTCCCATATTAAATTAGATATAATGTTTGGCCATAAAGTTTATATTACTTGGTAATAGGTTAGTAATTAATCCTAACCTTATATTTCTCTATCTAATTCTTGATGGTAGAACTAGAATTAAGTATGGATGCAAGAATGTGTATGTTATATGATAAAGGAATAAAGAAGATAATAAATTAATTACTTAATTTTCTTTATCTTAAATTCTGAATTTTGAAATAAGTAGGGAAATAAAAGTTGGTTACAATAACCAACTTGACACATCCATTTTGCACATCATTTTTTATGCACAAAATAGGGGGTGTGTGCTCTCTCCTTTTCTATAGAACAAAAGGTTCCAATTTAAATACACACACACACATCCACTAGAGATAAAAGAGGCTTATATTTTCAATTTTCTTGTTGATTTTTGTGTGAAATCAAAGAAGAAGAAGAACTATAAAGAAATGTCCATATTTCCATTTCTCGTAAGAAAGCATGCAAAATCATGTTTGAAAAAGAAGGAGTAGAACCGACAATTATCAGTGTGTTCATCGTTTCTATAATTTCATACATTGATAATCTCATCAATGGTTGTAGATACGTTATATATATAATTTATATATAGTATTCTATGATCTTAATTCCGCATAAAGTTTTTTATTTCATGTATTAGGATTTCACAAGAATTATAATTTGATTGTGCATGAATTAGTATTAATAATATGTTAATTAAATGATTCATGTTATATTATTGACTAATAGAGCATAATTGTTATTGGATTGTTGTTATTCACTTGCGATATTTCAAAGTGTGTTGGATTGCTCAAGCTCCAAATAACTATCACAGCTAGTTGAATTGATTAGGTGAGGTTCAACTGTACTTTTTCGATTTAAGTTATCTTCTTACATGAGTTATTTGCTTAGATATGCTTGAGTTTTTAGTTTCTAGATTTTTGTTTTGCTATCTTTCCTATTTCACTTGTTTAGGTTTCATTTCTCTTCATATCTGAAATATTGAGGGTAACTTCTAAAGATTCTGGCCATAATTGAGTTGTTTATCTGTTTTATGAATTGGAGATTACATAATTGCCTTTGCAACATACAATCGAGTGTTTGGAAGTGATATTGCTTAACTATGCTTGTTGAGTGTCTAAGGTTAGGGTTGTTTGGCTTCTATTCTTGTGGCCCTCCAAAATGGATCTAGTTTGTCCCAGATTTGAAAATTTAAGGTAGTTGACTTTTCGATTTCGTTTGAGCTTCTCTGATTTGCTCTTTGCTTGGTCGAAGATTTTTGGATCTTAACTCCTAAGAGTTCCATTTTTCAATTAGACATAGTTGTTATTTCCATATGATGTTCCTTGTTATCTATTTTTTCATTTTTAGTTTTGTGCTCTTCATCCTTGAGTCAATTGTGGTAGAAAATTTGCTCGAGTCCACACTGAGTTTAGTTCTCAATCTTTTCTTGCCTAGACTTAAAATTTTTTAAGATGTTTATTTTGGGGGGGGGGGTTACTTTAAATATTTCACATTAAATAATACGAGGAAAAAAGGAATGAAAGATGAAACGTATTATGTAAGGCTAAATTGGTTATTTTACAGCTCTATGTTTGAATTTTCTATATGGGAACAAGAAGTTAACAAAGAATATGGACGGAGTTACCTAATGCACAATCCTTAAAATTTATTTATAAAAAATTAGGATTATATGTTATGTTTACACTCATAGTTATAACATTTTCGCTTATGTTTATTCTCATTGATATGTGTATTATCAAAAATATTGATGAAGATCTTTTGCATAAAAAATAGGGAGAGTAAGAAAGGAGTAGCGACAAAAGCACACAGATATGTTAGAAAATGACAAGCGAAGTAAAATATGAAAAAATGAGTTTTAGGTTTAGATTGGAAGAAATGATTTTAGAAAACCTATATTGTTATAAGTGTTCCATGAATCAAAGAATTTTTGAGGATGGGGATAATAATTAACATTAATAAAATGCTGATGGTAAAATTGAGAGGAGAAAGGAGAAAGTAAAAGTATAAAAATTCTATTATGATTTCTCATATCCCAAAATAAATATGAAATCATGTATATATATATATATATATATATGAGTAAAATGAAGGAAAATGAGAAGGAAAGATATTATGTGGTCAAAGACAATAGAAAATGGGTCCAACAAGTAAGGTTTATAGACTAGCAACTTGAGGTCGGTTAAGGTATATCCGAAAATCTTTTTAGGGTAATCCTCGTCCTTTGGACCGATGTTGAAGGACCTAATAATCTTAGTTAAGGAAATACCCATATTATCTCCCTTTTTAAAATTCAATCACCCACACCAACCACTTTTATGGGATAGATAAGCTAGACAATAATTTTACACTTGACGATCACAACTACGTTAAGTCTGTCGGCATAATCATAACCGAGAAATTATGATACAAACTATACATGATAACAAGTGACGACATACAAACTTATACATTTACACTTATCATATAAAATATACATAACGAGTGATGATGGACAAACTTATATATTTATGTCATCAAGTAGGCTATACATAACAAGAAGTGCCACGGGATCAACTTATACATTAATGTCCATTGGACAAACTATACATAATAACGAGTGGTGATGAACCACCTTATACATTAATGTCCATTGGGCAAACAATATATAATAATGAGTAGTGACATACCAACTTATACATTACCATCTGTTGGCAATATATATATATATAGATAACAATGAACAACAATAAACCTACATATACATTAGCATCAGTAGGACAAACCATACATAATAATAAGCAATGATTAGGGTTGCTCATGTTATTTAATATATAATGATCTAATATAATATCTGAAGTGATCTGATATAAAAAAAAAGTATAGAACTGATATGACTTTTTTTTAAAAATAAAATAATTGATCTAATCAATAAAAAAACAAACAAACATGATATCTAATCCAATAAATATAAATAATATCTATTTATTAGAAGAACAAGTATTTATATTTATTTATATTTTTTTACATATACATCTTTATATATATATAAATATTCATTTTTAAATATAAATATATGTATTTAAGAATCAAAATTTAATAATTTGCTAGGTACGTTATTTGGGTCTAAAATTTGGCTAGCCCAACCTGCCACAAATTTACCCGTTGCATCCACCCACCGTTTACTCATTCACTCGTTCAACTTATTTTTCTTTCTGTTCATGTTCATTCACAAAACTTAACTCTATTACCTTATTTCCCACTCCTTATTCTCTCTCTACCTCCTCTCTTTTCTCCGGAGAAACAGCGGACGCCGGGAGCGGAGGAGCACCAAAGCTCGACCCTTCGACAAGCTCCACCACCACCACCACCACCACCATTGTACTTCCCACTGTCCTCCTTCACTAACGCCACCATCGAACTGCTCAACCTCCGACAAACAAGCACTACAAAGCGGTTGTGAACTCCGAACAACTTCATCGAACTGTTCAGTATCCCGTTCTCTTTGTGTTTGGTTTCAAATACGAGCCCCGTATTTTAAACATCTATTTCGACTCTCTCCCCTTCAATCTTACGTGTTCTTCTTTGATTTCAAACTCGAAAGACCATTTTAATCTGTACTTAGGGTTTGATTTTGTTGGATTTGATTTCGGGGTTAAATTTCGCTTGGGACTTAATTGTTTTGGTGGTTTGCTGGTTGTTACTTTTGGATCAGGCGAATTCTCCTCCTTCAAACTAGTGTCTCCTGCCTTAGTTTTCAATCTAACATCTCAGCCTCATCTCTCTAGGGAAATTAACTTGGATAAACGCAGCAATAAATAAGATAAATAAATTCAAACCGAGATTAATGTTGTGCCGTGAAAAATAATCACTGTCCTAAAGTGATTTTCGACCAGACTTTGGCGCAAATCCCTTTTTGATCGATTCACCCCCAAGGTTAACATAACTTCCTTCGATTTCGTGCACTCAGGATTGAAGGATGGAATTTGCAAAGATCAATGACCAGATCGGGGATTTTAAAAAACAATGAGCGTCGTTAGGGTTAGGGTTAATGGCCGTCGGTTTTCTCTTGAAAATGAAAGCTTTCGTGCATAATTAACAAAAGAAAAATTTTTGTTATTAAATAGGCAAAACCGAGTTAGTACAAGAGTGGAACGTCTTCCACTCTTTACTCCACAAAAATAAATCGGTAGAATATGTAAAAACGCAACCGACGAAGACCAAATCAACTGGATAAAAACGGTAAAAGAAAAAAATGGGTCGGACCGGATCAAAGACCACACCCAGCCCGGACCGGACGGGTGGGCGGTGGCGCGCGCGTGCGTGTGTGTGGTATATTAAGTCCAGCCCACAACCCACACAAAACAACCCCAAGCTCAATACTCAAACAACCCAAAAGGTGTGGGGATATAAAAAGTGAATACTTTTCCTATTCACCACAAATGTGGGACAATAGAAAAACATCCACATGGTTGCCATTGCACCAACAATCCCCCACCAATGGCAAACAGAAGAAAAAACCCGATAGATCTGGTCAAGGAAGGAGTAACACTTAAGTATCAATATCACAATGATTGAATTGATACGTAGTGAAATGAGGCAACAATCGTATCTGAGGAGTGAACGAGTCTTGAACTACTCAGACTTCGATTGAGACCCTCACACCACATGTTTTACCTTAAATTTGCAAATTCTACGACAGTAACACAAGCGCTTTTAATGGCCATGCGCACACCTTGGGTACTTATGAGTGCTCTAGAAAGATAGCCTTAATCTTTCATAGAAGGCGACCCACCTTCACACTCACCTAGGTGAATCCATCAAGTGCGTCTCACAAGCACGACCAAATCTGGTTATGGATCCATTAAGAGCATAATCATGCTCAACATTTTAAAAGTCTAGCAGTGAGTTCATCAGATCCGTCTCAATAGGACCACCCAAAATATAGGGCTATGAACTCATCAAAGCATAAAGCTCAACCTTTCCACAACACACTACAATGCGCCATAGGAATGAGAACGTAGTGCAAAGGAGTGATCATATGATTTCATTTGACCACATATGGTATCTACCATACCTTCCTCAACTCAAAAGCTTAAGCCCCATTCCCCTCGACGATTCAAGGATGACTCTCCTTGTTAGACCCTTTGTTAGAGGATCTGCTAGATTCATTTCGGATCTAACAAACTCTAAAGAGATCACACCATTCCTCAGCAGTTGTCTCACACAACTGTGTCTAACATGAATGTGTCTTCTCTTACCATTATAAACAGTGTTCTTGGCAATACATATAGCTACCTGTGAATCACAATGTAAGGAAATCGGTACACTGGGTTTCCTCCACAAAGGCACATCGGCCAACAAGTTCCTCAACCATTCTACCTCTTGACCAGCTAACTCAAGGGCAATAAACTTTGACTCCATGGTGGAGCGAGCTATGCCAGTCTGCTTAGCAGACTTCCAAGATATAGCTCCTCCTCCCAAGGTGAACACATAACCATTGGTAGAACTGACTTCATCATTATTAGAAATCCAATTTGCATCCGTAAATCCCTCTAGTACAGCAGGAAATTTACAGAAATGCAAACCCCAATCCTTAGTACCTTTAAGGTATCTAAGTAAACGACGTAGTGCAGTCCAGTGATCACTACCTGGGTTGTGAGTATATCTACTCAATCTACTCACAGCATATGCTATGTCAGGTCTGGTGCAATTCATTAGGAACATCACGCTACCTATGATTTTAGCATATTCAGATTGAGAAACACTAGCACCTAGGTTCTTTTTCAAATGTATGCTAGGATTATAGGATGTCTTCACAGTCACTTCATCTTGACACTCAAATTTTTTCTAGAATCTTATCAACATAATGAGATTGATTCAAGGAAAAGCCATTCTCGGTTTTTCTCATTTTAATGCCAAGAATTACATCAGCTTCTCCTAAATCTTTCATTTCAAAATGAGAAGATAAAAACACTTTGGTCTCATCGAACACAGACATACTTGTGCCAAGAATCAACATGTCATCCACATATAAGCATATTATCACACATTCATGGCCAATCAATTTAGAATATACACAAGAATCAGATGCATTTACTATATAGCCATTGCTGACTAAAGTCTGATCAAACTTTTCATACCATTGTTTAGGAGCTTGTTTAAGGCCATACAATGACTTTCTCAATCTACACACTTTAGTCTCCTGACCTTCAACCTCAAAGCCCTCGGGCTGCTCCACATAGATCTCCTCTTTCAGGTCATCATTCAGAAATGCTGTTTTCACATCCATTTGATGGACTATAAGTCCATGGATAGCAGCCAAAGCGACCAAGGAGCGGATAGTGGAAATCTTAGTCATAGGAGAGTAAGTATCGAAAAAGTCAACGTCTTTCTTTTGCTTGTAGCCTACAGCTACTAATCTAGCCTTAAACTTATCAATGGTCCCGTTAGTTCTTAATTTCTTTCTAAAGACCCATTTGCATCTGATTGGTTTACAACCTTTAGGCAAATCAACCAAATTCCAAGTGTGATTGGACATAATCGATTCTAACTCATTTTTAATCGCTTCTTTCCAAAAACTAGCATCCACAGAAGTTACCGCTTCCTTATAGGATTTGGGATCCTCCTCAATTAGATATGTAGACACAAAGTCAAAATTAATCATGTCAATGCCATCATTTTCAACAAGAAAAGCAGTAATAAAATCAGGTCCAAAGCTAGTTTCTAGTCTTCGTCTTTTACTCCTCCTAGGCTCATGAATAATATCATTTTCAATACCAAGAGATGGTGAAGAAGACAAAGGCTCTGAAGAAGCATAAGAAGAGCTAGCAAGTTCACATGCATTCTTTTTTATAGGAAATACATTCTCAAAAAATTCTGCATTTCTAGATTCACAAATAGAATAGTCAATCAAACACAGAAATTTATATGTAGCACTATTTTGAGCATACCCAATGAATGCATAGTCAAATGTCTTTGTTCCCATGTTGGTTCTTCTAAAGTCCGGTAAACCAACCTTAGCTAGACACCCCCACACTTTCAAAATTTTCAAATTAAGTTCAAAACCTTTCCATAATTCATAGGGAGTCTTGTCTAGTTTCTTATGGGGAACCCGGTTTAAAACATAGCATGCAGACATGACAGCCTCCCCCCACATTTGGTCAGACATACCAGAACTCAAAAGTATAGCATTCATAATTTCTTTTAGAGTTCTATTCTTTCTTTCTGCTGCACCATTTTGTTGGGGAGAATAAGGGGCACTAGTTTCATGTATTATACCATGATTATCACAAAAATCCTTTAAAAAACTAGTTCCATATTCACCATCCCTATCAGACCTAAGCCTCTTAATCTTTCGGTCCAATTGGTTTTCCACTTCTGCCTTATATTTTAAGAACATACCTTCAGTCTCATCTTTAGACCTAAGGAGGAAAACTCTAGTATATCTCGAATAATCATCAATGAATGTCACATAATACCGTTTTCCTCCTCTACTCTTGGTGTTCTTAAAATATGCTAAATCTATATGTATTAATTCAAGCAACTCCGTTGTTCTCGCTGTGACTGGTTTAAAGGGCTTTTTAGTATACTTGGCTTCCACACAAACGGGACACTTCTCATAATCATTAGTGTCCAACACATTAATTAAATTCATTCATTTCAGTTTGTCTGTGGAAGCCACATTCACGTGCCCTAGCCTACCATTGCACACATACGGATTCGGCAATATAAGTAGAAGTAGAGCCAATTTCATTAATAGGAGCAGAAACAACATTCATAACAAAGAGTCCATCAGAAAAATACCCCTTACCCACAAAGTCCCCATTTCTGGTCAACACGACCTTATCATCCTCAAAAACTAGTTTCAAACCAGCCCTATTAAGTAAGCTACCAGAAACTAAGTTCCTACGGAGGGAGGGGACATACAACACATCATTTAACATTAAAGATTTTCCAGAGGTAAGTTTCAGAAGAACCTTTCCTTTTCCCATAACTCCAGCAGTTGCAGAGTTTCCCATAAAGACGTGCTCTCCATCTGTAGCATCCTGGAACTGGTGGAATAGTTCTCTGTTCGCGTACAGGTGTTTTGAAGCTCCGGTGTCCAGGATCCAATCTGTCTTGTTCTCGACCAGGTTAGCTTCCACAACCACAACAACAATAACTTCCTCGGTCTCAGCAACATTAGCTTGTGGAGCAGAAGGGCCACCACCTTGTTGATTATGAGTCTTTGGGCCTTTTCTCTTAAAGCATTGATAAGCCTTGTGACCCGACTTACCACACACATAACAAGTGAGATGTTTCTTCTGAATTATAGTGTCACCCTTCTTGAAGTTAGGTTGACCTTTCGCTTGACCCTTTTTCTGAGTCCTTTTGCCTTTCCCCTTAAACTTGTTAGCTCCAGCAGTAGACTCTACTATGTTAGCGCTCATGGAACCTGAGGCATAAGGTACTCGGTTGTCCTTCAAGTGGTTCGCCTCTTCTGTCCTCATGTGACTGATCAACTCTGGCAAGGTCAAATCCCTCTTTTTATGCTTCAGATGGTTTCTGAAATCGCTCCAGGATGGAGTGGAGGGAACTTTTCTATCAGCATGTTTGCCTGGAAAGTTTCACAGATCTTCATCCCTTCACCCAATACTTCAGCAACCAGCAGCTCATAGTCATGGACTTGGTTCATAATCTGCTTGTCATCAACCATTTGAAATCGCAAAAGATTTCCAACAACATATTTCTTTCTACCTGCTTCATCTGAACCATACTTGTTCTTCAGAGTGTCCCATATATTCTTCAAAGACTCGACACCGAAGAACATATCAAAAAGCTTGTTGTTCATATGCTGTAGAATATGACCTCGAACGGTTTTGTTGTCCTGTTCGTATTTTTCTTTACAGCTTCATCACTTTTCTTTGCAGCAGGAAGAACCGGGGTAGTTTTTGGAGTAGCAAGAGCAACATTTGTGTTAATCTGAGTCGGTGGATTAGTAAATAGAACATGATCAACCTCCAAAGCCTCAAACAAAATTGTCATCCTCTGAGACCATCTGAGGTAGTTAGTACCATCAATTGGCTCAACTTTTGACATATCGGGAATGACTCTCAGTAAACTTGAAGCCATATCAGATTCAAGAAAACTAGCACAGCAAGATTATTGAGCAGAAGCTACTATAACACTAGTAGCAAGAGTCGATTTTCCAAAATCGAAACCAAACAAGATCTTATATGCAATGAAAGCATACCAAAACCCCGAGAGGCTTTAACACTTTGAATAGAAGACCTTTAATCCAATATCAATCGAACCAATAAACTTGAGAGACACGGCGGTGGAACGAAATGTAACAAATTCCCGCAACAATCGAACAATAGACCTTATAAATTCGAGCAGAATGAAGACCCAAAATTCGAAATTGAACCACTTATACAAGTCGAATGATATTTGACAGCAAGAACCGAATTAGAAGCAAGAACTCCACGCAGCAAAACTCGAAAAATTGCAACAATAATGTAGCCTAATAATTTCTGGAATTGAATCAATGAATTTGAGCAGCACAAGATCGAATAAAGTTAATCAATTCAAGCAGCACAAGGTCCGAATAAATTTCCACGAGAACGAATTAATAAGCGCAAAAATCACTTCAGATTGTAGGGAAATTAACTTCGATAAACGCAGCAATAAATACGATAAATAAATTCAAACCGAGATTAATGTTGTGTCGTGAAAAATAATCACTGCCTTGAAGTGATTTTCGACCGGACTTTGGCGCAAATCCCTTCTTGGTCGATTCACCCCCAAGGTTAACACAACTTCCTTCGATCTCGTGCACTCGGGATTGAAGGATGGAATTTGCAAAGATCAATGACCAGATCGGGGATTTTTGAAAACAATGAGCATCGTTAGGGTTAGGGTTAATGGGCGTCAGTTTTCTCTTGAAAATGAAAGATTTCGTGCATAATTAACAAAAGAAAAAATTTTGTTATTAAATTGGCAAAACCGAGTTAGTGCAAGAGTGGAACGTCTTCCACTCTTCACTCCACAAAAAAAAATCGGTAGAATAGGTAAAAACGCAACTGACGAAGACCAAATCAACTGGATAAAAACGGTAAAAGAAAAAAAGGGTCGGACTGGATCAAAGACCACACCCATCCTGGACCGGACGGCCTGGCGGCGGCGCGCACGCGTGTGTGTGGTATATTAAGTCCAGCCCACAACCCACACAAAACAACCCCAAGCTCAATACTCAAACAACCCAAAAGGTGTGGGGATATAAAAAGTGAATACTTTTCCTATTCACCACCAATGTGGGACAATAGAAAAATATCCACATGGTTGCCATTGCACCAAAAATCTCTCTCTCTAATCTCATTTGAACTCCCTCTCTCACCTTCGATCTCATGAGAAATTGTTTGATTTCAAACTCACAGGATGTGATGAGGATGCAAGGATGTATGCTACTTTCGAGCAGTAGCTGGCTCCAAAATTTTAGAGGAGAGAGACTTGTTAATTGGTGAATAATCGATTGCCCTTTTTATCTGGACAGGAATTACATATTTAAGGCTATCCATGGTAATCTACCGAATATAGCAGTTCCATTGGGGTTGGGACAACTTTTGCAAAATTAATAACAGAATGCAAAACAAAAAGAATACTCCTATCCAGACTGTGTAAAAAATCCGTAATTTGAAAACCCGATCCGAAAAATTCGATTTGAGTTTTAGGATATGTGGTCTGAATTTTAAAAATCGAAGTGAATAATTGATCCGATGAAAATTAAAATTTGTTGGAGCAGATATATGATCTGATATTTATTTGGATTATTCGATGCGATTAAAATATCCGATGTATAAGAAAAATATTTTTTTAAAATAAAATATATAAATATATTTTAATTAAATAAATTATAAATATAATTATTTAATCTAAATATTTATGTATGTGAAATTAACTAGTTATGCAAATATATATCAGTATTACAATTACTAGTTTACTACTACGGATCAACGAGCTATCCAACCCATTAGCCGGCCCAGTCTCACTCGATAGTCTACCCATTTCTCAGCCTGTCTTTGACTCTTCATTTTCTATTTTCTCCCGAATGCTATCTTCCCTTCTTCTCGAAGACTCGCAGGTCGCAGCAACCCTCAAGTCCCGAGTCCCGTCCACAACTAGGCAAGTTGGCAACTACTCTTCTCCCACTCCTAGGTAGAGCAAGCGCCACCAGCCACCGCCAGGTACAGTCATAACTCATGAGGGATTTTTTAAATTATTACCTTATTTTCTGATTCTCACGTAATCTAATCATTGTCTAATTCTACCGTTTGCAATTTTTCTTTGTAAGACATTGTTCTTGTTTGCTAATCATTCCTTGAAGTCTTGTTTTGCCATTTAAGGTGTGCCCTAATTGTTTGTTAATTTTTCTGCTTTTCTGTCACCGATTCGATTGTCCATGGATTTTTTAGGGTTGTGGAGGATGAGGTCGGTTATGCCAATTTATTTATTTATTTATTTTTGTGTGGGCTTCTGTTTTTGTTAATTTTTTGTTAGGGATTCGTTAGTTTGAAATTTATTTGTCCATCTGATCTTTTGTTAGGGTTGTTAGCAGGATTTGGTAGTTTGAAATTGACTATGGGATTCTGTCACCGATTGTCCATGTTTTTTTTTTGTCAATTTATTTTTTTTTGTTTATTTGCATTTGTTTTGTTAGGGCATCGTTTGGTAGCCGATACCCATTTCGTTAGTTCTGTTTTGTTTAGAATGGATGTTGATTGCTAATTGCTGATTACTGATTACTGATAGTGTTTGTTTAGAAAGGCTTTTAACTTATTGAATGTTGCTGGTTTAATTTGAAATTATAGGTCTGTGAAGAAAGCTTGATATTTGTGTGAAGTCACTTTCTGTTATAGTTCTTGCACCTAATGAAATTAATTACTATTCTATCTTTCAAAGACAAGTGAGGTGTACCTAATTTAATTGTAATGGAGGCCTATGGTTGTTAGATTTGTAGGTTTAAAATAGGTTTATAGCAGGTTTTGAAAAAATCTAGGACCATATCATACTGGTTTAAAATAGGTCTATTCCATCTTTCTATTATAGCAAGGTTGTTAGATAATATTATGTAATAATTCAATGGTTATCAAGAAAAAATTATGAGTGGTGTAATACTGTAGTGTAATTTAGAGGATTATATCAGACTCTTCTATTAGATTGGGAATGGTAAAATCAGTTTTTATATTAGTTTATTCATGTGATTATAAACTTTGATTTTCTATGTGCATTGTGTGACGTTTACTGTGTACTAACTTGATTTTCTAATAATTAGAATAAATTCTCAAATGATTTTCTTATATAATAAGTCGACATAAAAAGAATAGGAATAACAACATAAATATAATGCATGAATATAACCAACCTACAATAAATTATTGTAAGATTATAAAGTCTTATGCATCAACTATTTTTAAGACAATTTTTACAATGACTTGAATGTGTGTGTGTGTATACAAGAAAAACCTTCTCTGGTTATGGTTTAGAATTATTGTGAGATTTAATTATGGTTTGAGGGCAAAATGGTAGACAATGCTTATAGGATAGGAAGAAGTATATGCTACTATTTTTTTTAATTTTAAACTAAAATTTGATTTTGAATATAGCTATCACTTTTTTATGGTACTCCTATATTGATTAATAATTATCTTGTCATTGAATGTATGTAGTGGCAAAATGTGGATGACACTGACAAAATCATAAACTGCATACAAGGAAAAAAAAATTTGATGGCCAAATTTATTCTATTATGATTCGTATTCCTTTTTTTGCTGCACTAAAAAGTCATTAGTTAAAGCATCACAAATTCTAAGCTTTAATGTAGCAAGGGATAAAAGTCTATTTGTTAATGAAGACAAGTTACAAAATGAATGTAATCTAGCTAATAATAATGTATCTTCATTTAACTAGTAACTACCAACTCTTTGAATCATATGTTGTTGCCTGATCCAACATATTTATCTCTGTTTTTTATATATTTTTGTATTAGTTAGTTGTATATACATTTAACTAGTAACTACCAATTCTTTGGATCATATGTTGCTGCCTAATCCAACATAATATCTATCTTGATTTTTTTATATTAGTATAAATAAATACAACTTATGATGATTAATATTTGTTCATAAGTATTAACTCTATTTTATTTTTGTTCATAAAATGTAATTGTGACAGCTAGTAGCCTAGCACTGGCACTAGGGATCTGGCAGGCAACAATAGTATGAAATCAGTGAATGAGATCGAAAATGTCGAAAGCAAGACACCAGGTATTTCACCAGAAATGACTCCTCCTTTCCCATGTCCTCCTGTGCTCCCATTAGAACTTGTTTCAAATGAACAATCTAAAGGCTCTAAAGAGAGCAGGAACGCAGGTGGGCTACCAACAAAAAAGTATAGATCATGGGTTTGGTATCATTTTGAAAAAAATACCATGTGATAATAAAAATGATCAAAAGGCGATTTATATTTATTGTAACAATCAATATGTGGCCGCTCCTTCTAAAGGCACTTCAAATTTGAGTAATCATTTAAAGAGTTGTAAGAAGTACCCTGTGAATATAGACGAGAAACAATTCATTTTAAAAATGAATACTTCTTATTGTGATGGTGGTCTTCCATCATCCGCAATAACTAGTGTTACTAATTGGAAATTTAACCAAGAAGAGCATAGAAAAGCATAGGTTGAAATGATAATTTTGGTTGAATTACCCTTTCGATTTATAGAAAGGGATGGATTTAGAAGGTGTATGGAAAATACACAACCTAGAGCAATAATTTCTTCTCGGACTACTATTGGTAGAGATGCGTTACAAATTTTTATGGGAGAGAAAACAAAGTTGAAGGTATTTTTTAAGAGTTACAAAAGTTGAATTTGTCTCACCACTGATACATGGACTTCTTGTCAAAATTTGAGTTACATGGTCCTCACAACTCATTTTATTGATAAGAATTGGAAATTGCATAAAAAGATTATTATTTTTTGTCCCATTGCTGGTCATTTTAGTGAGATTATTGGTAGATCTATTGCAATTTTTTTAATTGATTGGAATATTGATAAGGTACTAACTTTAACAGTTGATAATGCAAGTTCAAATGATAAGTGTATTGATTATTTGAGAGAACGACTCAATGGTTGGGGTGAGTTGGTTTTAAATGGATCTTTATTACATATCAATTGTATTGCTCATATATTGAGCCTTATTGTGAAATAGGGGTTGAAAGAGTTTAGCGATCATATTCTTAGAGTTCGATATGCTGTGAGATATGTAAAATCATCTCCCTCTAGATTGAGTAAATTCAAGACTTGTGTTGAGCAAGAGAAATTAGAATTCAAGAGAATGTTATGTTTGGACATTGAAACTAGGTGGAATTCTACATATATATTATGTTGGATGCTGCCTTCAAGTTTAAAAAAGCTTTTGATTTAATGAAAAGAGATAAAAAATATTGTGTTGAAATGGACAAATTAAAGGGCATGCCAGTGGATGATGATTGGGAGCATGTGCGTGTGTTGCTTCCTTTTTTGAATTATTTTTATGAGACAACTTTGAGGGTATCTGGTTCTTTGTATGTCATTGGTAACATGTATTTTCAAGAGATTTGTGGTATTTTGAAAATAATTAGTGTTGCTAGAGATGTTGATGATTTTGACATAAGTGCAATGACTTTGGTTATGAAATCAAAATATGATAAATATTGGGAAAGTACCAGAGATATCAATGTGTTGCTATTTACTGCTATGATTCTTGATCCTAGGAGGAAGATGAGATTTGAACGTTGAGCGATAAATAAGTATTTTGAATATGAACTTACAATTGACATGCATGCTAAGGTTGATAGAACTTTGAAAGAATTGTATGCCTTCTATGCCTCTAAGCTTACATCTTCTCCAGCCCCTAAGCCATCTTCAATTGTGAATGTCAGTGACTTGTGAACATAGTGATCTAGTTGGTAGAGAATTTGAAGAAACAATGGCAGCTGAGATTACTTTAGCTTATGGAAGGAATGATTTAGACAAGTATTTGGAGGATAACTTGCTTGTTGTTGGTACAAGTTTTGATATCCTTAGTTGGTGGAGGGATAATGGTATAAATTATAAAGTTCTTGCTTTGATGGCTAATGATCTTTTAGCTATGCCTTTGTCTACAGTTGCATCTGAGTCTACATTTAGCATATGAGGCCACGTTCTTGATCTGTTTTGTAGTTCTTTGACTCCTAGAATGGTAGAAGCATTGGTTTGTATGCAAGATTGAGGAGATTAAAAACATTAAAGTTGGTATTCTTTTATTATATTTTATCGATACTTTTTTTAAGTATTTCATGTGTTTTATTTTTTAATTTTTATCTTATTTCTTTTTTCAGATGTTGTAAGCTTATCGCCTATTGTGCAGATCGATGAATCGGATATTTCAGAGTTTGAAGACATGATATTATGATGATTGATGACTTTCTTAGTTGGAAAACTATTTAGTGAATTTTTTCTTTTAATTATGGTTTTATGGACTTTGGATTATTGTTGTATTTGTGTTATGGAATTTGGATTATTATTGTATTTGTTTTATGCATTTTAGACTTTGGACTAATCTACTATAATTAGTATTTTTAGAATTTGTTTTAATTTAATTCTAGCTGGTTGAAATATCCACATTTGGATATTTCAATTTCGGATATTTGGATATCAGATAACCGATATCTGAATTTAAATAATTGGATTTTCGGATATCCAGTAAAAATAGGTCTTTTTGTTGAAAAATAAATATTTTTTGAATAATTGGATGTACCATATATATCAGATATTTGTATCAAATTTTTCGGATATTCACTACTAATGGATACGGATATGAATATAGGTTACTAAATATCCGATCGGATCGGATATGAGAAAAAAATCTGATTGGATATGGATATTCGATTTTGCATAGCCCTACTCATAACAGAAGGAAACCCAAGAAGAAACTTCCAGTCCATCACAACGTCGCTTAGTGACATAGTCCAATAGCTTAATGGACTTTAATGTCTTGCGCCCAGGCCTATGATTTGCATCATTGCCCTCCCCAGGAAAACTTGCCTTGTCCTCAAGGCAGAAGTTAGGGTAACTGGATATGAATTGATGTAGCTCTTCTTAGGTGTCTTCGGATGATGCAGAGTGCCCCCATTGAATTAGTACTTAGTCAATCCACTTGTGATCTTGTTTGGTGCGCATGCTGGCTAAATGATGGAGCAGCCGAAAAGTTGGCTTGCTATCAATAGTGAGCTCTAGAAGTGTTGTTGGAAGAGCAGTAGTTGGGTCGGGGCACCATTTGAACAGTAAAACATAAAAGATCGGGTGAATTTTAGCATGAGGAGGGAGGTGGAGACGATAAGCAACAAGGCCAATTCTAGAAATAATCTCAAAGGGCCCAAAGTATTTTTTGGATAGCTTGTTGGAAACCTGAGAAGATGTTGTGTGTTATCGGTACAACTGGAGCTTGATATAAATCCAGTCATTGAGCTTGAATTGTTTGTCATGGTAGTGTTTATAAACTTGGTTCTTCATAAGGATTTGATCATACAACAAATTTCTTTTGAGGTCCTTCATTAAGGTTGCCCTATCATTCAAGTTATAATGTAGTTGCTGCAAATTAGTATATTCGTCAAGATAATAAGTACAAGGGGTGGTCGTCCATAAACCACTTGTAAGGGAGTCATATCAACAGCATTGTGATGACTTGTGTTATACCATTATTCTGCCTAAGAGAGAATAGTCGTCCACCGACTTGGTTTCTCACTAGAGAATGCTCATAAAAGTGTTTGCAAATAACGATTGAGCACTTCTAACTGCCCATATGTTTGAGGATGGTAAGAAATACTCATTTTTATTTATATACCTTGTAAGAAACACAACTCCATCAAAAAATGGCTAGTAAGTAGAGGGTCCCTATTAGACACTTATAGAGCAGAGGTACTCAGGCAATCGCACCACTTCCCGTACAAAATAGTCTGCTAGCTTCATGGAACTAATGGTACCAAGAAAGGTACAAAAATGGGCATATTTTGTCAAATAATCAGTGATGACCTAGATCCTAGTCTTATCTGCGACAGGTGGTAATGCGGTTATAAAATCCATGGCTACATCCTCTCATACCCGATCTGGTATAGGTAGGGGTTGAAGCAGCCTTTCGGTGCACCCCTTTCAGTTTCACTTGCAGACAAGTGCTACAATTTCGAAAATACTGAGTAACATCGTGCCGTAACCCATTCCATAAGAAGTTGGCTTCTACTTGAGCTATATTCTTAGCAATTTCTAAATGACCACCAACAATTGAATCATGACAGGTAGCCAAAATTAGTCTTATTAGGGTGGAATCATTTGGAATGACTAGTCGACCATTGAATAGAAGTAAGGCATTGCGAACTTGATACCTCGATAGTAACTCATTATCGTCCTTCTAATCCAGTAATTTTTCTTGAATCTCTAGGTCATGAGCTGTGGCTTGTTTGATCATTCCAAGTAGTGGATTGATAGGCAAAGAAAGAATGTGTAGTTGTCTATCTCTATCTACATACTAGCGAGACAAAGCATCTCCTACCGCATTGGAGACACCCCTTTTATAGACAATTTAAACTCATATCCAAGTATTTTAGTGAGCCATTGTTGTTGTTTTGGAGTTTGAATGGTTTGGGTCACCATTTGTCAAAGGCTTTGGTGATCGGTCACTATGGTGAATGGGTTTCCGAGCAAGTATTGATGCCACTTATGCACAACTAAAATGACCACGTACTTTTCACAGCTATATGCCAATGCCATTTGTAGCCTAGGACTCTTCCTTTTGCTATGGAAAGTGATGGGTTGTAGCTATTGTTATAGGATAACACCCACAACAATGGAGGAAGCATCGGTTTTAACAACAAATGGTAGAGTAAAATCTAGAAGGGCTAAGACAGGGGTGGCAACCATGGCATGTTTGAGGTTGTTAAAGGCAACTTGTGCTTGAGAAGCCTAGTGGAATGCCCTTTTCTTCAGCAGATCAGTTAATGGGCTTGTAATTGCTGCATAGTTTTTGATGAATCGATAATAATAACTGGTGAGGCCTAAAAATCCTTTGATTGCTGAAATAGTGGTAGGGACGTTCCATTATAGCATACTTTCAATTATTCTTGAGTCCACAACAACTTCTTGGACTACTATTATATGGCCCAGGTACTTAACACTAGCTTGGCTGAATAAACATTTTGTTAATTTAACATAGAGTTGATTATCCAAGAAAATATGCAACACAACATATTGGTGGTGGATGTGGGTTGAATAGTTTGAGCTATATGCCAAAATATCATAAAAGAAGACTAATATGAATTTTTGAAGAAAAGGCTAGAAAATAGTATTCATGGTGGCTTGGAAGGTTGAAGGTGCGTTAGATAACCCAAAAAGCATGACAAGGAACTCATAATGACCCTCGTGAGTGTGAAAAACAATATTTGGGATGTCTTTAGGGTAGACACGAATTTGGAAACACCCACTCCTCAAGTCAAGTTTCAAAAAATTGTGGCCCCATGTAACTCATCCAATAATTCATTAGTCGTTGCTATTGAAAAGCGGTCCTTAATAGTAAAAGCATTTAAAGCCCAATAATCTATGCAAAACCTCCACATACCATCCTTTTCCTATACTAAACGAAATGGGGATGGGAAAGGACTAGTCGAAGTGTAGATAATACCTTCAACAAGCATATCTTGGATTTATCATTCTAACTCTTGCTTTTGGAAGTGGGGGTAGCAATATAGTTGGACATTAACAAGCTGGGCCTCGGATTAGAGGTTGATATGGTGATCCAGCGTTCGATGTGGTGGCAACCCTTGGGGCATGTAAAAGACCAGCCCAAGATGGTGAATTAAGGCCTATAGATTGGGGTTAAATTGGTCCAGTTACAGCTTATCAGCTTCAATGGGCCCGACTTGAAGCTATAAATGATAATAAGTGGCCTGACTCAAGGTTTGATGTAGGTGTTTAAGCTACTTCAGAGTTATGATGGTGGGTTTATGGATTATGTCATCACTTTTAAGCCTTACTTGTTGATTGCCCTTCCTAAACTCCATCTCCAATTGCTTATGGTTGATAATAATAGGGCTAAGGGTCTCGAGCCACTGGATATTGAGAATCAATTTTGTGCCAACAAAGGGAAAAACAAGTAAATCAATGGAAAATGTGACTTCTCCAATACGCACATCATCGCTTGCGTTTTCAACTACTTTGATCTATGCCAACTCCCAGGAATTTCACAACCCTCGGGTGGATTTATTTATGTGAGCTTCCTAAATCAACTAGTGTAGATATAGGTTGATGATTTATGATATCAGTGAACAAGAGGGTTCACGAGCTAGTAGACCTAGTAAGGACATGCAGGGATATCTTAGTCTCCTCGAGTTCTACCTTCTGTAGCTCGATTTCATCCTTAGGTTCACTAGGGTAAGTGGGGGTCTTGTCAGTGACCATCAGAAAGAAAGGTTGGGTTTTACATTTATGGTTCGATCGATATTTCTTGTCACAATGGTAGCAAAGGCCTTGTGCTCTTCAGGTTGTCATATCTACTATGGTGATACATTTAATTGGTAATGGGTTTGGATTATTCTTTTGTGGTGGCATAATGGGAGGAAGTGCTAGGTGTGGGGTTTTTTGTGGTGACTCTGATGAAATTTTGGGAGGTAGGTTGAGATTGAAGGAAGATCTTTGTTGTGTGAGTTTATCTTCCACCAATTTTGCCATAGCTATGGGTGTGGAGATTGTAGATGGTTTCAAAATGGCTCACTCCCATTGGATGGGAGCCTTTAGATCTGAAATAAACCAATTTAAAATTGATTCGAGTGAAAGGTTTGCTACTCTATTACACTAGCTCTTGAAGAATGACTGATACTCTATGATTGTACAAGTTTGGTGCAATTTGAAGAGGGTGGTTTGATGGTTAACATATGTCGATGGTTGGAATCGTTGCTCCATGGCTTGCATAAGGGAAGACTAAGAGGATAGTTGTTGGTTCTAATACATCAATTGGAACTAGCTAAAGGCTTGCTTGGTCATATAGAAGCTCTCTATATTGATTCGTTTTTCATTTGGAATGTCATTAAAATAAAAGTACCTTTCCACCTAAAAAAAATTCAATCTAGTGGGTTGGACCCATCAAAAGTATCGAGTTTACACTTTAGGGGTCGAAGGACAATATTGCTCAATGAGCGGTTGGGGCAAATCCAATATTGTGTGAGTGGTGTAGGAGTGGTATTTGGTGGTACGATAGGCAAGTTGGATGTGTCGGGGTTATGTAGAGTTAGAGGTGATAAGTGAGAAAGGATTTCATATAGGGAAGCTTGGAGAGATGTTGATTGGCTTTGATTTCCTCTATAGCCTCTAGTGTGAATTCACTATTTCTTGATGTGCTGGATACTTTCTTCCACGGTGGTTGCTGATTGGTTAAGGGTTGGCATTCCTTAAGTTTGACTCTCAATGAAAGTACCAAATGATGGGGATGTAGGGATATACGCTATTTTGAGTAGTAGTTGGCACCAGAATTTTAGAGAAGGAGAGAGACTTTTTAATTTAGGGAATAATCAGTTGTCCTTTTCATTAGTGTAGGAATTTCATATTTATGGCTATCCATGATAATATACTGAATATTTCAAGTCCATTAGGGATGGGACACATCTGCAAAATTCATATCAAAATGCAAATAAAGAATATTCATAATAGAAGGAAAAAAACAAAGAAACATCCAGTCCACCACAACATCAGCTAGTGACATAGTCCAATAACTTAATAGAATTTGAGGTCTTGCATTTGGGTTTGTGATCTGCATCACGTTGACTAATGCTTTAGGGTTTCAAACTCATGGGAACAACCCAACTTAGTGCATCTTCTCTTTCGGCTTTGGTTTCTTCTTGATTTTACGGCTTCCATCTTCATTTTAGTTTAGTAATACATGATCTCTTTTATGTTTTTGTTTAATTGATTTGTTTTACATGGATTTTTATTTTTTAATGTAACTTTTAATGCTTAAGGGTTCTGACATCTCTTGTTATTATTGATTGTTTTGAGCAAGGCATCATATTTTATGAGTATTTTACTCTATTAATTTAGTTTTAATTCTCACTTGTTATCTTATATTAGTCTTGATGAAGAGATGGATCTCATATGCCATAAATTTTGTTGTTTTATTAGCTTGTTATTAAGAATATGTTTTAGTAGTAAGATAACATATTAATTTGTTGTTGTTCACTACTTGTTTGATGGAGCAATTGGTTTGCATAAAAAAGAATATATTAATTAGTTATTGTTTTAGAGTTGTTATTGGTGTTCCGATATGTTGTTGTTTTATAGTTGATAGCTAGTGTGCTTGATATATTAGTTGTGTAGTACATCATGGTATTTAATATATTAGATTATTAATCATATTGGTTGTTAATTTGTAATGGAGAATAGCATATTAATTGATTTAGCTGTTGAATTTGAGTAGCTTGTTACCTGATTTACTTCACATGATATATATATATATATATATATATATATATATGTATATGTATTTGAGTAGCTTGTTGATAATTAGATAGATAATTGTTATAGTTGTTGTTTTTGTAGACTTGTGGTTGGATTTGGAATAGAGTGGAGGATTTACAATAATGTAAGGTTTATGGATTTGCATGTGTTGATGAGTTATATTTTTGTTATTTTAATTTGCTAATGTTGAGTGATTTTATGTATTAAGGATGGTGTAATTTTGGAACATATTATAGGTGACATAATATAATTTATTAAATTAGAATGGATAGGATCCTACACTAGATTAAATTTCAGGTTTAATCCGAAAGAGATTAGATATTTGCTTAGTAGATTATCGAATATTTATTTAAAGAATCAAATATTTGTTCAACAACTTGGATAATTTTGGATATTTGTGTGATCTGATATGTTTTTATATTTAACATTTCATTCAAATATTAACGAATATATTTGATATTTGATTCCAAAAATCAAATATTTAAAGTTTCAGACTGAATACCAAATGTTACTTTTAAGGTATTTGAATCGTGAATATCTATAGCAGTGATGGACCAACTTATACATCACGTCTGTCAGAGTGATTACACATAATAATGGTGAGACAGAAAAATCAAAATATAAGGGGCTTTAAGATAGCCAGTTTTATAAGAATAAAGCCAAGCTACAAAATAATAAACTGCATCAACATCAATTTTAGTTTCAGTTTTAGTAAAATTCAAAATTTAAATAAGAATAAGGTAGTGTACAGAAGTGGCTTGTTGAGAAAGTCTCTTTATCCTTACTCCAAAAAGTCCATAAGGAGTGTATTTTTAGGTCATAAAAACCACACGATACTGGTGACTATGTGGTTTATAAATGAATAATTTCTTAGGTCATTGAAGACCATATATTTTTCTACTACTATATTGCGTAAAAGGGGAAAAAATTGAAGCCCTGACTTGATATTCCTTCTTATCAAGAGATCCTACCAATCGATCAATTTTTTATCCAATTTTAGGAAGATTCCAATTTATCCTTTTGCTTCTACTTTTTAAACAAATAGCTTCTCTACTTCTTCAACCTTTTTGTTCTCTTTTACCCCTGAGATTTTGATTCCCTTCTCTTCAAATTACATTCGAAACCTGCAAATTTCCACCTTCCTTCTTTACTTTACTAAATATCTTCCTCTCTTTTATGTATCCTTGCTAGGGCACAATCTACATCACTATTTCCACCATCCATTGGTATCTATGAAACCCCTCCCATCGTTGCTATAAACAAAGGGATATAATGGAACAAACTTCTAAACAATAATCAAACTTGTGGAGTTTGTGTCTCCATCATACTAACCACTTGTTCCTCTAGGAGACCTAGTAAGTCTCCTATGTTTTTTCTAAAGATATTCATATCAAACATCTTATTCATTCCCTTGATTCTTTTACTTATCATTCTTCAAATATCTCAATCACACTTTCCACCTTGTATTCTTCCTCCCTGATGCCCACAAACTAGTCAGTCCCTCTATCATCTTTAAACCTCCCTCTTTCTTATAATATGGTTGATTATTTCTTCCCAAGAATCTAACACCTTTCCTTTGATTAAATCACTAGGGCCAAACTTAACTAATTTTGTGTCAAATATCATTTTCCTTCCACATTTAAACTAATCTAACCATCTCTGTCAAATAGAGCTAATAGTTCCACAAATAGATATATAACTCTGTATGCCGGTATACTTTTACCTTTACACCCACTTGTCAAAGAATTTCTCCAAACTTGTCATTTCATCCCCATTCAATTCATCCTCAATGCTTGGAGAATGATTATTGGATTTTTTTTATAGGTGTTGATTGTTGGATGTCTGACCAATAATAGAGTTATTTAGACATTTTTAAATAATTCTAAGTCATCTTTTGGCCCTTAAACCCCCACACTTAACTTCTTACTTATCATCAAGCAATATATGACTCCAAAAAAAATTAAAATAAAACTAACTAGCAACTTTTGCAGGTATCATGATTATACTTAGTATGTGTAATAATCCATTTAAACCCTTAGGTTACCATTAGAATACGAGTAAGGTCTTGTGAGGGTCTCACAGATATATACCCACAAAATCACACACACTCACATAGAAAATGAAAAACACACTTATAATGCCCTTAACTAATGTTGTCTCATAATCTTTTAGTTTCATAACTCTAAGATTAATACTCAACCAAGATCTAATATTGAAAATTTTTAAAGAGTTAATTCTAACATATGGTCCATACATGAATATGACAAATATGAACAGAGTGATAATAATGAATAAAAACCACAAGATATCTTAGTCACATAAGGATTCATTCTCATAAAGGTATACCCTCCTATTTTTACTTTTCTCTCATATTCATGGATACATATCCATACACACACTTAGATATATGATATAAAATGATAACAATAACAAGTAACTCACATATATCAATATGGAAGGCTCAATTTTTTATGGATAAAAACCTCATGGAAGGTATCAAATACCTACAAAATGGACTGAACCAACTCATATGTCTAATATCCAACAAATCAACATCGCCCATCTCAATAGTCAAATAGGAATTCATAAGGGTTATAATGGGGTTCGGTTTAGTTGTTTAATGAATAAAAGGGAAATAAGGATTTAACAAAATACCCTGAAACCCGGCAAAATCATATTGATATAGACTCTTATTACATATTCAAACTAACCAAGGTGTCTTCACATTGCATATAGCATCACATAGGCTAAATATCTTCATGTTGAGCCTCCATATCATTTCCACCACTTTGCTTCAAAATATATGAAAAGAGAAAAACTAATGTTTCTTCTTTCTTTTTCATATCTCTTATTTTTTTTTCATAATATTTTTGTGCCACCCCCACCCTTATTCTTCTTTATGTTTTTAAAACACTTTATTCATGTACAACCTTTAATCACATTTGTATGTCTCTTAAAAAAATATACTAGTTTTTAGAATAAGGGTAAAGATGTGTTTTAGGTTTGGTAAGGAATAATTTGAGTGATGAAAGAAATAAATGTCAATGTACAAGGCTCAAAGGGGTTAAATAAGGGGTGTAAAATTCATGCACACAAAAAATGGAGTACATGACTATTTGGCTATGTGGTGGCTAATCCAAAGGTGGGTCGGTCACTTTCTCAATCAAGGCGGTTATGACTTAAAAAGCTTCTATAAGTACATGAAAAAGTTCTAGTAATCTTTATCTTCCATGAAAAGAGATACAATAAGTAACTTGATCAAAACTAATTAGTGCATGTAAGGTTTACAAAGAAAAATAAAGCCAATAAAATATAGACTATTTAACGTGAAATTCTTAGAAAAGAAGGCATATATAACTCTAAAGCTCACTATAGGTTGTGATGAATTCGAACATCCCATGTTGATGGTTAGAAAATCATACATGTTATCACTTCATTCACATCTAATTACGTCGATATGTGTTTCCAATATCAAAATTAACAAAAAAAAAATCTCCACTCAACTTTATCTCAGTTTTGTGATATTCTTTTTGCATTATTTCAAAGATATGTTCATCGTTGACCAGTTAAGAGCTTATACCAAAAAACCAAAATGGCTTAATTAAACATAAATCATGCAAAACAATAAAAACTCTAATAAATAAACACATTGAAAATCAAAAGTACAAAAATAAATCAAAAACTCCCCCATAGTTATCGTGGACATTCCCCACACTTATCACAAATATTTCCCTCAATGGATAATTTATCCACATAAAAAGGAAAAAGTAATTCAGGATAAGTGAGAGTATACAAAAGGTACCTAAAAGATGACAAAAATATTATAAAAATACCGAGGGAGAAGTTTATGTTTCTAGGCTAACATGAACCGTGTTGTGAAATATGTTTACCTCGCACGTGGTCCATACATGTTACCTTCTAGCTTTAAAATGCATATGTCTTTATGCCCTGTACTTCCTTCATAAGCATGTTATGTTTTATGCATCTGCAATCAAAATAAAAAAAAATCAAAATGCCTTATAAATCAAAACAAGACCTAAAGAAAAATTAGAACATAAAAAGACTTAAACACACACTTGTGTTACCTCCCAAAAAGCACTTTTTTAGAGTCATTAGCTTTACTCTAATTCCATTTGCTCAAGATTCTATAAGAGTATGACAATTTTGAGGCTCTAAACCTTTCTACCTTCATAAATTTTCAATTAATGTCTATTTATGTAATACCCTAAAATTTTATAATATTTTGACATTGGTTTATCAACATTTTAATCTAATCTAAATTTTAAAGTCTGAGTAATTTTATGTTAGCCTAACCCTAACCCTAAAAGAATTTGTTGAAAAAAAATTTTAGATTAACTTTCCAAAATTTAAACCTAAACCTAAATCCAAATTCTAAACCCAAAATTTTCCTTTTCATTTTTGTTTTATTTTCCCTTCTCTCCTTCTTATTTTCTTTTTCTTTTTCTCTATTCTCTCTCCCTTCTTAGGCTACGTCTACTAACCTAGCCCACCTTCCTTCTCTCCCTTATTTTATTTTATCCTCTCCTTCTCTCCCGACTAGTTCCACCCTAGCCAACCCAATCCATTTTCTTTCCTTTTTCTTTTCCCTCCTAAGTTGCCCCTGTCTTCGTCAACCTCTCCCTTTCCTTTCCTCTTATGGCTCAAATAGGGCCTTACCTATCACTTCCTTACCTACTTGCATGCCGGGCCATGGCCATTTCCCCCTCATCATCATCTCCTCTACCTCCTAGGCGTGTGTGGGAGTAGATGTATTTATATACCTACTTTCACACATGCCTCTCCTTCCCTTCTTCTCTTCCTTCTTTTACCTCCCATCATGACTCACCCTGCTCAGCTTTGTTTTTCTTCTACTCTCCATGCCACTTCCCATTGCCGCTTAAAATGCCACCCATGCTAAATTTTAAATAATTGGTGATAAATTGTGAAGTATCATCATTAATGGGGTAAAGAGGCTTAAAAACGTTAGCCCCCATAAGTCAGATGCCTATGGACTTGTAATTGGTTGCAATTATGAAGTAGGGACATTTGCGTCAAGTAAAATTTTGACATCCTTGACACTGGCATACTATTGCCTCAATATCCTAATATATAGTCTTCTAATAAAAACCTTGTCCTAGAGATTTTTTTTGAGAGAGATTTAGCAGCTTGGTGTAATCCACATATTCTCCTATGGACTTCATTCGAGACTTCTTGTCCTTCTGCTCGAGGCACACATTTTAATACGCACATGGTCTATGAATGTCTATATAATTGGCTCTCAGTCATGAAATATTTTTCTACCCTCCTTAATTCAAACACATTATTTTTGTCTGTTGATTGAGTCCTTATTTCTAACCAATCTGTTAACTCCTTTATCTACTTATAAGTTAATAATACTTCTATAATATTGTATAATTTAGCTCTAGGTTTACTGATATTTATCAAATTATTTGTCATGTATTCAAATTTGGTTGATTTGGACAATGAAGAAGTACTAATTGAGGCTAAATTTACTAAGGCATTAGCTACTAGAGTAGCTAATTGTGGTACTTATGAAATTTTAGCTTATGAAAAATATACTTTGTTTCTTCAATCACCTACACTAAAAATTTCTATTTGCTAGGTTCTCTAACTTCATACCGTTTATTGAACTATCTGACGACCTACCTTTACTTTATTTACCTTCAATGCTTGAGTTATTCTGAGACCTGACAATGTCACTTCATATTCAACTTCATTATTGGTGTCAACAAAGTTAAACAGTAATGTATATTTCATCTTTATTCCCTTAGGGTCAATTACAACCACTCTATCTCTAGAGCCTAATATGTTAGAAGCCCCATCCACATAAAGTATATTCTCCCTACTCCCTCGAGATTAACAATAAATTTGCCTCCACATCAAAGGAGCACTTGGAAATAAAATAAGCTAAATCATGGCCCTTCATAGTAGGCCTCAATCGATATTGAATGTCATACTAGCTTAATTTAATGACCCATACCATCATTCTCCCCAAATTCTTAGGTTTATATAAGACAATACTTAGGGAAATATTAGTCAAAACCATTATAGATTGAGAATGAAAATATGGTTTTAACTTTCTTGAAGTAATGAGTAAGGTAGATGCCATCTTTTCAAGTTTGAGTATCTATGCTCAAATTTAGTAAACACTTTTCCAATATAGTAGATAAGCTTTGTGCTCCAAATTATGTGTCTTCTTGAACTAGGATAGAGGAAATAGCCCGCGTTGATACTATCGGATAGAATAATAGTATCTCTCCCTCTATTGGGGTTATAAGGGTAGGTAACCTACATAAATAGGCTTTTAAGTCATCAAAAATGCTTTTTGACAATCTTCAATCCAATGGAAATCACCTTTCATCCATTGGAGTCAAAAGAAGGGAAAGATTTTTTTGGCACCCCTAGATAATAACTTATACGATACAACCCATTTCCCTATAAGTTGTTGAATGTATTATTTTCCCTTGGGGTCTTTCAAGTTTAAAATAGATACAATTTTTTTAAGATTATCTATCCCCCTGTTTGAAACCATAAATCCTAGAAATTTATTGGTGCCAACTTCAAATACACACATGGTAGGATTTAATTTCATTTTATATTTTTTTAGGGTATTAAAAATAGTTTACAGTTCTTATATGTGGGCTTCTTTTTTTCTTACTCTTTGTAATCATATCATCCACATAAGCCTCTACCTGCCCCCGATTTATCATTGAAATATTATGTTTATAAACCTATGAAAATTTACCTCAACATTTACATGTCCAAATGACATTACATTTTTAATAATAAATTCTAGCATCCATAATGAAAGTGGTTTTGTCTTGATTAGCCTAAGCCAATTTTATCTAATGGTACCTTGAAAAGGCATCCATAAAACTTAACATTTCACACTTGGCCTTTGAATCAATCAATCGATAGATCTATTTAAGGGACCGAATAGCCATCGTTAGGACATTCCTTATTAAGTTAAATAAAGTCAACATGTATTATCCATTTGGTAATGGACTTATTCACCAAAGCTAGATTAGCAATCTCATTTACACATTTCACATCTCTAATAAACCCTAAATTAAGCAACTTCTACACCTCTTCTTGGATGGCCTTTATGCCTTTAAGCTCCAATGAACTTTTTGTAAAGGACTTTTATCCCTTAACTATATCTAATACATTTTTTATCATTCCTAGAAGGATTCCTTTTAGATAAGATACAATCTAGAAAAATACATATTTGTTTCTTGTAAAAAAAACATTAGCATATCTTTATTAGCATCACCGATATATTTATCGATCATTATTGTATGATCTAAATCTCCTATCTATTTTTTTACTATTTCAACAATGGATTGAATGCCTTTGACATATGCATTTAGTTCTTCCAATACTAAGGTTTCTCATGCCTGATTAACATTAGATCATCTGGAGATCCTCTTATTTCTATCATATAACAATGTCATGCCACTCTTTTGCCCTTGACTACTCTCCATTATTCGTTAATTGGAAACCTCATTAATAGCATTACTATAAAAATGCTTGCCTAATATTTGTTAAGGGACAATCTTCCTAATATCATATTATATGACGATGGGAAAATGATGACTACAAAGTTCATTTTGATGCTTCTAAGAGCCCTCGGTTGACTAATCATCAAAGTAAGGTCTACCATTCCCTTCGAATTTATAATTTTACTAGTGAATCCTATTATAGGTGAATTCATATTCATCAAGCATTCTTTCAAAAATTTTAATTGCTAATAAGCTTCCTCAAAGATAACATCAACATAACTTATGGTATCTACGAACACCCTTTTAGTTATTCAATTTATGACATAGACTTCAATTACCAATAGATCATCATGATGATCCACCATTCTTTAAATTTTATCTTTTGCTATGAAACTAACTTTCCATTCACCTGTTCTTTCCCTCTTATTTATTTGAAGTTAGATCTTCCAACTTATGCCTTTAGGGATGAATTACTAGCTTCTACCAAGGAATCTCTCTCCACAATTGTATGAATAATCTTTTGTAGTTCCTTACCCTAAGGAGATAGAGAAAACTATCGAGGGTCACATATTTCTTTTCTAGCTGAGGGTGTGCATTGCTTCAAATGACCCTTGCATACCAACTCTTCTACAAGATCCCTTAACACCTAACACTTTGCTATAGTGTGTCCACTATCTTAGTGTTATGCACACCTCTTATTGGTATTTCCATATTTTTTGTTGTTTCTTAAGGTAATTGACTTAGAAACATCTGTCAACCATTTTTACATTAAATATATGTGAGATATTGGCTACCAATGAAGTGTATTTATCAAAACTACTAGATGGACCCCATCGGATAATTGGGTGTGTCGTTGGCCTAAGATTTTCAGTCTCTTTCTTCCCTATGAATCTACTTATCCATTTTTAGTCTCGACATTAAAGGTGTCTCCAGTTTTATGTTTGTCAGCCACATTGTCTTACTCATTTCTTTAACATTTATCCTATTTTGTACATCTTTCCTAAAAGAAGTGTAAGATTTATGTTTTTCCAGGTATAGATTCTCTAATATCTCTTTATCAGTCAATCCTATGAGGAGGAATCATCTAACAATACCATTATCTAACTCACCAATTTGTTGGACCTATTTGTCGAATCTATTAGATTATAATTGAGCCAATTCTAATGATCCTTGTAAAAACCCATTGAAGAAGATTAATCTTTTTTAGGGAATTTTCATGCATTAATGTGTTTAACAAAAGCTACCGTGAGTTATGAAAAAGAATTTGCTAATTCAGCTCTTAACTTTTTGAACCATCTCAATGTTGCTCTCTTTAGAGTGTCTAAAAACACTTTAAATAACATTTCCTCTTAAGACTCAACTAATAACATGGAATTTATAAATATATTCAAATTATATTTTAGATGAGGGAAGCCATTCAACAATTTAAAAATTGGAATTCTTATTCTTTGTGCCAGTTTTTTGAAAGTATCTTTAGTAAAGGTTGCATGCCAACTGAAACTAGTATTACCGTTTTGCTCTTTCATGGCTTCCAACGCCTCTTGTACCATTTTTTTCTGTCATCTTATTGATCAACTCTTCTTTATCTATGCTATTTTATTGACTCACTTGTCTTTAATTTCTATGTTGGTCTAATTCATCTCCATGTCTATTAGCGCCATGACTCAGACTCCGATTCCTTTCTCATCTACTCCATCTTGAACGATTGAAGGACTTTTATAGTCTTTTATTCCTACGTATTTTACCTCAGACATCTTCCATGGAATCTAAATATTTTTCTTTCAATATGGCACTACGTAGTCTAGTTCTTGTTTTTTTAGGAAGATCAAGAGCCTTATTCAAGGTTTCTTAATGAGTAGGCTGTTGAGGCAAAACATGTTGATGCTAGCCTATGAGATGAGTTAATTGTCTTAGGGTGTGAGTGTTATGGAATTAGGGTGGATTTAGAGATATCCAAACCAAATCAAAATGAATAAGGTTATGCAAAATTGGGGATCAAATCACAAAACAGAATAATTAAGGAAAAAATAGAGATGTTTATTCGTGCTCTTGTGTAATTATATGATGATTAAACTAATCAACCAATCAATTGCACCAATCTACAATTCTCTTTAAATTGAGAATTCTATTGAGAAGAATAAGAATTTGGGACACACAACTTTCAATGGCTAGGGTTTCACATGCATCCTTTATAGAAGAAAGAAAAACCTACAGGGCAAAACAATGTGTTTTGAAAAAAAAAACACGGTCTATGTTTAGGAAACATAGGAACCCTGTATTTATTTTCTTACTCTCAACTTTTATCCAAAACACATCAAAGATTTCTCTCAGAAACATGGACCATGTTTAATAATACGGAACCCTCGTGTTTCTAACATAATTCTCAATATTATACTAAACTTCTCCAATACCTGTACGAACCAACACAATGTTATGTTGTGCTTCAAATCCCCAGTAAAAACTCACAATTATCCACCTTGAAGCAATATTTGTGATGTATGACATGTAAATACCTCTACAAAAAACCCTGGCCCAATAAAGGGCCTCATACATTACCATGAACAACTAGAGTACCATGAACAAACCCAAACTCTCACACTAAACCACCAAACCACAAGGATTCCTAAAAAGCCTCTGTCATAGCCATATACTCTACCTCAGTAGTGGACAAGGCTTTCACATCCTGCAAGGATTACTTCCAGCTAATAGCTGAACCACCAAGACAAAAAATATATCCATCGATGGATCTCCTTTTATCATGGTATCCACCATAATCATAGTCCATAAATCCAACAAGCGAATAAATTTATCTCCCATACTCAATACAAGATGATGTCGTTCCCTTAAAGTACCTAAGGATCCACTTCACTTCTTGTCAGTGAGAATTTATTGGACTAACCATATATCGACTCACAACACCAACAACTTGAGTAATATCAAGCTAGGTATACACCATAACGTATATGATATAAAAAACAACATTCGAATATGGAATAGTCGCTGTGAACTCTTC
Organism: Tamarix austromongolica; assembly: GCA_039764185.1. Classification (NCBI taxonomy): domain Eukaryota; kingdom Viridiplantae; phylum Streptophyta; class Magnoliopsida; order Caryophyllales; family Tamaricaceae; genus Tamarix; species Tamarix austromongolica. Next base: position 91,927,209 of record CM077819.1, on the reverse strand, counting down.
TTCCTCTTTGGATTTGGGACAATCCAAAGAAGACAATTTGAAGTGAGTATCCAATGGTGTACTCATCGTCTTGGCATTAATCATATAAAATCTCTCCAGAACCTTATTCTCATAGGACTCTTGTGACAAGTACAAAATATTTTGCTCATAGTTTCTAATAATCTCCATACCAAGGATCATCTTCGCAGCTCTAAGATTCTTTATCTCAAACTCACTATTCGACATTAGCTTCACCTTATCAACATCAGACATATCTTTTGCTTCCACAAGAATTTCATCAAAGTATAAGAAAATATACAGAAGAGAGACACTATCCATCTCTTTTAAGTACACACATCTATCATACTCACTCTTGGAGAAACCATGCTTAAGTATAAGCTAATAAAATAGTTAATACCAATGTCAAGGAGACTACTTTAAACTGTATAGTGACCTCTTCAATAGGAACACATGATCACGCACCCCCTCAACCACAAACCCATTAGGCTGTAGCATGTAAATCTCACCCTCGAGCTCACCATGCAAAAATGCAATTTTAACATCCAACTGTTCTAACTCAAAAGCATGCATAGCCATAAGTGCAAGAAAGGTATGAATAAAGGTATGTCTTTCTACAGAAGAAAATACCTCATTATAGTCCTTGCCTAGAATCTAACTAAATCCTCATGTAACTAAACGAGCCTTGTACCTCAATATCTCAATCCCTGGAGCTCCCTGTTTGAACTTGTACACCTACTTGCAATCAACAATCTTTTTCTTTCTTGGTACCTTCACAAGTTTCCATTTATGATTATTCAATAAGAGCTCCATCTATTCCTCCATAACAACAGACCACTCAACAATGATGATGACTCATGCACATCAACAACCATCTCTGTACTAGGTAAAGCATAACTAGCCAATTCTTCATAACTATAACTAGAGGCTTAACAATCCTATGTCCTCTACTTGGAGCAATGCCCCTTTGCTCTACCTGATGCCTGGATCCACCCACTTCAAGAATAGTGGGTCTATCAAAAGGGTCTCTTCCATCTAACTCAACCTCAACCTCCACTCGGCTCGAAGCACTATCCCACTCCACCTTCTTAGTGACATCATCACAAGACTTAGTCTTTTGGAGTAACACGTACTTATTGAAGGTAACATCCTTGCTAATCAATAACTTAGATGTGGTTGGTACCTATAACCTGTACCCCTTCACTCTGGATGTAAATCCAAGAAATATACACTTCTTGGCTCTAGGCTCAAGTTTACCATCATTCACATAAATATAAGTAGGGAAACCAATGACATTCAAATCAGAGTGATCAGTTGGCTTACCAGAGCATAAATCCTCATGTGTTTTCAAATTAATGAACTTATTTCATGACCGGTTCACCAGGTATATTTCCATGTGAGCTGCCTCAGCCCAAAACTCTTTACCAAGCCCCCTTGTGATAACATACATTGATGATTTCATATTTTGACACATTTTATACCCTTATAATCTTCGTTTTTGTTAGTTTATTTAGCTAATATAGGGGAATAATTATTGTTTTATGCTTAAGTGGTAAAAATTGCATAAATTTTATTATTTAAGCTAAAATGATATAATTTAAGTAAATTTAGAGCAAAATAATATTTATTAATTTTTATTAATTTTATTTTGCAGGTTTTTAAGTAAAAGAAAAATTAAAAAAAAAAAGAAAAAAAAAGATTGGACCTTTGGACCAACGGCCGAAGGCTGAAGGCCAAAGGCCTGGAACAAAATTAAAACCAAACGGAGCACAGGCCTCGCGCACGAAAAAGGTCGAGAGTCAGCCGTAAGGGCTGACGTGGCGCAGCAAAAACAAAAATTATAAAACGGCAGAGAGAGCCGCCACACGAAAAGAACAGTGAGGGGGACGGTAGAAGGCAGAGCCTTCCGAGGCTCAGTGGTGTGCGACAGAGAGGAACGAGCCGTTAGGCTCTGACGCGAAGCAGTAGGGGGGCAGAGCGCGTAGGAGGAAGGACGCATGGAAGGACGACGCACAGGCAGCACAGCACGTCACAGACTTCGACGCGAGGCAGGCAGCAGCCTTCAGCGCACGCAGCTGTCAGCCGTCAGCTATCAGCCGGGCGGAAAAAGAAAAAAAGAAAAGAATTTTTTGCACGGAAATAAAGGCGAGAAAGGAAGAAAAATAAGAGAAAATTTATACCGGTAGAATTTATTTCAGATAAAATTAATTTTTATCTGAATAAATTATTGAACTTTTATCCAAAATTAATTCCGGTTATTTCTTTCTCTTATTTTTAATTTATATTTTAGATATATATTTCTGTGTAATTAATTCTTTAATTATGAGTGGCTGATTATTTATTGTTAGGGAATAATTTGAAACCCTAGATTAGGATTTAAATTATAATTTTATTTTCTGTGTTTCGTGAAATTGTTTCTTGACTCTATGTTAATTGCTATCGTTTATATGTATAATTCTGTCAAGTATAGTTTATTTGGTGCATGCCTTGTTCTGGTTCCTCATAAGTGACACTATGTAGGATTATTTGCCTGCGAGGTGGCCATCTAAATATACTAGAGTTTATATGTATAAATTGCAGCTAGGTTAGATAACAATTCACCTAATCGTTTTGTGATTCTAACCGAAGTGGTAAAACGTTTCGATACGTGTGGGTCAAGGATAGGAAATACAGCTAGACATACATTTTGTACTAGTCTGGGTACTTAGATTGACAGCCTTCAACTTACACTTAATGCATTAAATCTAGTTAAATATAGGAGCCACATGTTGCTGCTATACTGCTAGTATTTAATAGGGTTAATATAGGCACGTTGTCGTATTAATTAATTAAGGGAAGTAATATAAGGTGTATGGACCTGCGTTTGGTGTGCAACTTGGTCGATCTCTTTCTCACGATTAAAATATGACTTAGAAATAAATATTATATATCGATCTAATCTAGTGGTGGATTTTTATTTCCCTAACATGTTTCTCCTATCTGCGAGTTTCCCATTATTTTTATTATTATTAGTTTATTTTATTTTATTTATTCATTTTATTATTTTATTATTTTGATAAACCCCCATTAGTATTTTTCTTATTTATTTAATTTGTGTTATTTAGGATTTTTATTTTTAGTTTTAGTTTTATTTTTAAGCTAGTTAAATAGAAGTGAGCCATCTCAATCCCCGGCTAGAACGATACCCTTATTTACCAGTACTACAAGTGACAACAAGAGGGTTTAAATTGCGTGCCGGCTACTGTCACACCATACATCAAGCCTTCTCTAATAGGGTTTTGTTCATCTGCTCATCAACCCTATTTTGCCATAGTCTTCCAATTCAAGTGTGGTGTCTTTGTATCCCATGGTCTTAGCAAACATCAGTGAAACTCTACTAAAAAAACTAAAGACCATTATCTATCTAGAGACATTTAACCTGCTTCCTAGTTTACTTCTCTATCAAGGTCTTCCAATGTTTGAAAACACCAAACACATCATTCTTGTACTTTAAGAAAAAAAAACCCATACCTTTCTAGGAAAGTTATCAATAAATGTGAGCAAGTACCACAAACCATATTTGGAAACCACTCTCACTGGACCCCACAAATTTGAGTGGATATACTCTAGAAGCCCTCTCGTATCGTGCTTAGCTTTAGAAAATATAACCCTATTTTTCTTATCAGCACACAATGCTTACAAAAGTCTATGGTACTGATACTCTATCCATCCAGCATCCCTCTCTTAGAGAGCTCAATTAGACCATTGACACTCGTGTGTCTTAATCTCATGCGCCAAAATCTCATAACATTTGAGTCTAACAACTTTAATGATTTCACAGTATTTGTCCCCACAAAAGTGGAATCCACCAACTCATATAGTGTCTCGACCCGCTTCCCCTTTATTACCACTAAAGCCCCTTTTATAACTCTTATGGTACCATCATTAATAACAAATCGGTACCCATTATAATCCAAGGAGTTCAAAGAGATGAGGTTCTTGGTCTTATCTTGGGCATGTCACGTGTTGGACAGTGTCCTAACCACACCGTCATAAATCATCACCTTCATTGTCCTAATTCTAACAACTTTACAAGCATCATTGTTGTCCACCAAGACATATCCACCCCGAGTCACCTTAAACATTCGAAACCAACTCTGGTTGGAACATATATGGTAAGAGCACCCAAAATTCAAGATCCATCTATCACTGATATTGTTATATATATTAGTGGGTGACAACACATTTCCATCACTATTATCATGGGTAACTGCAGCATCATCCTTTGTACTGGATGAGTTACTAGATGTAGCACTAGGCTTCTTATTAGGATAAAACTTCCTAATATGCCCCTTCTTGTGACATCTATAGCATGTCACATTCTTCTACTAACTCTTTGATTTAGATCTAGACTTCTTATGATCACTAGACTACCACTCATATGTCCTCCCCTAGTTATCAATCCCTCACTATGTGAGTCCCCAAAAGAACTATTGTCAATCAACTGACTATCAATCAACTCTTATAGTAGCAAGATAGATTTTACATCCTCAAGGGCTGACTCGACCTTCCCATACAAAATAATCTCACGAAAATATTTGAAACTTGTAGGCAAAGAACATAAAAACATAATAGCCAAATCGTCATCATCTAATTTAACATCTATATTATGCAAATCCATAACTATAGAGTCAAATTCATCCAAGCGAACTTGTAAAGATTGATCATCACCTAATTTCAGGTCATGAAGCCAACTCTTTAACAGTAGCTGATTTGCTACTAATTTTATCATATATAATGACTCAAGCATCAACTATAAGGCAGCCACTATTGTTTCCTTTTTCACTTCCCGTAATACCTTGTTCGACAAATACAATTATATGGTCGATATGGCTTTTAGATCTAATTCTTCAAATCTCTCATCCTTCCACAATTTTGTCTTTTTTTAATGATCGGATAAAGCTTTTTCTAATTCATTCAGAATTAGAATCGCTCGTAACTTCAATTTTCATAATCCAAAATTGACAGATTGATTAACATTCTCAATATCGAATCTTGTACCCATCCTAATAACCATATCTCTTAAACAATGCAACTTTGATACCAAATTGTTGTAGAATTAGTGTGGATTTAAAAAGATCCAAACCAAATCAAAATTAACAAGATTATGCATAATTGAGGATTCAATCACAAGATAGAACAATTGAGAAAAAAAAGTAGAAATCTTTATTCGTTCTTTTGTGTAATTATAGGATGATTAAACTAATTAATCAATCAATTGCACAAATCTACAAATCTCTTTAAGTAGAGAATTCTAGGGAGAAGAAAAAGTTGGGACGCATGACTCTCAACAGCTAGGGTTTTAGATGTATCCTTTTTATAGAAGAAAAAAAAACCCTACAGGGAAAAATAACATGTTTTAAAAATATGGTTAGTGTTTATGAAACATGGGACCTTCATGTTTATTTTCTTATTCTCGACTTTTGCTCAAAACACATCAAAGATTTCTCTAAAAAAACACCGATTGTGTTTATTAATACGGGACTTCTGTGTTTCTTACATAATTCTCCATACTACACTAAACTTCTCTAACACCTGCATGAACTAACACAATATTATGTTGTGCTCAAATATGCAGTCAAAATTCAGAGTGATTAAGAAGGGTTGGCATGTCTGACATGAGCTTTTTTAATAGAAGAACAAACCTTAGTGTTAGTAGCCTAGAGCTGAGTAATAGTGACTAAATGATCTTCCCTAGGAAGATCACTAGTGTTCGGATTAAACAGATGAGAAGATTAAGTGGGATTAAATAGATGAGGAGGTTAAGTGGGAGACATAGCTTTTTATAAGATATCTCTATAGATGGCACCTATTAATATAAGTATTTTATGAACCAAGGGGATCTTAAATATTGGGATAAGAACAAGAGTTAATAAAATGTTAAGGATAAAATTGAGAGGAGAGAGGAGAATAAAAAAAAAGTTGTATTATAATTTTTAATGTCCCATCATGTATACAAGACTCCATATATATAGAAATAAAATGAGGGAAAAAGGGGAGGGAAAAAAATATTGTAGTTAAGGACAAAGAAATTGTCTTGAATGTTATATAAGGGATTGACCTAGCAAGGAAGCTTTATGGACTAGCAGCTTGAGGCCAATCCAAGTTCGAGGTCGATTAAGGAGCATCCAGGAACCTTTGGGGGGGGGGGGATATCTCTAATTTTAAAAGAGAATTTATAATTTTTTTTTCTTATCTTAATACTGTTTGGATATCCTAAAATTAAATTTAGATATTTCATGAAAGTTTAAAAAAATTGTGTTAAGATTCCTCCAAATAAGCTTTATAATTTGTTTACATAGTTTCATAGGTTAAAATAAATAAAAAATAATAATAAATATTTTTTCAAATTTCATGTATAAAATATCTAAATTAGAAAAAAATTCAAGTTTTCTATTTAAAATTTTTATACAAACAAGAAATTTGTTGCTATAAAGAAGACAATTCTTCCCGTTGATTCGCGGCCCCATCAGTTATTTTCATTTTGGGGTTGAGTGGTAATTTTGAAGATGAGGTTCAAGGTTGGGGATTTGTTATATATATATATATATAAACCTAAAATGTTGAAAAGGAAAAACCCAGCACCCCTCCTAATTTCTAACTTTTCGACCCTAGCCTGATGGACTCTCTCCCTCCTATTGGTGTGTTCACCCATCATCCTCATCCCAAATGTAAGATCCCAATTCTCCCCCCCCCCCTCCTCTCTATCTCTTTGTGGCTCTCTCGGCACCATATCATGCCTCCACTGCCTCAACCCATCATTCCCCCGCCATTTGACGTCGATGAATCCAACGTTGCTCCTAAATATGGTTGATGAAACCAACAACTTAGCCAGCACACTCAACTGACTCAAGAATGTCTTTTACGTTTGTCCCATAGTAGTGAGCATGCCGGTCAATTAAGTGTCTGTTCAAAATGTAGTTTTTCTCTCTTCTGCTCTATCTCCTTCTGATTTCTCGTTGTTCTCTTCCTTCACTTTCAAATCCTTCTTTGTTTATCGGTGAAGATATTTTATGGTGGCATCAGTTTTTTTTTTTTTTTTTTTTTTTTTTTGCGGTGTCCAATTATCTTACATTATTATTGAGTTGTTGTAGCATTCGATCTTTTGGGTGTTTATTTTATATTATTATTGATTTGCAAACTGTCTGATTTGATTTTGCCTTCCTCTACGCTTGTGTTTTGTTGTGGTCCCTGTTGGAAGCGTTCGTGCGGTTTTTGCTAATCCTTGTGGTGTTCTGTTAGTCTTTGCTTTTGGATGTGAATTCGGTTGCCACTTTTATCGTAGAAGTTATTCTCTTCTTGATGTTTTCTACTACTAGTGAATTCGCTCAGATACGGTGCAGTAATTCTGTCGGACAGGAATTTTTTGATAAAATAAAAAATAAAATTAAGGATGTCGAATTTAAATATGAGAATGAAATCCCTATCCCGACCCACCCTAGTGCCATTCCTATCTCAACATTTTGGACATCCCAAATACAACATGGCGGAACAGACTGATGTCATCCCGGGCTTTACCATCGCACCCAGAATATCATGACACAACTATTTTGGCAGAACAGCCTCATACAAACAGTACCAGGTAACGCTGGAAAACAGATGACTAAACCTGTTTAAGCAGCTTCACGTGACGCGTCGAAGAGTAGCATTAGAGCATCTGTTGATGAACATATTTCATGGGCAAATCTCAGCTTTTATAATATCATAAATACAAAGTTTCTTGCGCCCATTTAGGTTTTCATAGAAAGAAGGAAAGACAAGGGGCCGCTCAACTGTAGATCCGAACACTAAAATGGCGATAAAAGACTCCATAATAATACAAATACAGGACAACCCTTAGCAGCAGGATACTTTATAAGGGTAGGATCCCCGGTACTCAAACCATATAAAATTTCTGATAGTTATCCCCATATCAAATGTTGTAGCCTTAAACATCTTGATCAGATAAAGGCTACTTAGGTCCAACATCCTTAAGGCCACAAATCTGCTCCTCTCCCATGGAAGACATCACAGAAACAATTAGGTCCTTCCCCTCAGCAAATCCCTCCTTAATCTGGCAAATCAGAGATGAACCAATCATCAGTGCACAGACAACGAGAATACAGAGAGATAAAAACAACAGAAAATGGAATTGAAAGAAAACATAATATCATCTCATTCTGGCTGCACTAACTAATAAGGGAGAAAACAAGAGCCATGTCCATGTTGTCAACAGATGGACACATAAAAGGGGCCAAGCCCTATTCACATATAGCTTCACAAATCAACTAGATAAAGCAGAACTGAAACAAGGGGAATAATAAGAGAGACTAGAGACCACCAACTCAGTTAGTGGGTTTACCCACGCCACTATCCTGATTAATAACATAGGTTGTAAGGGAGCCCCCTGCATCTTCAGCACATCTGATGTTACGAACCAAGATCCATGTGCTCAATCTATTAGTGCCGTCCATTGTAGCTGCATAACTCAAGTCTAGTTCTTTCCTGATCCATCCATGTGTTTTTTTCCCAACAAAATTTGTAACGGAATTCCTTGTGATGAATTTTAGTCCTTAAGTTCATTAGCTCAACCAAGACTCGATACAGTAAGAAGGCAATAAGAGCACACCAAGTGCCTAAAAGATCACGCTAAGTCTGCCTTGAGACAACCACAACTCTCAAAACTAGAGTAGGTAAAAACTAAATTCAAATTCCAGTTGTATACAAATGACAAAGGATAATTTGACTCAGTTCACATATCCAAAATGCTCCCACCATTTAGAGCCCCTTTACAACATAACTTGTAGGTGGGCAATTTCGTTCTCACCGAACCTAACTACTATAGTGAACCTCTATTTGGAACAGAGTAGGACTCTTAATTGAAGGCAGGGAAAATAATAGTAATTAGTGGAGTCATAAATCACTTCCTACGAAAAAATTGGATTACAAACAGAATACTTTCTTCTACATAACTGCAATTTGCTTTAATGCTTTAATAATTGAACCATGCGATATTAGCAAAGTAGTCGCAACATAGTAAACCGTAACTTTGAATAATCAATTGCTCGAACAAGATAACAGGAAGCTGAGAAATAGATATATCCGATGACAAATAGGAATAAAAGTACAATATACATTAAAGGATATACGGGTTCTTAGGATACTCAAATAGATTAGATTATAAAACTTCAATAACCAAAAGCAATAGTATCTCCAAAGGTAAAAGAACGGGCAATCAATCAAGAAGAACAAGCGATTATTGTACACAAGCAGACCTGAGTAAGCAGAGTGTCATCGGTTGGGAGCCTAAGATCATCCTTGGTTCCACCAGTCTCAGTCAGCAGGCTAACCTGAAAGTCAGACATTTGTAAGCAAAAAGGGATACACTAAGATGACAAAGAAAAATAAAAAATGAAAGAAGCACAAGACATGAACGATCGAACATACAAAGCCATCCTCAGAGATGTCAATAAGCTGGTAATCAGTACGATTGACATGGGGAACCTATTAATCAGAGAAGCACACAAATAATAAGAACCCTTGAATAGTGGAAGCCAACATCCATGAAGGTGGAAAATATGTAAAGATATATGCGCGGATATATATATAGATAGATAGATAGATAGATAGAATGGCGTACATCACAGTTGTGAGAAGAGGGAACAATATCTTCAAGCTTCTTGCCGGTGAAAATGTCTATGGCAACAAAGTGGCATTTAGCGTGACCATGCTTGCCAGTTTTGGAAGTGGAGACTTCAACAACCTGCAATCGCAAGTAGAAGCTTGTAATATTAGTGCAATAAAAAACACTTCCAGGAGTACAAACACATCATACACACGATAAAATCATGCTAGTCGCAAATACTCCCCGAAAGCACAATATTGAATCCTACCAACAGAAATAGGCAATTGTTTATAGCGAACAATCCGCCGTAGAAGAGCTCGGTACAGTACATTCACATTATCCCAATATTCATGGTCAAAAAGAGAACACCAATCCGCGTTGTAATCTTCCATAAGATAAGATAACCATTAATGCAGAAAGAATCCAGTATTAATATCCAGTCTCATCAAAGAAAGAGGGAAAGAATCCCTGAAACCAATGAAACAAGTACTAGTAGCAATAAAATCACCAACCTCGTTGAAATTCTACAACAAGCAGGCTTTCGCATTAAAAAAAGAAAAAGAAATAATCAATAAGAGTAAACTAAACATCACAAATCCAGATCACAACTCCAAACCCCAATCAAACCTAATTCAAAACCCACAAAATGAAGCCAATAAAGGTTCAATCGACAGAATCCAATTCAGGGAATAGAGATACAGGTACACAGACAGCAGACAAGTACATAAAAAAGAAAGAAAGACGGTAAAAGAAGAAGAAAAAGGGGTACCTTGCAGGGACGGTTTTTGATAACAATGTAACCATTCTTACGAATAGTACCAGCCTGCTGAGGAAAAGTCTTGGAAGCTCCAGCATCGGCCTTCGACTCAAAGTGATGCTCCTCGTCCGACATCCTGACACCCAACCAAGCTCCGAACAAATTGAAATGAAGAAGAGAAAGAAAGAAACCTAAAATTCAACGATGTGCAGAGAGAGGGTGAGAGAAAGGGGACGAAAAGAAGAGGAGAACGGCGGAACGATGTGCGCGTGAACATAAAGCAATGATTATTTTTATTTTTATAATAACAGAAGCAGAAAACATTATCAACAGCTACAGTTGGCAATCAACTAGTAGAATATTAAAGCACGAGAAAAAACAATAAAGGAAAATTGGGAATTTTCGCGGACTCAAATCTCTATATGACAAAGGACTGGATCTGTAGTCCGATCAAATGACAGCCGTTCGATTATGAACATACAGTCAACAGATGGATTTTAGTGGGGCGGTTGGAACTGCGTCGGAAGGATGCAGCGAGTTATACGGAGATGCACGTGGATTATTATTACTGGTTTTTTTTTTTTTTTCCTGCATACAAAGAGGTGCTACCGGGGTCGTTAACCAAGGTTCAGAACAGCAAGCAGAGTTGGGCTAGGTACAAACCCGCATGTATGTTACGTTAGTACAACCTTCGGAAATATCAGAAGAAAGAATATCACTCAGCCCAATAGGAGGATCAAAGAATAGTTGGATTCCACACGCCAACTCTTGTCCAACGTGGGTCATTGAATCCGCAGCTTTATAACTTTCTCGATGCCCACGTTCAATTTGACAGGAGGAAAATCTACTCAGCAACGTGTGATGGGCAGAGAGGCTGCCTGAGAGAGGGTGTTGACTGTTGAGCGTCCCTCAAACTATGGATAAGCTTGACTGCTATTAAAGAATCGCAAGAGATCAACACCTTGTTATTTTTTTCATACGGTATGCTTCATTTGATCTAACTCGTGTTGTCTAAAGCTCCACTTGAAGAATATTAACATAGTCAAAGTTGGATACAAAACCAAACAACTAATTTCTTACTACCCCTTCGACAGAGATAAATTCAATATTGTACTACTATCAACATTAATTTTAATGTCATCCCTTGTGGCTGATCCCCACCATTGGCATTACATGACTACTTTCTACATGCCCTTGATAGTTTTCTATATATGCACTTTGTCCCTCGCAATACTCCTTACCCATCTAGTTGCTCGATCAGACCATAAATCCCTTCTAAGGTTAGACCAGAATCAATCATGATAGTATTAGACTAAAGAGGCTTGCTTTCTCACTTGATGGCAGTAAGCTCTCCCATATCTCTTCAATTATCCTATAATGCCTTAACATGTGAAGTGCGCCCTCACAACTATGTCCACGCCGAGGATAAGATATATTTGTTAGCATGCCTCTTTCTATTGTTGCTCATTCATGAGGACTTGATTATGGACTGTTAGCTAACAAAAGGTACCAATCCATTGTCTAACCTTAAGTTTATAGATATAACTCCATATTAAGGATTACGGGTTATTGTTTTGGTTTAGCATCTCATTGTAATACTCCAAAAATTTACTTAGCATAATCCCGTATCATTAATGCCCTAATTCGATTATAATATAGAGAAATCTTATTTTAGCCTTAACCTAATTTCTTAATCTCAAAACTTTAACTAAATCTGAAACCTTAACTTAGATAAATTATAATTCGTAAACCAAAAGCAAAATCTACTAAAATTTTTACTAATCCTAATTACTTATGGCTAATCTAAAAACACCTTAAACTAATCCCCCAACCCTTCTCTTTTTCCTTTTCTTTCCTTTCTTTCTTCTCCTCCTTTTGTCTACCTTGAGCTGCAACAATTGAAATTATTGCATCTTGCACCTGCAACTTGCCTTACCTTCCCCACTTGCACCATCACCTCAAGCAGACATCCATCACCCATCACCGTACTTCCCTTTTTTCTTTTTCTTCTTCTCCTTCTGCTCCCTTATCCCTACCCGACCTGCACACCCTCCCTACCATTTTACTTCTCATACAACACACCTACATGCAACCATCACCACCCTCATCCTGCAGCTACTGCCCTACTCCTTACCATCCTATACAACCATCAACATTAGCATCATCACCTTACAGTTGTACCATCACCATCATCATCGTCACACACCTCCCCTATTATTTTTCTTTCTTCCTTGATTCACTCCACACACTCACACATGTATATATATATACGCACGCGCACGCACACACACACATACACTACACACTCTTATTCCCTTCTCTTTGGTTTGCCTCCATTCTACCCATCTTTGTGTCCAAAACACTACCCAAGCACTCCCTCTTCCTTCTCCTTTCTTCTTCTTCTTCTTCCTCCTTCTTTCCCTTATTTTTGGCCTGTGCACCACCATGCACCACCTCGGCCACCACTTGTTGCCCATTGGCCGATGGACTGATCATCAAGGTCACCCCAACCTTCCCCAACAACATCGCTAGCCATCACCGCCGACCACTGCCTCTGTTTTCTTCTTCTTTCTCTCGTCCGTCACACTTTTGCAGAGTGTATGGCCTATGCACGGTCTCAAGCACAGTCGTGCAACACTAAAAATTTCCTATTATACAGCCGTACAACTTTGCACCGCCTAGCCATGTATGATCTTTTCTCTCGGCTTGGGTGTGTACCGTTGTAGCACAGCCGTGTAACTCATTACCACATGGTTGTTCGTGATCTTTTTTCTCAACTAGGGTTGCACTGCCTGTAGCACAGCCGTACAACTTTCTATTCTTGGTTGTGTACCCCTATTTTTACCCCATACTTTGTCCAAACACCACCAAAATTTTACCATAGCTCCACCACACATTCCTCTACACATCCACACATCTCAAGCTCCGATTTGACTACGGTTATTTCTATTATTATACTCTTTACCTTGATTTCTCCTTTAATTTAACTCCTTGAACCTAACCATGAATTTTATTATTTTTTGTAGGTGGTATTCCAGTAGCTTTAGAGGATGAAGAATAGGATTTACGTGTTTAGAGCCCGGTTGCCTAGTTGGTAAGGATACTATATGATGTTTAGGGTTTTTGGTGTTATTTGCTTGTATGGTTATATGTGTTTTTCATGTTATTGTTGATATATGATATAACATGTATTGATTGTGATATTTTGTGATGATATAAATATTATATTGAAAGGGAGAAATAATGGGTGAAAGGTACCATTATGTTATGGTTTTTATTGTAATAATGTCATATTGTGGAAATATATCTTATGGTATGAAATAAGGGCTTAAGAATATTATGTTATTGAAAGAAAGTAAGAATGGGTAAGATGTACCAGTATTATTTTGTTGTGATAATGTCATATTTGTGGAAAGTTATCATATGGTATGAAAGATGGGCTTAAGGATGTTATGTTATTGAAAGAAAGAAAGAATGGGTAAGACGCACCATTATTATTTTGTTGTAATAATGTCATATTTGTAGAAATATATCTTATGGTATCAAAAATAGGTTAAATGAGTTTTGATAAATGGATTTAGGAATTCTCATGAGGTATGCTGATAAATGGTGGACTTGAAAAATAATATGTGTGGGAGGTACGAGATTTTATAAAATAAAGATTTTTATTTATGCTTAAGGGTAATTTGGTCATTATGGGATAATAAAGAAATCTTGATATTTTATATGTTTGGTGGATTGAAATATGATAATAACAGCATGAGAAATTCTTGGAAATATTATTGTTTTATGGGGTCCTTAAATAATTTAATGGATAATTTGGGGTAAACTATCTCATAATGATAATACCATTATTCCATGTATAAGATCTAGAGGTTATATGGATTTCTGAATACATTGTTAATGTTTGACCTTATGAAATTATCTATTGAAATTGGTAATCATGTAAATTTCATGGGAGATATTATGACAAATCTATAGAATTTAGGTTTAGGATATTTCTGTGAGTAATATATCAGAATGAGATTATTAATGTATGTGTACGAAAATTATATCGTACATTTTGGGTATGATAATAATGATGGGATTTGGAGATAATATAATATAAGTTGCGTGGAATAACCAATATAGGAGAATGAATACTAAAGGGTGAGTAATTAGGGTTTGAAAGGACTTAAGAACTTGGATCAATGTTATAGGTATATCTGTTTTAATGTGTTCTATGCCTGAGAATCAATCTTAAATAAGATACTAATCATTTAAAGTGAAAAAGTACATGAGTAGGGACAAGGTGATCTATTTTTCTATATATATACATACGTATTCCTGTTCTATCGGGGATAATAGTGGCTTAGGAGTGTTTTGCCCTGAGAATGTGCTTTAGTTCATTCCACCGGATTAAGAATAGTGGGCCCCTACTCATCGTAAAATGAAAATGTATCATTATAACCTATTGAAAAGATACTAATGATTTAAAGTGGAAGAATACACGAGTCAGGACCAAGGTGATATATATGTATGTATGTATGTATGTATTTCTGTTCCACCGGGGAGAATAGCGGCTTGGGAGTGTGTTGCTCTAAGAAGGTGATGTTTTTAGACTCGTTTCAATGGATGATAATAGTGGCTTAGGTGTGTTGTCCCTGAGATGGAGTTTCAGACCGTTCCACCGGTTTAAGAATAGTGGGGTTCTTACACTTAACGTATATAAAAGAATGAAAATGGATTGTACTTAATAATCCATGATCTCATATGTTATCCCAATATGAGTGGTTATGTGTGCTTTACATATTTTTTTTTGTGTCACATATGTTATCCATGATCTCATGTGTTATGTTTTCTAAGGATGCCGCATACCGTGTTATTTTGTGACCTCAATGTACAATATGAGCCTTTATCATATTTAAGTTAGTGTGTTCTACTAGTATTTCATGTTACCAATATTACATTTTTATGGTCACTATGATGATCCGCTTTTTGTTTCGGTGAGTAAAGGACTATTTACAAGGGTATAACTCTTAGTTAGAGTATACCATGGATGACAATGTAGGCTAGCAGCTAGTAATTGCTTAGGAATTGAGAGTTACATTCATGTTTAGCTAAGAGTTCAGCTATATGACTTAGATTATTTTTTTTCCCACTGTGTTGGGATGCTTTTGTTTCTTTTTAGTTATTTAAACTCTTGGGTTTTCTTTTTGTATTTAAATTTTGTATATCTCTCCAATATATATTATTCTCATCTTTATTATTATTGTTATCTTGTTAATGCACACATCATGTGTTCATTTATTCCTTTTTTTTCTTTACATCAAGCATGTGTTAGGTGATGATCACATATCTCCCATGTTTGATTTGGCTATGACATCCCTCGGTTTTGTTTTTTTCCCTTTTGTATTATCTTTAAAATGAAAATTTTTAGTGCTAAAATTTGGAGATGTTACAAGTTGGTATTGGAGCCTTTGGTTTGAAATCCTAGCATTGCTTTGCCAAATGAATTTATTTGGTCTCATCTGAGCTTTTATAATCTAGTCTAGGTTGTGAACGAGTGTTGGTTTGAGTTGGGCGTTGGCTTTAATTTGCTTATCTGAACTAATTGTTGGCCTTATATGTAATGTGCTACCTCAATATATACTAGCTTTGTGTTTGGTAGTTGAACTTCTCTAAGGCGATCTTAAAATTTTAGGAGTTCAAAGTCATCAAATCGGTGACTCAAATGGTTCATGGTGACAACCAAAGCCTACATGGAGTGACATCATTAGTGTGAGGAGGCTTCATAGCCATTTCCACCACCTCCTTTTTAGATTCCATGTAACACTTTGATTTTACTGCTAAAAACATTTGCTTTGTGGAAGTTTTAATTACAAAAATAATGAGTGTTACTGCAACACTCAGTACAAGTTTGGTATCCTCTATCATCCTTATACTAAGTGCTAAGGTTAAAATATTACTTTACTTAAATAAGATTTATAATGAAGGCAAGATAGCAATTTCAATACAAATTACATTATCTTGATAAATATAAAAAGATCAGGCAAAGAGTTTCAATATAACAAAAGTGAACTAGCAAGGGACTTAAAAGTCCATGAAATATCCGGATCAAAAGAAGCCGGGGTGAACATCAAATAGTCCTAACTCTAAACCCTTTAGTAGAAGCCGTCAGATCTTACCCTTAAAGTACTCCGGTTAGGTTAAGACTGCCTATTGAATAGGTAGGGGACCAAGAAACGGACCCCTTAATTCTACGGTACTGAGATAACTCTTACACTAACACCAACATGTAAGGTCACATGAGGCACAAAAAGAACATAGCATAGGTATGTTAGGGAAGCATGCGATCATAAAATGGACATAATTGATATATTCAAAAGAATCCAAATACTAAGGTAGGGCACTAAGGCAACTACCGATACAACCATCTATATAAATTCGACTTACCAAAGTAGGGTAGAAAGGAAACTACTAATTCTTCTATCACAACATTCAGCGCATAAGCATAGCTACCAAAAACATTAAATTCATAACAACCCATTAAAATCTTCAAACAATGACAATTTTTAATTTTAGTTACTCGAGGGGGATATAATAATCACCTGGAGACATAAAAGTACACCAATCATACTAGCGCACAAGGAAACACGATACCTTCCAACCATCCAACCCAGAGGCATAACAACACTCTGGTCATACTAGAGCATACGGCAACACAGTACCCTCCACACCTAGGTCACCTAGTCCTTAAATATCAATATCCCTTATAGGCCCTATAGGTCACCTATAGAGTAGATTAGGGCCTTATTGGGGCACGACTGGCACACCAAAAAACCAAATAAATCGAGGACTCCTACCTCGTCTTTAGGATAGCTACCCCTAGAGAGAAACTATTCCCAAACTCGAGGTATTCCACTTTACGTATTAGTATTTTATAGAGTAACCACATATATCACATATTGCACAAAAATTTCCTCTTTATACTTAGTTATTTTCCTTTATTTCTAATTATTTAAGGTAAACCCTAAGGTCATATCCAGTTAATTGCAAAAGGTGTATTAATTTAAATTGACCAAAATATCCAAAACCCCCTAATTTTACCATTTTATCCAATTTCGTATCAAGCAACATTATTATGAGCCATTTTTCATGAAAATGCTAAAGGATGATTATTTATAGTATGGTAGCATGTGAATAATCTTTACGTCTTAGTGATTGACTATATTATCCACTTTTTATTCCTTTAGTAAATTACATCTACAACCTAAATCATACATTTCTAGGGTGACATATATTCTATATAACAAATACGTATAAATCTATAGTATATTATGTCATTCAATAGGGTAATTAACATCACAGTACAGGAAAAAAAAACACCTGAATACTAGAACATACGATTAACATTCATTGCATACTAACCCTAATCATGTGTGCATGCTTTATACTATTTAATTCAACCCTAGCTATTATGTAAAGATAATCGTAGTACACTTATCATGGTAAATTACATTATAAGGTTGCAAGGTTTCAAACTCTAACAAACCCTAGGCATGCATATGTAATTTATTCAATAAAACACACAAGTGTATATTATCGATCAATTAATATGTTGGAAATATGCTAAATATTTAGTATTATGCCATTTACATTCACACCAAATCATAACATTTTCATTTTCATTCTAAAAATTTTGAAGTAAAATACATACTTATATTCCTCTAACAATGAGGCATAAATCATACCCTAAGCACAAACAATCTTTATGTGCTACCACATGATCTCACATCTTAGTAGAAGGGTATGGTTTACCTCTTATCCAAGCAAAAGAAATAATCAAGATTTACCTAGTTATTCCATTCAATTTCTTCAAACTCCTTACATTAACATAACCAACAAACATATTAGCATATAACATAACACCAAAAATAATCTAAAATTAACTAAAATTAAATGAAAATGAGGTTAGATAATTAATCGGAGTAATTAGCACATCTGGATTGTGTGAAGTGCGGTGGAATGTATAGTGGAGCTATGGTGAAAGTTTTGTGGTGTTTGGACAAGGTTTCGGGGTGAAAATAGGGGTGCATGGCTGAAAAAGGGAAGTTATACAACTGTGCACCAGCCAATGTAGGGCTGGTCGAGAGAAAAGATCATGCACGACCAGGTGGTGCAAAGGTTGCACGGCTGTATTGCAGTAGTGCACATCAATATAAGAGAAAATACCATGCACGGCCAGGTGGTGTAAAAGTTACACGGTTGTGCAGTAAGAGATTTTAAGTATTGTATGGTTGTGCAGTAGGCGGTGCATAGGCCATGCACTCTATAAAAGTGCAATAGATGAGGGAAAGAAGAAGGGAGAAGAGGCGGTGGTTGGCGGCGATGGCCGGTAATGATGTTGGGTAAGGTTGGGTTGACTTTGGTGGTCGGTCCACCGACCAATGGGCGGCGAGTGGTGGTTGAGGTGGTGCACGGAGGTGGAATGGATGGTGCAAAGGCTAAAAATAGGGAAAGAAGGATGAAGAAGAAAAATGAAAGAAAATGAAGAAAGGAGAGGGAAGAGGGATTTCGGGCAATGGCTCTTTGACACAAAGATGGGCTGAATGAGGCAAACTAAGGAGAAAAGAAGGATAGTATGTAGTGTGCATGTATATCTATATATGTATATGTGTGCATGTATGTATGATGTGAATTGAGAAATAAGGAAAAAAGAGGGGGAAGGCATGTGAAGGTTGTGTAGGGTCATGGTGCAGGCCACTAGGGTGACAGTGGAGGTGATGGTTGTGTGTTGTGATGAAAAATGTAGGTGATGGCAATGGTTATAACTATAGGTTGCTTAAAGATAAGAGAAACAAGAAGAATAGTGGCAGGGGAGGTGAGGGTGGTGTAGATTGGCAGAGATAGAAGAAGAAGAAGAAGAAGAAGAAGAAGAAGAAGAAGAAGAAGAATAAAGGTTGATGGATGACTATAAAGGAGATGATAGGAGATGGTGCAAGTGGAGAGGGATGCAAGTTGCAGGTGCAAGTTGCAAAAAGATCAAACATTGCGGCTCAAACTTGATGGGAAATAGAGAAGAAAGAAAGAAAGAAAAGAAAATGAGAAAGAAAGGGAAAAAGAGAAGGTTTGGGGGATTAGTTTAGGGGTATTTTTAAATTAACCATAAGTAATTAGGATTAGTGGAAATTTTAGCGGGTTTTGATTTTGGTTTATAAATTACAATTTATTCGAGTAAAGATTTCATATTCAGATTCAGTTAAAGTTTTTGGATTAATAAATTAGGTTAAAGCTAAAATAAGATTTCTCATAAGATTAGAATCAGATTAAGATATAATTTATACAATATCAAGTTAGTTAAAATTTAGGATATTATATTCCACCACTAGAAGATTGGCTTTATATGGTTTTTCATCGTCACCCATCGATCTTTGAGGGTCAATAGGATCATAGATGTATTGGAGCATTAACTAAGGGACTTTGAGAAGGTCTTCATTGCGGGTGGTTTTCCATAGGGTAGGAGAGTGGGCATTAGAGTGTTACACTTGAAGGGTCATGCTAACAAGTGGTAGATGGGTTAGCAAATGAGGTGAGTAGCTTCACATTAGTGGGAATCGTTTGTGGAGATGTTGAGGGGTCGTTGCCACCCTACTCGCTTGAGGGTGGTGAAATGCAAAAAATTCACGGGGATATACCAGAGCATATATATAATATAGGATTACTATAATTGCTACTTTAACCATGTCTATTTTTCTATAGAGGTTGATGTTGATGAGATAATTAAAGTCCATTAGTTCTAGTTAGGGCTTAGTTTGAGGGTTTGGGAGATGCTGATAGGGACTCAAGCACCAAACTTGAAGGCTATGTATGCGAATAAGGACTCAAGCATAGGACTTGTAGGGGCTAGGTAGAGGTTTGAGGGTGGTTAGAACTAAGGTGGAGAGAAGTGGCTTTCAACAAGGATAGACTTGTTTACAGGGTACACTGACTTAGACTTTGCCAACTCAAATGGCTTAGCCGATAGATAGTGGCGCTAGTAAGACTACTCCACAATAGTTGGTTTAATGGCCTTATGTTTTCCATATGGGGAACAATTTAGGCAATGCCATTGGACCACCTCCTGGTAGTTTCTTAAATATGATGAATTAGAAGGAGGCTAATAGGAAATTAAATGTCATCATGGGTACATTCACTATTTCCTCTCTTCCTACATGTGTAATTTTTAACTTGGGTGCTTTTCATTCCTTTAAGTCTGAACACTTTTATAGCTTGGGCATCTATGATTCCTCCTATAGGATAGAGACTTATGTTATGCTCCCATTTAAAGATAGAATTCCATATGCTAGGCTATATAGGGATGTGGCCTTAATCATTAGTAAAGTTGAGATTCTAGTAGATCTCGTAGAGATTAAGATTCACGACTTTGATGTGATTTGAGGGATAGACATTCTTGCAAATTAACATGTTGTGATTGATTACAATATAGTACATAGTTCTTAAGGGACCAAAGGGTGCTAGGGTTTTATACTGGATATGCTAGCCTAGGCCTTTAATGAGGATGGTATCTATAGTGTTTCTTGGAACCTTGGTACGAAAGGGCTACCCGCTCTACTTGTGTAGTGTTCAAGACTTGGTTGTTGATGAAATATCAATTTCAGATATTCTAGTGGTACAAGAGTTCCCATATATGTTTCTCAATGAGATCCTAGGCATGCCGCCAGTGCATGAGATAGACCTTATACTATCACCTAGCACTAATAGATATGGAAAAGCTACACATTTAGTTGGAGGATTAGTTCGATAAAGGATAAATTTGATTGAGTGCATCATCTTGGGCAACACTAGTCCTTTTTGTTATAAAGAAGAATGGTAAGTTGAGGCTTTACATCAATTACTAGGGGTTGACCTATATTATAGTGAATAACCACTATCCTCTACCTTGGATCAATGACCTATTTAACCAATTATGTGGGGCTACCATGTTATTAAAGATCAAACTTAGGATCATACATCATCAGTTGAGGATTTCCGAAAGGGTTATATTGATATTCTTTATGATGAGATATGGTCATTATAAGTTTACTGTGTTGTTCTTTAGACTCACTGATGCACCATCAGTGTTCGTGGCCCTTATGAACTACATCTTCTAGAAACACATTTGTAGTTCATTGATGATATTTTTATTTACTCTAAGACACATAGGAGCACTATCAACATTTGAGGTAGAAGTTGTAATTGTTTAAGACACATAAGTGCTACGTCAAGCTCTTGAAGTGTGAGTTATAGCTAGAGGAAGTAGCCTTCCTTGGACAAGTCATCTCGAGGGAGAGTGTATTAGTGGACCTTTCGAATATCAATGAAGTGCTAGAGCATAACACCCCTATATTATTCTATGTTCGGTGCAAGCTAAAAGTAACATCATACATAGGAATTAAGTGTGGAAAGGACTTGATTTTACCGTGAACATCATAACACCGTGATACATGATACAAAATAGAGAGCAGGGAACAAGTATAATAAAAACATAGGACTAAGATTTTATAGAAAAATACAGATATCCAGATAACCATACCATATACCAAGTTAATTTAGCACTCACCAAAGGCAAGCACATTAAAATTAGTAACAGACAATCACTTGTAAAACAAGGCGGTATCTTCTCTTGGGAATGATAATACTTATGAAAAGGATAATCAATATACTAGCTATTGAGTAAGGGAACAATATAATCATATCAGGGTTACACAAAAGATATAAGGTCACATGAAAGAATAAATATGCATATACATTGACGTAATATGATGAAAGATAAGAAATGATTTCATAAATCATTATTAGATATAATCATAATCCATATTCTTATTCACATTTAGTTAAGGACCCACTACTCTTAATCCAATGGAATGAATTTAAGTACCTCCTAACATAGAACATGTCTAGCCACCATTATTAATCTGGTAGAACAGAATGACCATTATTCTTAAAATGGTAGAATGGTTAGAAGCACCACCCAGGGTAAAAAACTTTTTTGCCACTATTATTAATCTAGTGGAACAAACTCAACACCTCTATCCTAACTCACATGATATTTTACTTTAAGTGATTAATATCTTATTTATTTTTCTTCATTTAATATAATTGTAATCCATATTCATATTTATATTGAGTTTGGGGACCCTACTATTCTAAACCAGTGGAACAATATCAATAATATGCAAACCCAAGGCAAAGAGATCCTAGCCACTATTCTCTCTCTCTCTCTTTTTTTTGGAATATACTGATATAAACCAAAAAAAACACTCTTAGCCACTATTTTCATTTGATGGAATAGATAGGTACAACCAATCCTAACTCATGTAATCTTTTACTATAAATATTGATGTCTTATTAGATTATTTATTTTTCTCAAGATCATCATGCAGACACACATATAGATATTAAAATTACACTATCCTCACTGTACATAATTATTCAAAGTACATAAAACACAATTGCATGGAGATCTAGACATCTCCTAAGGAAAGAGCTATAATTCCCTTAAAAAAGCCCTAATTTCATAAGATAAGCATAAATCCTTCGATAACACTCATTTTACCACCAAATTTATTTCATATACCTAAATCATTATTAGTAACAGATATCCAAAAAATAAATACACAAGGTTTAAATCCATTATCTTACATGTGAGATAATAACCTTACCATTAGGATTACCATTCACCACCCCTATGAAACCTTAACTTCACAAATCAGTCATAAATTTTGCTCTAAAACTCATATAATTACCAAATTTAATAAAAACCCCTAAAATATCATTATTAACATAATATCTAAAAATTAAGGTTTAAATCCAAAATCATACATATATGATAATAGTATGCATCTAGGATTACTATATAGAAATCCCTACAAAATCTTCATTACACAAATTAGACATAATTTATCCCATAATACTTATATGGCCACAAAATTTAATACACAATTCTAAAATTTCAATATTAAAAAAATATCCAAAAATAAAGGTTTAACTCCAATGTATCACACATAAGATAATAACCTTACCTCTAGGATAACTATGTCTAATCTAAGTTATTTTCTCATTTTGTTAGAAGTAGGCCATTCATAATTTCTCTAATTATTTCACATACTATATTTATCATATTTTGAACCAACTGACAGATTAAAAAACCAATGATTCTATATTTATCACATATTGGCCAAATTACCCTTAATATAGCTAAAATGTTCATTACCAAAAAAAAGAACTAGGAGTCCCAATATGAATGGTTTTCAACTTACAACACCTATCCTCATGAAAATTCTTAAAATAAAGAGTTTGTGTGTATAATTTATTTTAAGAATTTTCATGAGGATAAGTGTTGTAAGTTGATTCAAACATCATAGCCCAATTTAGAGAATGATTCATGCCAACCTTCTTTACTTGAAAACCCCACTTAACCATCAATATACACAATTGCATGCTTTCACATTTTTCTCACTTTTGTTTTCATACAACACAACATATTATACTCAAAATTATAATAATGAAATTATGCATATAACAATACCAAACATGAGGTTTCATACAAATATATACATTACACACAAAACCATAATTACTACACATATCCTTACCAAAAATATCTTCGATCTCTAAGCATATATGGCTTAAGTATCCTCCTCCAAGAAAATTTTAAAATCACCTAAGAATCAATAATAATTCATCATTAGAACCTAAGAAAAAATCAAGGAAAGGCTATGGTAGACAAGGGTGGAAAAGGAAAAAAATCAAAGTAAAAAGAACTTGGCATGAAGTAGTGCAACCAAGGGGACTTGTGTGAGATCCTCATGTTAATGGAGGGTGGTGGCATAAGGGCTCGATGTTGATGCGGTGGATATAGTGGGGATGGTTCATTTTTGTGAAGGTGGAATGGGGTGGGTGGGTGATTAACACAAGAAGTTGGTGGATGGTGTGAGGTAGTGATGTAAGAGAGGTGAAGGTTGTAAAGGGAACGGTAGTGTAAGGGTGGTGCATGGATTTTATCAAGGAAGGTTAATGGAGTGGTGTGATGGAGGTGCACAGTTGTGCGGAGAAGGGTGTGCACACGGTGCACATGGCTAAGTAGAAGTTTGCATGGCTCGCGTAAAGAATGGCCCACACACCTATAAAAAGGAACGTTCAAGGATGTGCACAGAAGTGTGTATGGATGTGCTAGGGAGAGTGCACAATTGTGTTTATGTGAGGGAAGAAACCAGAAATAGGTGAATTTGGGAAAGGGGAAAATGAATATGGAAGAATAAGAAAGGAAGAAGAGGGGCTTGGTTGAGTGTAGTGGTTGTTGGTGATGAGCTGGCTATTGTGGAGGCTGGGAATGGTGGAGCTAGTGGTGTGTAATCCCTCAAAAATTTCAAAAACCTATATTCTAATAAATAACCTTTATTTGAAATAAAAATTGCTTTCAAAATTATTTATTTTAATTATTTTATGGATTTTAGAGTATGTAAATTTGGATAAGAGTATTTAATAAATTAAAAATAAATATTTTGCTAGTTATCATATTATTTTATTTAAATAAATTTTCAAATTAGTGTTTTACTATAATTATCCTTTTTAAGCCCATATATTTAATTATATTAAATTAAATTATTAAATAAACTTATTATCAAAAATATTACATCCTATTATTTTATAAATTTAATTATTTTTAATTTTTCCATCTTTCCCAATTTCCTTTTCCTACCTTTTCTTTTCTTTCTCCTTTCCCCTATATTTTTTTCCTTCTTCTTGGCTTTGGGCCGCCAGGCTGCCGGCCTGCTTTCCCCCCTCCTTGCGCATTGGGCCAGGCCCATTCCTTTCCCCAGCCCTCCTTCTCCCACGCACGCCCACCTAGTAAGCCCGCCGTCCCTCTTTTATTTTTCCCTTGGACCGGCCGGCTTGCTCTCCTTTCCTGCGTCGGTCCGACCATTCGTGCACCTCCCCTCCCTTTCTTCCTTCTCCCATGTCCGACCACCAGTTCTGCCATGGTTGAGCGTCCGGCCGCCTGCAACTGCCGCCACCTGCCATCACCACTTACCTCCCTCTCCCTCTCTCTCTTCCCCCGTCATTTTCCTTCCCTTTTCGAGCCAAACCGGCCCCTGGACCACACTCACGTGCCTCTCTCCCTTTCCTTCTTCTTCCCTCTCTTTCCCCTGCCAACCGACCACCAACCACCGCCTGCCACCCTTCGTCCTCTCGCCGACTGGCCACTACCCCTCTCTTCTCCCTCTTCTTTTTCTTCATCTCCCCAGCCCTTCATTCCCCATATTTTCGAGGCCTTTCCTTCCTTCCCCAAGCCTCTTCTCTCTTTTCTCCTCCCTCCCATTTCTTCCTTGGTTTTTGATCACCGCCGCCCACCGCCGCTTGCACCACCGCACCCAGCCCCTGCGCCGCCTTCTGCCACCACCTATTACCACCCTACGCCACCACGAGACCCCCCAAGCCACCTTCGAGCCCCTGCACTTCCTCCCTTCCCCACTTCTTCCTTTTTCTCCCCATTTTTCCCCTTACTGCCGAGCCACATGCAACTGCCACTTCCGCCGCCGTCCGGCCACCTCTGCCGCCACCCAACCCACCGTTCGACACCTTGCAACCCCCTCTACCACCTCCATGCATCAATTGGGTGAAAACAGCCCTTGAACCTCTTCATTTTTCCCTCATCTTTTCCTTCCTTCTCAGCCCCTCCACCTCGACCCATCTCTGCAGCCAACTTCGCCGCCTTGCTGTAGCCGTCTCCGCCGCCCTATGCCACCGTGAAACCACTCTTAGCCTCCACCTACACCCCCTCTCCACTCCTGCACCATTCCCTTGCCTTGAAACCTCCTCCATCTATCTCTTTTTCAAGCCTAAAGTCACTAAACCGAGCCACCTCTCCTCCTTTCTATCTCACCCTCTTCGAGCCCTTTTCCCCTCTCGTTTCTACATGAGACTCACGCTGCTCATGCAGCATGAGCTCCCCCTTTTTTTGAAATTCATTTGGTTAAATTTTTGAGGTATATTAATAATTAATTAAAGTGTTTTATTAGTAAATAAATTTTTATAAAGTTTTATCCTTTTAATGTATTATTTCTAACATAATAATGGTTGATATTATTTTAGGTGTTGAGTTGCTAATTAAAGCTTAAATCTCTTTAACCGGGATATCGGTAAGATTTGATATTTTGCGGGATTAAGGTAACCGTTAATCCTCCCTTAAATACATGAAAAAACGTATGCTAGCACATTAGGAATTTAGCATGATTTTATGCATGGTTTGTGTGCTTAGCATGATATATATATATGGTTGCTTATATTGCTTGATAGAAAGGAAAAGTATGATAACCTTTGTGCCATATGTAGGTATGATAATTAAGGAAGAAGTTTGATTATTGATGGAAATATTAAATGCTTGTTTACGATGTATTATGTGCTAATGCATGAGTAATATTATTGCCTAAGGGTATTTTAGTAATTATGCTTATGAAGTATGTGATCTAATGTATGTAGTTGCTAATGAGTATTATGTTAAATAATGACAAGTTGGTGGACTTAGATGATAAGAATGAAGTACTAATATCATTATTTTATGTAGTGATGGTAAATTTATAAAAATGGTGAATAAAGGGGTTGAGTGGAAATTTTATAAGTGAAAAGGGTATTTTGGTACTTTTATAAGCAAAAAGGGTATTTTGGTAATTTCAAAAGAAAGGGGTGAAATGATAATTTTATAAGTAAATGGATAAAATTGTAAGTTGTGAGAAAGAAGGGTATTATGGTAATTTTTGAGGTAAAAGAATAATATGGTAATTTTATGATTAAATGGCAAATGATAATTTTATAAGTAAAGAGATATTATGGTAATTTTTTTGGAGAAAAGGGTAAAGCGGTAATTTTGGAGTCAAAGGGCAATATAGTAATTTTATAAGTAAGTGGTAAGAATGGTAATTTTGGAAGTAGGGGTAAAATAGTAATTTTGGATGAAGGAGGGCATTATGGTAATTTTTCAAGTAAATGGGCATTATGGCAAATTTTGGAAGTAGAGGGGCAAAATAGTAATTTCATAAGTAAGTGGTAATATGGTAATTGTATAAGTGAATGGCGAAATGGTAATTTATAAGTAAAGGGGTAATATGGTAATTTTGGAATGGAAGGGCAAAATGGTAATTTTGTAAAGAAAGATAAAGATGGTAATTTTGGATGCAAAATGGTAAAATAGTAATTTGTAAAGTAAAAGGAGTGTTATGGTAATTTATAAGTGAAAGGGTATTGTGGTAATTTTGTAAATAAAAGGATATTATGGTAATTTGGATGTAAGGGGTAAAATGGTAATTTTGTAAATAAATGGGTGTTTATGGCAAATTTGGAAGTAAGGGGTAACTTGGTAATAATGATAATGACAAGGGATAAATTGGTAATTAAATTGTGATTAAAAAGGGGTAATTGGATAATTATGTTAATAGAGAGGGTAATTTAGTAAATTAACCAATTAAAGGACATTATGGTAATTTTAATCATGGAGAAGGGCAATATAATAATTATAAATATGGAGAAGGGTAAAATTATAATTATAAATATGGAGAAGGGTAGAATGGTAATTATGACAATGGAAAGGGTAATTTGGTAATTTAATCAACTAAGGGGCAATTCGGTAATTATGATGATAGAGAAGGGCAAATTGGTAATTATTTAACCAACTAAAGGGGAAAAATAGTAATCATGATAATGAAGGAGGGTAATTTGGTAATTTATCCAACTCAAGGGCAATTTAGTAATTATAACAAAGGAGAAGGGCAATTTGGTAATCTAATCAACCAAATGGGACATATGTTAAGTGTAGCAATTATGAGAGGTGAATGGTGATCTAAAAAGTGTAGGAGACAATTTGGTAATCTAAATTGGATAAGGGGTAATTTGGTAATTATGCAACCTAAAGGGCAATATGGTAATTTATCAAGTAAGGAATGGATGACTTAACAATTATATAAGTAAGGGTAAATGAGTATTTCGTACCTAACATGTCGTTGTGATTGTGGAACATTATAATATGATTCAAATAATGCTGATTAGCCAAGTAAGAGTATTTGATAATTAGTATGGCCTTAGTGGTTTTCTCTGTGATATCCTGGATAATCATCTGAATAAGAAACGATTAATGATATCAGAACGACTGAAAGTGAATAAGTATCTGATTATGTGCTTTTCGTGATCACTTTAATTAAGACACTATTACTTAAAGTGAAAGACCTCGAGATCGGGAATGGTGACTCCTTAGGGGTCGCTACCCTAAGGACGTGGTTTAGTCCACAATTATTCTGGTATTTGCTGGTGTGCCTTTGTGCCCCAGCCAGGCCCTATATCTTACTCTTTCTAGCTCTACGGACCTAGTTAGGGGGTATGCATACTTATGGATTAGGTGTCCTTTTCGATAGGGTACTGAGTTAGCTTTATGCACCAGTACGACCAGGGTACCTTTGCGTCCTTGGGTTCGTGGTTGAAGGGTACTGAGTAGCTGATATGCACCGGTACGACTGGTGTACCTTTGTGTCCCGGGTTATTGATCTCCCATCCGAGGCAAATAAATATGATTGATGTGCTGATTAAAGAAAGGAAAGATACTATTATTGAAAGTGGAATATTAATGAGCCGGGCTCAGATGATTATGATATTGAGTACCGGTCCACCGGTTATAATAGTGGCCAGGAGCGTTGTGCCCTGGATGATGATTCTGTATATATCCCGGTCCACCGGTTATAATAGTGGCCAAGAGTGTTGTGCCCTGGATGATGATTCTTTATATATCCCGGTCCACCGGTTATAATAGTGGCTAGGAGCGTTGTGCCATGGATGATGATTTTATATATATTCCGGTCCACCGGCAATAATAGTGGGGGTCCCGAGCTCAATAAAACCAGTATTGTATGTGAATAAAGTTATGGAAAAATACTAATCACTTATAGTGGAACACCATGTGAGTTGGGGCCAGACCGGTCCACCGGCAATAATAATGGTCAGAGGCGTTCTGCCCTGTGTGTTTACTTCCGGTCCACCGGCTATAATAGTGGGGTTCTCGTACTCACATGGATATAAAATATGAGATTGATTGAATGATGACGGAATAATGGCTTAAGGCCCTAATGTATTGATCTTACACTATGACATGGCTTAAGGCCAAAAGTATCAATCGTGACTTATAAATTATTATGTATGTTATTGTTATGTATGCACCTCTCATTATTTATGTGTGTAGCTTGCATTATGTGTCGTATGCGGGCCTGCCTTTAAGTGTGGTATTAAAGGGTTACTCAGTACTGTAGTACTGAAGGGATTCCCTTTATGAGGCCCCTGCCTGTTCAATGGGCAGTGCCCTTGCAGGTCTTTTCAGGTGCTACTCAAGTGGACAACGGGAAAGAGAGTAAGGATTTATCCAGTACTGTTAGGTTTTTTTCTCTTTCTCATTTAAATTCATGGTTTTAAATGTTAACGTTGTTAAAGTAACCACCATTGATGGATTTTATTCTTGTAATGATTTGATGCGCTACTCTGATTTATATATGTTGAATTTCTATCAAATTGTATTTGATTTCCTTTAGCCTTAGCACTTAGTACTGGAACGATATGAGTGCACCAGTCTGGTACTAAGTGTTGCGGTAATACTCCCAAAGTTCACGTTTTATTAATTTGCTTATGCTAATTTCCTTTTAATTAACGAAATTTTTCAGTAGTGAATTTTGGGGGTGTTACATGGTGGGTGACAAAAGCTAACATAATAGGGAACAATGGAAGGGTGAAGAAAGAGATAGTCAATATAGGTTAGAAATTTTTGAAAAAAAATTTGGAGGGAATTAGTGAAGACAAAAGGGGGAATATATAAGGTAATGGTTAAATGGTGCAAGGCTTAGAGCATGTCCCAGGCATTTCACATAAGCTAGGGAGGAAAGGGATAGGATGTGACTAGCTAGTTTATAGGGGGAAGTGTAGGGAGTAGGTGAAGGGGGTAGTGGACAGGAAAGGAATGCGAACAGGTAGTGCATGGCTCGAAGAGGAAAGTGTCGATCGGGATAATGAGAAGGAAAAGTAAATGAAAAAGGAGAAAGAAAAGAGAAAAAGAAATAAAAAGGGAAAGTAAAGAGAGTTTGGGTTCAGGATTAGAAATAGAATTATCTTTAACTTTAATATTAGGGAACTAAGGTAAAATTAATTTATCAATCATCTAGATTTAGGGTTAAGTTAAAATATTAATTACCCAAAATTAGGATTAGGAATATGATTAGGTTTCCATTTAGGTTTAGGGAATTAAGGTAAAATAAAAATATAAACTATTAGGGATGAGGATTAGGTTAAAATATTAATTTCCAGGGATTATGGTTAGGTTAACATTTGGGGCATTAAATGGAGTGGTTAATGCCGACAAATGTTAGAGAGTTATGCATCTTTCTAGGATTGACATACTTTTCATATAGGAATTTTCTAAAACCGGTCGTCCTATGGATACCATGTTGAAGAAGATAATGCAATTTTAGTGGGATAATAAGTGTACCAAGGATTTTAAGTAATTAAGAGGAGATTCCCCTCATCTATGTTGCTCACCTTGCCATTGGGTAACAAGTGGCTTGTAGTATACAATGATGCATCTAAGCATCATATAGGATGTGTACTAATGTAGAATGGTAGGGTAGTGGCATATGCTTTTCATTAGTTGATGCATCATGAGCAGAACTATTGAACTCATGACCTTAAGTTAATAGCAATGGTTTTCATCTTCAACATCTAGAGGCATTATCTATATTGAGTGTAATGTAAGTTCTTCATGGACCATAAATACCACAAGTACATATTCACTCTGTGACAATTAAACATGAGACAATAGAGATGAATAGATTTGGTTAAGGAATATAATTAAAGGTAAGGCCAACATCATAGCAAATTCCCTTCATAGGAAGATTTTTCATCTTTTGGGATTAATGTTGATTTCAAATTGGATATGGTAGTAGCTTTAAAATATAGGTGTAGAAATCATTGAGCTTGGGGATCTTGAGATGAAGATGAGTGCTCTCTAGATCATGCCAACCAATTTTTTTTTATAATATTTGAGGAATTAAGTCAGGTGATATCAAGCTTAAGAGGATTATACAAGCTACAACTAAGGGTAAATCCATATAATTTCATATTTATGAGAATGACAACATTTGATTTTGATGCAAGCGGTGCATTCCTCAAAGTTGTGTAGATCTTAAAAGGAAGATTCTTGAGGAGGCTCATAGTGCTCCTTATTTCATCCATCCTAGAGGGGATAAGCTATAAAAGATCCTGAAGCAAATATATTGGTAGCCCTTATAAAGCAATAGGTTGTAGACTTTGTGGTTGGGTGCTTGATCTATCATAAATTCAAGATTGAGTACAAGTTTTTACTAGGGTTGGTTTAATCATAGGAGGTTCCTAAGTGAAAGTAGGATAGCATCTCTATAGACTTCACGGTTAGGTTGTTGAGGACTCATAGTGATTCATACTCGATCTTGGTTATAGTTGAACATTTGACTAGGCCAATAGCGTTTATACCAATGAATTTAACTAGGAGTATGGAGAAATTGACCAATGCTTACAAGAAGCATATAGGGCAATACCATGGGATACCTAAGGATAATGCGTCAGACCAAGATTTTGAATTTTTGTCACACTTTTGTAAGAATTTGTAGGTAACTTTTGGGATATATTTGAAGATGAGAATCATTTTCCATCTAGTTATAAATGATGAAATAGATTCCATTATTCAAACCTTAGAGGATGTGTTTTGGGTGTGCATATTAAAGTTTTAGGGCTGTTTGAAGAATCACTTAGATCTTATCAAGTTTTCCTACAACCATAGTAATCACATAAACATAGAGATGGCACATTTTGAGGTAATATATGGAAATAAGTGTTATAGTATCCTATAGTAGGGCGACTCTAGAGAGATGGTTGTGTTGGGACCTGAAATAGTAGAGGACACTACCAGATAGATCAGGCTGATTTGGAATCTTATTAAGTGTAACCAAGATCGATATAAGAGCTATGTGAATTTGTAGATAAGAGTAGCTGGGATTGAGGTGAGGGATCAAGTCCTACTGAGGGTCTTACCCACTAAAGGGATGATGTGTTTTGGTCAAAGGGTAAACTCAACCTTGGGCACATCAAACTATATGTGTAATACTATAAAATTTTATCTAATCTTAATCTTGACTGTATAATATTTTAACCTACTCCAAAATTTATTGTCATATCATTTTTACTTTTTTTTAACCTAACCATAACCCTGAATGATTGATAGATTAAATTTGGCCATATTTCCTAACTTTTAAATTTAAATCTAA
This sequence comes from Tamarix austromongolica, assembly GCA_039764185.1. Classification (NCBI taxonomy): domain Eukaryota; kingdom Viridiplantae; phylum Streptophyta; class Magnoliopsida; order Caryophyllales; family Tamaricaceae; genus Tamarix; species Tamarix austromongolica. The sequence goes on along the minus strand of CM077819.1, from coordinate 91,894,469 downwards.
TCTTAATCCTAACCCAAAAAATTATTTTCCTATTTTTCCATTTTTCATTTTCCCTTTTCTTTCTTTTCTCTCTTCCCTCCATCCTTCCAAACCAGCTAGCTCAGCCCTTCCTCTTTCGGGCCATGAGTGCGCTTCTACCACATACACACTCATCCATTTCCTTTCTCTTCCCCTTTATGCACTACACCACAACCTGCACCATCCCCCTACACCCACATGCCTGAGTCATGCCAAACCCAATCCCTTTATTGTTCAGCAAATTCCATCATAAACCCACACCCTCACTTCACTTAATACTATAGTTACCCCATTTTCTTTTATCTTCTCCTCTTTCCCTTCCTTTCTTATTTTCCTCCTTTTTCTCCCTACCTTTTCTATTACTTCCCAACACTATGCCACTCACCACCTCCACTTTAGCCCTTTCTCCCCTTCCTAATTCTCCTCCTTCTTCTTTTTCTTCTTCCTTTACCTCTACAATCACTCAACCCCTATCCACATCGATTTCCTTATGCCACACCTGGATCCCAGTCACACCCATTTCCCCTATGTTGCACCCTTGAACCCAGCCACATCCATTTCCCTTGTGCCCCACCGACCACCAAGCACCACCATACTTCCCTACCAACAAAAAACATCATCCCCATCAAGATCTCTTGTTGTCGCCCAACCATCACTGCCCTAAATCACACTTTTTTTCTCCCTCCTTGAAAAGTCTATTTGGTTTTGTAAGGCACACACCCCATGAACTCCTAGCATGGTTATGCCCTCCTTCACACACCCCCTCTCTGAACGTGTACATCTTTCCTAACCTGTGAATCCCTTGGTCTTTCCTCACACACTACTATGCCCTCCACCCTATAACCATCGTGCACCTATCCTTACATGAGCTCTCCCACTTGTTTTAGTTACCTTCATTTTTCCACTCTCCTTTTAATTTATTTTTCCTTTGGATATTTTCCCTAAGTTCTAATATATTTATACCTTTTTCTTTTAGGTGATTCTCTGGTGGTATTTGAGGAGGATTCTTAGATCATACATTCTTAGAGACTGGTGATGCTTTGTTAATGATACATGTCATAGCTAAGGTTTTTGTGTGAAATGTGTATAATTGTATGTAATATCATGTTTGGTATTTTTATATGGATAATTCCATGTTGATCATATGTTGTGTGGTATTGTGGAAATATGAGTAATATGTGAAAGCATGTGTTATAAGTATCATCAAGTTAATCTTATCTTACAAGTAAAGAAGGTGGACATGAATATTTTATCTAATTTGATTTATGTGTTTGAATCATATATATGTGTATTCTTGCGGTTAGTTATTTTTATGAGTATATGGGTTGGAGGAGGCTTGGTGTACAATAAGAGCCACACTTGGTGTACAATCTACCATCTTGTATCTTTCTAACACCTTATTGATATATGATTCTTGAGATAGTCCTAATATCCCTCGGTATATATCTTGATGAATCTTAAAGCCAATGAAATAAGATGCATCATCCATACACTTCATATCAAATTTGTTATAAAGAAATTGTCTCACCTCATTTAGCATCTCTTTATCATTACATGCAAGTAGAATGTCATCTATATATAAAACTAAGAAACAAACCTTACTCCTAGTGATCTTGATGTATGTGTACTGATCTATGGTATTCTCTTCAAATCTAAATGAATAAATGACACCATGGAACATAATATACCATTTTTGTAAAGCTTGTTTCAATCCATATATAGATTTTATTAAGCTTGCATACAAGATTGTTGTCTTTATGAGAGGAGAACCCTTCATGTTGTTTCATGTATACCTCCTTTCAAGATCACCATTTAAAAATTTCATTTTCACATCCATTTTTGTAGCTCAAAATCAAAAAGAGCTACTAATACCATAATTATGCGTAGGGAATCCTTAGAGGATACAAGAGAAAAAGTCTCATTACAGTCCTCTCCCCCTTTTTGAACGAACCCCTCAGCAACTTGTCTAAACTTATACCTATCAATGTCCCTTATGAGTCTCTCTTAGTTTTAAAGACCCACTTACAACAAATAGGCTTAACCCCATCAAATAACAATACAGCATCCCAAAATTCATCGACCTATATGGAATTCATTTCTTTCTCCATGGCATTATACCATAGCTTAGATTTCAAACTATTCATAGCATGTGAAAAGGCCTTAGGATCATCAATAGCATAAATTTCATAGTTAGACTCTTTTAAGTATGCATAATAGTCACTAGGTATCATTGACATTATTTCCCTAATAGATCTTCTTAAATGTGGCCCAAAATTTTCTAGAAGAGCTTGCTCAATAGTTGGTTGTTCAACAATTTCAAGAAGTTCTTGAATAACCTGATCTACTAGATTTCTGTTGGCATTCTTTGGATACTCGTCAACTTGTTGTTCAACTATAACTAGAACCATAAATGCATGATAAACAAAAGACACTATATCACATAAAGTGGAAGCTTATACTACGGGATGAGCAGGTTCAGAAACTAGATTCCTGATTTGATCACTTCCACTAATTAAGTCATGTTCAAGAAATTTAGCATACCTTAACTCCACAAATCTAGTGCTATATGATGGATAACAGAATCTATAACCCTTAGATCTTTTAGAATATCCAACAAAATACCCACTAATATTCCTGGGGTCATGCGTCCTTTATTATGGATTATAAATTCTTACTTAAGATTGATATCTCCAAACTCACATATGTTTTAAACTTAGCTTCCAACCCTTGAAAAACTCAAATGGTGTCTTAGAAAACACTTTAGTTTGGACTTCTATTGGAAAATTTCTTAGACTTTTTTTTGTTTTTTCCTTTTATACAATTTATACAATTGCTCAAGTCAGTAAAATCTAAAGTACCAAGTACTCCATCATTTACCAATCTCCTTATTCTCTTAATAGGGTGTGGCCTAATTTTTTATTCTAAAGCATTTATGAGTCCTCATTTAGAACGTATCTTTTTGAACCAATATCCAAATTCATTTCAACATTCAAATCATCATTCACTAAATCAATAGAGTAAAGACCTTCCAACAATGCACCATACCCAACATGATTTGTTTCATAAAACAAAGTAAATGCATTGTCTTTGAAAATAAAGGAGTATCTAAACATAATAATTCTTGAAACATAAATCAAGTTTCTACCGAAACTTGGAATATAAAAGGTCTTTTCTAACATTAATACATGATCACCAAAGAGAACTAGCCCCCATAAGCCTATTCCAAGAACAACAAAATGTATCTTACTACCAATAAAGAGACTCTGTTCACTGACCAATAGTTCCCTCATCCTTGCCATAACCTATAAGGAATTGCAAATATGGATTGTGGAAATAGAATCAATCCATCAAGTGTTATGATTTATATCTTGATGCATATGAGATCTAACTTGGATCATCCTAGGAAGTGGTGTTCTATTTAACTTAGAACAATAAAAACTTAAGAGAAGAATGGGGGAATATTTAAGAAAGTAAAATTTATTCTTGGAAACTTCTTAAATCAATAATCTCAAGAATCACCTAAGTTATAAACTCTTAGGATAAATCTTGAAAGATTTGAGAGGAACTTGTGGCTTGTTTTGTGTTTGCTTTTGTGGGTTCAAAATGGATTATGTTTTTAGACATTTTTAGATATAAAATAATAAAAGAAAATGAGAAAAAAAAAGGTGAGAAAAAATAGGGAAATTGTGGGGTTTTATTTTGTGGAGGTGGTAAAGGTTGACAAGGTTTTCATAACTTGCATGGCTAGTTCTCTTAGGAGTGATTAATTTATCCAAGAGAAGAGATTTTTCTACTCTCAAACTTGGAAAAATTAAGGGCAAGAGTGTGACCATCAAATGATTATGATCCCACATCATCCTCTCCCTCTTGAAAAGTAAGCTCCTTGTCTTTGAAAGGTTCATCAAGAATGTAAGGAAGTATATATCCCACATTAAATGTGTTTGATTTATCTCTTGTTTCCTCAAGTAGCTCCAACTTATATGCATAATCACCAATCTTTTCAATGAATTTGTATGTGTCATTACTTCTAGGCATGAGTTTGTTCTTCCATTTAGAATGAAATCATTCCTTATTAAGGTGAAGCCAAACTGGATCTCCTAGCTCATACAATTGTTATTTCTAATGCTTGTTGGCTTTACTCTTGTACATCTCATTGACCCTCTCAATTTTTTATCTCACCTACTCATGAGGTTTTTTCATTACCCTAGCCCTTTCTTTTTCTTCAAAGATGGTGTGGGCTTCGATGGAAATAGGTAAGAGATTTATAGGAGTAGTGGGGTTCACCCCATATACTACTTCAAAAGGATAGTGGTGTATAACATAGGTTTGTGATTGGTTGTAAGAAAACTTGGCATGAGATATTTTGGGGTCCCAATCTTTTAAAGATTTGTGAACCAAACTTCTAACAAGCATGGTGAGGGTCTTATTGGTGACCTCAATTTATTGTGGATGGTAAGCGGTACTAAATAGGAGTTTGGTACCTAATAGCCTCCATAAAGTCTTCTAGAAATAGCTAAGGAACTTGGTATCCCTATCTAAAATAATAGATTTGGGAATACCATACCGCCTAACTATCCTCTTGAAGAGTTGATCAACTATATAAGAGGCATCATCCATCTTGTGGTAGGTAACAAAATGAGTCATCTTAGAGAACCAATCCACCACCACCATTATAGCATCATTTTACCTTTGTGTCTTAGGCAATGATACAATGAAGTCTATACTCACATGATCCTATGGCTGGTGTGGGATAGGTAGATAAGTATAGATCCCTTAGTTAAAGTTACTCTTAGAATTTTGACAAGTGACACATCTAGCTATTATTCTTTGTACATATCCCACAAGTTTGGGCCAATAAAAATACTCACTAAGTACGTCCACGGTCTTGTTAATGCTGAAGTGTCCAACTAGTCTTCCTCCATGCACTTTCCTTACAAGTAATTCTCTAATAGTGAATTTGGGAATGCACTTGAGAGAAGAAACCCCTCCTAGATGACAAATAAGCATCTCTTCATATCTTGATCCTTGAAATAGTAGCCAAATTCTTCTTATTCCTTGTAGAGCTCTTGAATGCACCCAAACCCCAATATTCTCCTTCTAATAAAGAAAGCATACAATATCTCCTAGAGAATGCATATGCTACTACATTTATTCTTCCACTTTTATGTTTTACCATCTTTTTCATACATATACCATCTTGCGTGTCTTAGATTAAGCATGTGTTAGTTATTGATGTACTTCAATGACTCATGATTTGTGTATAGCACAAACTGTTAGGGTCATAAGTAGTGGGACCAATGATCTAGATCTCTTACCAAAGTATAGAACTCTTTGTCATACGTGTTATAATTCACCCTAGAGCTGTTGAGCTTTTCACTAAAGAAGGCGATCAATTTCCTTTCTTATATTAAAACTGCTCCAATACCCACTCCACTAGCATCACACTCATCCTTAAATAATTTGTTGAAGTTGGATAATATTAGGATAGATGATTCGCTTAACTTTCCCTTGATCACCTCAAAGGCTTCTTGTGCAGCCTTGGTCCACTTGAATTCACCCTTCTTCATGAATTCGGTTATAGGGGATAGTAGTGTGTTGAAATATCTAATAAACCTCCTATAAAATGAAGCTAAACCATGAAAAGATCTCACTTTTGTAAGGCTTGTAGGTGTGGGCCATATAATTATTGCTTCTAATTTGGATTCATCCATGGCTATGCAGACTTGAATACCACAAAACCTAAAAATATAAACCTAGGTATAAAAAACTCACATTTTCTAGCTTAGCATACGACTTGTGACCTTTAAGTGCTAGAAATACAAGTTTGAGATGTTTTACATATTCTTCTTCTCTAGAACTATACACAAGGATGTAATCAAAGTAAATTACTATAAACTTGCTAATGAATGGTCTAAGTGCCTCATTCATAAGTCTCATGAAAGTACTAGGAGCATTTGACAAATCAAATTGCATAACCATCCACTCATATAATCCTCCCTTGGTTTTGAATATGGTTTTCCACTCATCACCATCTTTCATTCTTACTTGATTATAGCCTCTCCTTAGGTCTATTTTGGAAAACAAGCATGCACTATTTAGACAATCAAGCATATCATCAAGTTTAGGTATAGGATACCTATACTTGATAGTAATTTTGTTGATAGCTCTATTATCCACACACATTCTCATCGTACCATATTAATTTGGTACAAGCAAGGTAAGCACAACACAAGGGTTAAAGGACTCCCTTATCAAACCCTTAGACAATAATTTATTTACTTGCCTTTGTAACTCCAAGGCCTCCTTAAGATTACACCTATAAACTGCCTTATTAGGGAGTATAGCACCTGATACAATGTCAATTTGGTGCTCTATCCCTCTAATGGGGGTATTACATAAGGTAGTTCATTAGGGAATACATCATCAAACTCTTCTAACAATGCCCTAAGCCTTGGTTGAATACAAGCCTTCCCCTCATTATCCTCTGACAATAATAACAAGTAGATTACCTTCCTTTTTACTATAGCCTTATTTATATAATTTTCACCAATGAGTAAAGACTTTTTACAACTCGTATAAACGTGATTTGGCCTAGTAACTAAAGGGGTGAGTACAATATTCTTCTTGGTAAACTTCAAGCAATAGGTGTTGTTCCTTCCATCATGTAGGACACTCCTATCAAATTGCCATGGCCTTCCCAAAAGAAAATGACAAGCATCCAATGGCACAACATCACCCACCACTTCATCTTTGTAGGTCTTTCCAATGGAAAATGACACCTTCGCTTACTTTTTTTACCTCCACTATGTTACCATCATTAAGCCATTGTAGCTTATATGACTTGTCTCATTTTGTAGTGGTGAGACTAATATTCTCTACCAAAGTGCACAAAGTAACATTAGCACAACTACCTCCATCCAAAATATGAGAAAATATTTTTCCAAGCATGGTGCACTTGGTTTGAAAAATATTTTCTCTTTGGGATTCATCACATTTGACCTCCTAAGTGTGCAATACCCTCCTAATCATCAAGGGTTCTCCCATATCCGGTGGTGCATACTCTTCCTCTCCATTAAAGTCTGACTCATCCTCCTCTTCCTCACTTTCTTCCTCTCAGTTGGCCTCATCTATATCCACCATGGTCATCACCCTCTTGTTAGGACACTCATTTTGGTAGTGCCCCCAAGCCTTGACACTAACACCTCATGATTTTGGTTAAATACTTGACCAACACTCTCTTTCCCTTCACATATTTTGTAAAAGGTGTGGAAGGAGTTTTGAATGGTAGAGGAGTCTCTCTTAAGGTGTTAGCACCCTTATTTAGACCCCCATACCTCACGAACCTCTTCACTTTTTTATGTTTTTTGACATTGATGGCTAAATGGTAGAGATAATATAAGGTATAAAACCTATGCATTTCCACCTTCCGAGAGATATCATACCTAAGTCTATTAAGGAACTAAGACATAGTATACTCCTCTAGCTCATATAAATTGAGCCTCATAGAGAGTTTTTTAAACTCCCTAATGTACTCATATACACTTAATGATCCTTTCTTCAAATAGGACATTTTATTGTATAAGTATTGAGCGAAAGAAGGAGGAAAGAATCTCTCCTTCACCAACTTCTTCATTTTCAACCAAGAATTAACTTTTTTTTTTCTCCTCTTATGAACCAAGGTCTCCCACCATAATAAGGCATGGCCTTTGAGCTTAAGAACTGCCACCTTGAAGGCTTTGGTGTCAGAAAGCCCTTAGCCTCAAACAATCTACTACACCTCAACTCCTATTCTAAAAAATCTTCAAGATTGTCATTGGCTTTAAACTCTGGGATCTCGACTCTAACGTCATGGAAGTTCTCTCCTCTTTTTCTTTTTTTTTTCTCATCCTTAGATCTATATAATAATCAATATAGGATGAATCTTCTCCATCTTCACTTACAACATACTCACCAACCCCATAATTGTCTCTAGTTGGGGGTATTTTTTGTGTGTTTCAGTCCACACTAGGAAGGATGGTCTCCAAGATATTAAGCACTCTTCTCATATAATTTTGAAGAGATCCAATATCTTGACCCCCCTTAGAATATTTATCTCCTCAAGGATCAAACCTCTTGGTAAAGGGTGGTCTCCCATTGAATACAAAAGAAAATTTTAAAAAGTAATAGAAAGGGAGCTAATTTCAGTTAAGGGTGGGGAAAATGTGTTGTGGCTCAAATGCAATGGTGTTTGGTTCAAAAATTTTTTGTGTGGATTTAGGTTTTGATAAGGATGATGGAAAAAAACAAGGCTCAAATTTCTACAACCTAAGCTTTGATACCAAGTTGATGCATATGAGATCCAACTTGTGTCATTCTAGGAAATGGTGTTCTATATAATTGAGAACAACCAAAACTTAAGAGAAGAATAAGAGGATATTTGAGAAAGCAAAATTTATTCTTGGAAACTCCTCGAATAAATACTCTCAAGAACCACCTAAGGTATAAACTCTTATGATAAATCTTGGAAGATTTTTGCAAACTTCAAACTCTTGCATTTGAGTTGAAGTGGAGGGAGCTCTTGGTTATTGAGAGAAAGTTGTAGCTAAAAATAAGTTGCATTCTCATTCATACTATCATTAGCAATTATAGAGGGAGTGTAGGATTAAAGGTTACTACTTAGCTAACTAATACATGTAATTTGAGTTTAAAAAAAATGAAGAAAACTACCTAATCTACCACCATGTTTCTCAGCTATGGTGAATACATGTGTGCAGATTTAAAACATAAAGGCCTTTCTATCGCATGTCTAAGTCATGTAGCTACCACTTGGTTCACAAGGAAAGATACAAAGATCATTTTAATCTTGTAAGGGGCAAAAATAAGTAAAGAATATCTTCTAGCCTTCCTTATTCTTCCCAAAAATCTGTATTGTTTTTTCCCAATTACTGAAAATGACTTGTCATATAGCTTGAGAGGGACTTGTGGCTTGCTTTGTGTGGATATTATGGGTGCAGAATGGGCTGAATTTTGGGGAAATTTTGGGGATAAAATGATAAAAGAAAATGAACAAAAAAGGGTGGGAAAAAATAGGAAAAATGTGGTTTAAAAGGCGGGGTTTTATTTTGTGGAGGTGGGAAAGATTGACAAGGTTTGTATGGCTAGTTTTGTTTGGAGTGATTAATTTTTTCAATTGAGGAGAATTTTGTGACTCTCAAACTTAAAAAATTAAGTGCAAGAGTTTTATCATAAAAGGAGGATGCTCCCACATCATATCTACTATATTAGATTAAAAACATACCAATGAGTTTACATTATCTTTCTTAACAAGCCAAGCTTTGTATTTAGTACAATACTTCTTCATGTATCCCTTCATTTTATAGAAAAAAACACTTAGATTGCTTCTTTATCTCACCATAGTGTGGAATTTTGAATTTATCCTTTTGGTATATTTTCATCTTCCTTTATTAGCATTGTGACAGTCACCCCATGATCCATCAAAAGTCATTCCTCCTCTTGCACACACATGGTCATCAATTCATTGATTGATCATTTCTTTATTTTTGTGTGGTAGGTGAATTTGAAATAACCTAGGAAGGCATCAGACATGTCAACCTCTAGAAACTTGAGTTGTGCTGCTAAATCCCTTATCTTTATGATGTATTCACACACACCCTTGATATTAGTGAGCTTTATGGATGAAAACTTCACTATAACTGTACTAGATAATGCCTTTTCCAAACAAATGAATTTTCCATCAATTGCCCTTAACAAGTCATTGAAATCTTGATGATGATAAACTGAGCCTCTAATTAAAGAAGGCATCCTAGTCTTTATATACATGTAGCTTATGCAATTGGATTTCACCCATTGCTCATTTGTAACCTCATAAGTGATTTCTTTAGTTATCAAAGGCTTTTGATACTAAATAGCCTCATCCATGTCATAACAACTAAACTTTAGGAGAATTCTCTCCTTCCAAACCTTATAGTTGTCCCATTTATACTCAGGGAAATCAATGTTAAGATCAAACATCAGGTTCATACCAAGATATATTACTATAAAATTTAATTATACATATATGCTCATTATCAATTTGAAGCCAAAACACATATATACATGCTTTAACAATGTATAGAATGTCAAAACGCAACTAGCATGAATCAAAAGGCCTTAAAAATGCCTATAAGCTCAGTATTTAATTCAAATACACTAATACATCTCAATATTAAAAATATTAAGTCATCCCATAACTCTCAATTCCTGTGGACAAATTGAGGATGATGACTTAATATTTTAATCCAATGTACTTTTTTTTGAAACTTTTGATGCTTCTATAATGAGAAAAATGCTTGGCACTTTGTGCACGAAAAACTGACGTGCAAAGATGTGGGAAGTTGGTTATTATAACCAACACTCCATTTTCCCTCCTTATTTCAAAAGTAAAAATTTTTGAGATATAAATCCATTAACTAATTAATTTATTATCTCCCTTATTTTCTTATCACATGACACACACATGCTAACATCCATACTTATTTAATTTTAGTTCTACCATCAAGAATTAGATAGAGAGATTAAGGTTAGGCTTAATTAATAATATATTATCATTTAATAGAAATTTTATGGTCAAAATTTATATCTAATTTTATATGAACCACATGGGTTAATATATATATAATATATAAAATACTTTATTTATAAAATAATAACTATAATTTGATAAAACTAAAATATATATTAACATATTATAGTACAACGCATGAATTAATATGGATAGCTTTTGGGATAATGGAGTTGGTAGAGAAAGTGACATGTAACAAATGATAATTGTCTTCTATAATCTCATTTCTATATCATGTTATCTATTCAAGAGCGACTCTCTATTATAGTAGAATACAATAATAAAAGGGAATTATGGGAAAGATAAGTAAAATGAATGAAAGGTTTTAGGAGGTGTACCCCAACAAAAAAAAAAGTTAAATTTCATTATCACTATAGGAATATGGCCGATTTATATCATTGGTATTAAGAACATATTCGTCAATAATAAATATTACCGATGATCATTTGTCGGTATTAAATGTTTGGTACAAGTGAGTAGGTAATAAGCTTATTACCGACGATAATTTTTTCATCGCTATTATGCCTTAATATTGAATTTTTTATTATTATCAAAGTTAGGCATAATACCGACGATTAAGTATTATCGGGAAAAAATTACCCCTTTAATACTGACGGTTTATCATCGGTATTAAGGCTTAATACCAATGATAATAAATGATTTATTCGAGCTCTAATACTATTAAAATACTCATTAATGATAATTTATCATTAATATTTCCCTTTTAAAACTATGATAGAAAATAAAAATCTAAAAATACTTGACTTGTCAATAATATATACTAAATAATTTATTTTAAACACAAATATTGTTATATAAACATAATTTACAAAACACAAAAAAATTGTTATTACATTTGACGTGTCAATAATAACATAAAACCTAACAATCAGCTTTATCTTCATCTTCATCTTCATCTTGACTTTGATATGATGGCAGAGGTGGATGGACTTGAGACCATGCAGCCATAAAATCCCTCATTTGTCTTAATTCTTCTTCTTGTCATTCAAATGTTTCTTGTTAGCGGGATATAATCTCGCTCATTTCTTTTTCATTTTTTTCTATTTGAGATTTCCAATGTTGTTCAACAAAATCAACATGCATCTAACTCATGTGAGAAGTAGCATGACTTGAGCCCTCCCCTGCAAGCCTTCATCTTACACCTTTTCTATGCCTTGGAAGACTACCTAAGACATCCTCCAATATTGGTTATTCATCAATTTTAGGAGATGTAGGATCGTCAGTGCTACATGAAGCCATTTAGAACAAGGTCTCCTCTTGTCTTCATAGCATATTGTTTTGCACATATAAGTTAAAGTTAGATATATTATAAGGAATATTATTACTATATATTATAATTAATTACATATAATGAACTTACAAAATTCTCTTTAGCTTGGGGAGTGACCCATTTATTATTTTTGAAATGCATTTCTCTACAGGTCTCCACGGGTGGCAACAGTTTGTTTGTCTTTGGATTAGCCTATACATAAGAGAAAAGTTAGTACATTAAACAATATTACATGATAAATAAATAAGGATTGAAAAACCCAAAAATACCTTCTTGTAGCGACATTGTGACAACGACTGTGTACCATGACAAGAATGATTGGTTGCTTTACCCTATTAGTAGTATTTTTTTCTGCCAAAGCCTTCATGAACAAAATAGTAATTTTGGTCGTGTTCTTTGTATATATGTCATTTTATTAAATTTGTTTACCAAAATTTAATATTAACTTTGTATCCTTCAAAGTCCGAAGATTCATATACATTTTTCACACATCTAGTTCGAAAAAAGAAGGCCTATAATTATTATCTTCTTGCTAATCCTTCTTATAATAGCATTTTTTTCGATTTTTATATCAATAAGCCATCATTTGATCAAGACCTAATTCAATTTGTGTCCATGAAGGATTTTCTCTCCATGGAGTTAAATCAAAATAATTCTACATATATACACAACCATAAGTTATAAATTATATAATTTTTATTTTGTAATTTAATTAAAAAAGGCATAAAATAAACTTTACCTCAACTTCTAGGAGGATATTTGTCTTATCCTTTGGAGGGACATGTGACCACCTCTTATAACACGGTGGTATCTTGGTCCCAATCTTGTTCCTAACACATCTAATAAAACATTTACTATGTAGACCTACCACATTTAGCGTGTTTGATTGAAAATCAAAGTTCACCTCAATTTGTTTTTTACCTCTTCTCTCAAACTCCTCCAACATCATCTTATCCCTATTTCTTTCTCTAGCCCTCCTCCTATAACCTGAAATATGCACATATAATTTTATCATTGAAATAATAAAATTATTAAGGTAATAGTGATGAATCCAAATGTAATGGATCAAATTTTATACCTTATGAGTTCTAACACCTATAGCATAATCTGCAAGGATACGATGGATCATGTCCATTGCCATCGCCACCATGACCTTGGGTGACAACGTTAGCCATATAGAAACTATAAAAATTATCAAATATTTTGATATATAGAAAATATACTTTATGATGATACACATAAATAAACAATCTTCATAACATTGAACATAATCATAAATGTTAGTATAAAAAACTCAACTTATTAAATAATTACTAATTAAAATCGTAAATGTTATCGCTATCAATAAATTCTCCTTCACTATCTCCATCTAAAAATTCTTGTTCCACATTGTCATCTTTAACAATAAAGTCTCTCATGTCATCTTTGTCACCACTGTCGACCGCAACACTATTAACACCAAGACATACAATATTTAAGCTATCAAGATCTCTAATATCAACATTGATGTTAATGCCACACGATTCAACATCATCCATCATATGTATGTTGCCAAGAGCGTCATCATCTAAGTCCCAAATGTTTTGATGATTGACTTCTCATATCCATCGAAGGTCCATGACGACCGAAGATTAAAAAATTCAACATAAAAATGGGTCTTTCATGCATCATCATGGGGGTAAGTTATAAGTAATCATAATTATAGGCCACATGCTATAATTTCTTCCCCTGCCAAATGGATTATACCCATTAGATGCTAATTCCAAACAAACATTTTGAGGATTAGTGGCAAAATCTGAATACTTCAAATCAAAATCTTTCCATGCTTATCCATCAATAGGATGTCGTAGAACCCCTAGCTCCTTAGAATGTCTAATCAAATGCAATCTCATATCTTTAGTAGTGTGTCTACAAGCATACAACCTCTTCAATCTTCGTGTTTGTGGAAATTACTGCACTACTTTATGAGTAATTTTTTCCCTTCGTACCTTTTTCAACCTATTGAGAGGTCCCACATACTGGAGAACTATTTATTTTAGCATTTTCTTTCTAAAAAATTACACAATATAACTTGCATACGTGAATCAATTCATATCCTAAACCTAACTTACTCATCATCTTCTTAGCATCGTAATGCAATCTAGGAAACTTATTTCCCTTCATAAGAGCTTCTTTCAACAACTTTAATATTCCATCAAATGCATTATTAATCCATTTGTTCAACACCTTATGATGCATCAACTTTACTAAAAAGTCAAGAGAAGAGAAATTCTTGCATCTAGGAAATAATTCTGTCTCCAATTCTTCAAATAATTCTTCCTACTATTGATCCCTATCATTCCCCACATCACCAGCTAAAGTCCTATTAACATCTCTACTAATAAAATTTTCACCACCTAAGGGTTCATTATTGTTGATGTCATCCGCATGAGGTTTATGAGTACTACCTAACAAATCACCCAAAATATGCACTACATCATCTCCTCTTTCCTCCTCAACTAACATTGACTCTATTTTACCATGGTATACCCATTTTTTATACGTTGGCATACACCCAAAGCATAGTATGCGACTTTGAATTACACTAGGAGGGTGCCAAATATAATTATTACAATTCTTACAAGGACGGCAAATAGACCCATTTGAATTTAGAATTCTTTTTGTCATTTTAATAAATGCTTGAAGTCCATTCCAAAACTCATCACACCTAAGATTCCATAACCTAATTCAACTCTTATCGATGGTCATCTTATCTATTAAATTTTTTTCAAATAAATAACTTTCACTGATCTTATCAATAATTAAATTTAGCACCTACAAACATGGCATGAAATAAAAATAAATCTTACACCCTTATTTTAAATCAACATTGCCTTTATTTTATTCATTTTGATTTTAGAAGGGTTCAGCTACATAAATTTTTTAAAAATATCAAAGATTTTAGTTTTATTTAAATCATTAATTAATTTATTTCCATCTAATGTTAAGAATGTTTTTTTTTTATTTTCATTCAAAATTATTAGAGATTATTAATTATTAACTATCATCTAAGGTTAAGAAAGTTTTTTATTTTCATATTTTTTTGAAGTATTTATCTCTAAAATTTTATTTTTTTTATTAATGATTAATTATTCTCTTCAATTATTAATTTTTTTAATAGCTAGGTTGAAGTTTACCATTAACTATTATTATTATACACTAAAAAATAAAAATTAATTTTTCTAAATATTTATCTTTAATCTTATTTTTAGTAACAAATATTAATGAAATCTAACAAACTCACCAAAAATAAAAAGCATTACATATCACAAATTTAAAAAACTACGAACATGTTGCGTCTAGAAACATATACACATACTAAGATATTAAAGTATATGTTAATTACTAGCCATCAACTAAAATATACTAATATTTTTTTCTAATATCACATGTATAATAACATCAAATGACAATATAAAATCTAATTGTACGCATAATCTAACTATAATAATCTAATAACCTAATTATACAAAATCTATTAAATCAATTTTGCAAAACTAAAACACAATAATCTAATAAACCAATCAAACCCTAACTACAATAACATAATTTAAAAATTATATTAATTTAATCAATATACCAAATATTACCATAAAGCAAAACAAATAATTAATAAATATACCAAATAAATGTTGTAGGGTTGCTTGGCAGGCAGGCGGTGCAACAGAGGGGAGATGGCGGTGCGGCGGTGGCACTTCGTGGTGTTCTGGCGTTGGGCTATAAAACACATATAATCAACCATGATTAGTCATTTTTAAACCAAATAATACTTAAGGACAATATATTATAAGTATACAAACCTTCAAACATAAAAAAAAAAATACTAAAAATTGATGAATATTGAGAGAAAAATTGGTAGAAGGGGTCGCAGGTAGACAGAGAGAAGAAGACAAAAGTGGAAGAAGATGACGGTGATTGAAGAATTAAGGCTCGCATGTGGTATATATTTAATTCTTAATACCGAAAATTTGAATCTTTGGTATTAAGAGCTTTATCTTCAGTATTAATGTACAATTAAATAGGACGACGTTGTTTCTATCACTAAAAAAATTAATCATCTTAATACCAACGATAAATCTTTGATATTATAAAATAGAAATTTAAACGACGTCGTTCCCTTATAATAGGGAAATGTTTTTTCCTATTACTGATGATAAATTGTCAGTAATAAATATTTCATTATTACCCATTCCTTAGAGGTATGTTTTCCTCTTATAGCAGCTGAGTAATTTTTCCTACTACCGATGATATATCATTGGTATTAAGGACAAAATTGTCGGTAATATGATTTTCACTTTAAGAAATTTTTTTGGAGGGTTAAATTTCAAGGAAATATATTTCTTAATACTAACGATAAGTATTTTCCGTAATAAAAAAAATATATCATTGGTTTTATTTTCGTGACATTTTCATAAATTTTTTGAGTGGAAAATTTTGGCACCACTTAACACCAACAATGCATATCGTTGGTATTAAGAATTTTGTAGCTTTTTTTTTAGTTAAATTTTTTTTTGTTACCTATTATAATACCGATGATAAATAGTTGATGTTGCAGCTTAATAATGACGATTAGGTTTCATCAATATTAAAATTGTCACTGTTAGACCTTTTTCTTGTAGTGTATATTTTGACATTTAATTTAATATTTTATCAATGTTCTGAATTTTTAATAATTTTACTTAGATAGTTCATATTTTGAATTATTATTGCTCATTTATCATTAATATTAAAATATTTATAAAATTATTCTTACAACTATCAAAAAAGATCAAAACTTACAAAAAAATTGTAAAAGCAATCCTTAAATTCAAAACCCTAGAAAATAAGTCTTGAAAAATATAAAATTTTTGAACTTATAGAATCCAAAGAAAAATCATACTTGAAATTATTATTATTTTTTAATTTGTTTCATAACCATTGCAATTTTTTACATATTTTTTTAATTAAAATATACCTAAATGATAATGAGTTAAAATGTGGGGTATCTAAGTTGGATTGTTCAAGACACAAGATACCAATAAAAAATTAAATCAGATATTAAAGTGTTCAAATAAATTAATTAGAAAAAAAAATGAAGCATTCAAACCTTCGTCACATAGAAAACACTATTTTATAGGAGCATGGCACAGTGAGGGAATTATCGTTATCGCAACAAATGAAAGCTATTAACCTTTAAAACATGTGTCCTGAACAAGAAGTAGCATATCAACATTATCCTCAAACTTGAGCAGTATCTCAACTAGGAGGGGGTTAGCTCGAGATCATTATGGCCAATGGCTATTTGGATTTACCAACAGCCTCAGCTATGAAGATATAGCGACATCCGAGTGTTGGGGCATTTGGTTCGATTTTACTAGAAGCCCAAAAGAAAGGATGTTAGGTTTTTATCCAACAATTGGACTTATATGTGAACGATACGAATTGTAAGTTGTTGTATAAATTAAGTATATATATAAGTGATCGTATTTATGTATAAATTATTGGGCTTAATGTATTTAATTAGATGTGGGCCTGTATGTGTAGAGAAATTGGGTATTTTAGTTTGTTGATGGATCAAACTAGAATAACCCAATAGACAATAGGTCAGTCGTTTATATAAAGAGTCGTGGTCCCTAGGTCATACATACTACGTCATATTTTGATTTCCATAAGTCAACAGAAACCAACAAGTGTGTGTCAGATCTAGAAGATTGTAGTACCATCCTTGTCCCGAATCCGTCAGTTATTCTTGCATTATAGATTTAGGTACTTTTTCACATAATTATTTATTAAATTAATCTTAAAGAATTAGCATTCGATCCTTTCGGATGTATAGATTGTATTAGTCTATCAATTGGTAACAATGCTTCTGCTAAATTTATCAATATTAAGAAAATAATATTTTTATACTATTCATGATCCATATGTATTTTAATTTTGTTTGAAATTTTTCATAGGTATAGTTAGACATTTATCTTCATCGTATAGTCCATTAAAAATCTCAATTTTTTGCTCGACACTTTATTTCAAATGGTCATTGTTTATGGATTCAAATTTGGCTTTACTTTGCTCAGTCATTGTTCATATCTGACACTATTCACCTTCTACACTATTGACATCCAGTATTATTCATTTTGTTTGCTAAATTATGTTTGGCTTTCTATCTAACATGTGTCTCTCTTTGGTTTTCACCCATCTCTCTCTCACCTATGTCAAATGGTGGTGGAAGATGATGTAATACCCCAAAATTTACAACTGAAAAATTTTGTTTAAGGAAAAGGTTTAGCCGAAGTGAAATAACAAAATATAAATTATGGGGATATTATCGCCACACTTAGTACCAGACTGGTTCACTTCTACCGTTCCAGTACCAAGTGCTAAGGATGATTGGGATAAACATCAAACACGAGTCGATAATTAAAACGAGCATTCATAAAAGAAACAAGTTGTTAACCATATAGGAGATCAGAGTGTGGTAATCAAAAGAGGTACAACCTAAAAGTATTGTTTTAAAGTTCCAAATGACTGAAAGCATCATACAACAGAATAAAACTAAATATAACGATATAGGAAGATAAAACGAAGATAGGCTTTGGCCACGTCACTCTCAACCCTCAGGCTAGGTCTAGGCTCAACTCTCAATCCCGCCCGATGCCTCGTAAGTGTCTTAGGCATCGAAGATAGAATCACCAACCTACAACAAGTCAGAAGGGCCTTCTGCTCATGGGAATGAGCAACACCCATGAAACGGGTGGTCAGTATGCTATGTACTAAGAAAGGTAACCATGCACTAAGGCCAACACATAAGAGCACATAACACAATCACAACAACATGATAGCATACAATCTCTCAGGTAAATAAAGGCCAACAGTGGTCCGGATAAACTGATTATTTATTCTCTAAATAGTAATCATTTCACACTATAATTTTTATCAATCCATGCGAGTATGGGAACCTCACTATTATAGCTGGTGGATTGGTCACTTACAGGGCAAAACACAGCTGGCCACTATTATATGCCAGTGGATCGGTCTCTAGGGCAAACACTTCTAGCCACTATTATGCCAGTGGATTGGTCTGGCCCTGACTCTTACGGTGTTCCACTATAAGTACTTAGTATCTTTTACGTGTCTTAAAAAATTTAGGGTTTGGTTTATTAAGCTCGGGATTTCCTACTATCATAGTTGGTGGATCAGTCACTTATAGGGTAGAACGTACCTTACCACTATTATATGCTGATGGATCGGTCTCCAGGACACCCCGGCACCTGGCCACTATTATGCTGGTGGATTGGTCTAGGCCCGACTCAATAATCTTCCAATTTACATGATTAGTGTTTTACCGTATCTTATTTGTCAGATTTTGCCCTAGACATGCATGGCTAACTCTAGCTACACTTATCCTTATAAGAGAGCCCATCCCATATCTTGAGACCTCTACACCTCCTAACTCGCCCCAATATCCTTCCCGTAATCCACTTACTCACACCGGGAGCCCAACTCCTAAGTGTAGGGGTCAAGGCCCACACCTTATACCCCCAAAGTCCACCCACCGCCTTACCCTAGGGTTTTCTCCAGAAACCTAATTTGGGCTTGTGTGGCCCATCCTCTCTACCTCACACAACCCAAACTATTTTAAGATCCCACACATCACGACCCTCAGACTCAACTCTCCCTTCATACCTCACTCATCCTCTTTTTTTATTTCCTTTTTCTTTTTCCACCTTATCAAATTAGGGTTTCCTCCCAAACCCTAGCCTGGTCTCCTACGCACCCTTATACTATCCCATGTACTATTTTTCACCCGAAGCCCCCCAGTCACCCAAACGACACTTTTATTACCTTCCTCATGCCCCAATGTAACTTTCCATATGTAGGGTTTTCCCCCATGCGGACTCTAACCACCTCATGCAAAACCCTCAATATTTATCATACCAAACCCTAAAATTCCCATGCAAACCCTAATTCCTCCTATGAAAACCCTAGTTTCTCCCACTATTTCATTTTATTTAAATCCCCCCTTTTATTCACCACTCATGGATCATAGGTTATTTAGGTCATTCTTACCTACGTTAGCCAACTTACTTCCCCTTGGTTATCTTATTTTTCCATTTTTCTTTTTTCATGCCTCCATCCCATATCACCACATCAAATACCCTAGCATACATGTCCTAAGGGGCCACATCACATTATGTCATAACTTGCTGCATATCCATATTAGCACATACCAGAAGAAAGCACAGGAACATACCTCTGTTCCAAGCTGTGCTACACATAAAAAGTTAAGATAATAGCATATAGTACATGACATATAATTATATGGGACATCCAAGGCATGTAAGACACATAGCACACATGTGGCCTTAGCTACACCCTTACTTAAAATGTCACCGGGCTTAGAGCACGCTCCTACGACTCCTTAGGGTTTTGACTTGATTTACCTACAAGAGGGAAATACTATGGGTTACTCTCCCTCTTACCAAAATTACCATAATTTCCTATCTTACCCCTATTTTGGCCTACTATTAAGGCTAATAATGATAACAATGGTTTTATAATTAAAAGTAGGGTTATTATTCTCAAAATAATTAATCATACCACTACTAACCAAAGTAAGTCTTAGTAATATTCATAGTATTAAAAGTAATGGTTTCAATATTACTAATAATAATATTATTATTGTTAGTTTTTGTAATAATACTAATATTGACCCCAAATTCTAGTAATAATAATAATAGTGATGAAAATAATATAAAAGTAATGACCATAATGATACTTATATTAATAATGCTAGTAGTAGTAGTAGTAATGATACTAATAATAATAATAGTGTAGTAGTAATAGTGATAATAGTTTCAATCTTGAGAATAATGCTAATAAGGTTCTAGTAATTATAATAGTAGTAGCCTTGGTGATAATATGGCCAAGTGTAATAGCATCATCATCATCATAATAATAATAATAATAGTGGTAATGATAATATTAATAATAACAATAATAATCATAACAACAACAACAACAACAACAATAATAATAATAACCATGAAAAGGGGTAATAGTACTATTATGGCCAAAGTTAGTATTAATATTATTAGTAAAAAAATAATGATAATAGTAGTAGTAACAATAATAAAAATAATAATAACATGGATGATGATGATTATGATGATGATGATGATGATGATGATGATGATGATGATGATAATAATAATAATAAAGTTGTAGTCTTTTAAATAATAACACCATTAGTTAGAAATCTTTCTGGAATAAGAGTTATAACATAATAATAACAACAACAACAACAACAACACCAACAACAACAATAAAACTAATAATAATAGTTAATAATAATACTATTAATATTAAAAATCATTAACACTTACATAAAAAAGATTTAAGGGTTAAGAAATTGGAATACCACCTAGGCTTGGTGGTGGAGCCGACAACGGCGCGGTGGCGGAAGAGGAAGAGAGGTGGAGAGATGGGGGTATAGGTTAGTGGAGAGGGAATGAGGGGGTGTTTGAGGTGTTGGAAGGTGTCTCAGGTGGATAGGGGCGGAATGGAGGTGGTGGTGTAGCCGGAAGTGGAGGCACACGACGGTTGAGGCGGTGGCCAAAGTTGGTGGAAGGTGGAGGAGGGAGAAAGAGAGGGAGGCAGGGAAAGATGGAGGTATGGGGAGGTAGATCAGAGTCCCCTGGTTGTTTTAGGGGGTAGAAGTGGTGTTATTGGTGGCAGAATCAGTAGCAGACGGTGGCACGAAGGGCGGCGGAGAGTTAAAGTGGGCTGTTCGGGAGGGGGACTTTGCACGGCGGGGGTGGCTCTTGTCAGGCAAGGCAAGGAAGGAGGGTAGCTCAGTTGTGTAGAGGGCAGTGCACGGAAGGTTTTGGTGGCCAGAGTGGGAGGTGATAACGGCCGATGGCGGAGAAACGACGGTCTGTTTAGGCGGTGGCGCGCGATCGGATTTCTAGGCTGCCAAAATCGAAACCCGATTATGGCTGCCTTTGGGGTATATATATATAGGTCGATTGGAAGGGAAAATGACAAAGGGGAGCGGGGAAATAGGGGGCAAGGGGCATGGGTGCATAGGTCACCGAGGGTAGGCTGGTGCAGGTTTACCTTTGTAGGCCATTTCGACAGGAAGAGGGGATGGCACACGTAGGAGAAGGAATGGTCGGCTAGGTTGAAGTGACAGGGAATACGGAGGGGAAGAGAAGGGAAGAATGGCGGGTCAACCGGCGTGATCGGCGGTGGAAATTTCGGTGCTGATCGAGGGGAGTTGCAGCGGTGCGAGGAAGAAGAAGAAGGAGAAGGGGGGCTAAACCGGCGGTCTAGGAGAAAAGAAGACAGAAAGGGAAAAGCCAAACTGGCTGGGAGAAGAAGAAAAAAAAGGGCGACGCGGGCCTGGGCCGCGCAGGAGGGAAGGGAAGACTGGGCCGAAGGCAGGCTGGCCCAGGTCGGGGGTGTAACACCCCAAAATTCACTACTTTTTTTTTTTGAAAAGCGGAAGCAATTAAAATAGAAATACTTAAAACCTATGAATTCTGGGAATGTTACCGCCACACTTAGTACAAGACCGGTTCTCTCCGACCGTTCCAGTACCAAGTGCTAAGGCTAAAGAAAAGATTTACGTTAAATTCAAATTAACAATTTATAAAAGAATTCGAAAGATCATACAACAAAATCAGAGTACGCATACACGTTTATTAATACTTGTAACTTCCAAATAGAAATACATTTAAACAAGATAAAACCCGATGGGTCAAATTCCGGATTGCCTACTCACTCAAGTCAGGCCTGCCACCCCAAACAGTCTCTGATCTTAAACCTGCACAAGAGGTCTGCTCCCCACCATTAGTGGATCATCACAGGACCCATCAACCAAGGTAGTATCAGTACGGGTCCAGTACTGAGTAAGGTGACTTGATCACTAAGGCCAACACACAAATACATAAATCATGCAGAACATAAAAGGGCATAATTACCAACACAAAGACATAAGGTGCTTACGACCATCCAAGTAAGAGTACAAGGCCCGATTGTAGACTGGATTAATTTTTAAATTAATCTTTGATCAGAATTCATTTCACACCATACTTTTTATCAAGTCCATACGAGTACGGGAACCCCACTATTTTAGCTGGTGGATCGGTCGCAAGGGTAACATACCCTGCCACTATTTTAGCCGGTGGATCGGTCGCGAGGGTAACATACCCTGCCACTATTATATGTCGGTGGATCGGTCTGGCCCCTTCTCGCATGGTGTTCCACTGTAAGTAATTAGTATCTTTCCCATGTCTTAGCAACTGTAGGGTTTGATTTTGTTGAGCTCGGGATCCTCCACTATTATTGCCGGTGGATCGGTCGCGAGGGTACATGCCCTGCCACTATTATAACCGGTGGATCGGTCGCGAGGGAAATATTCCCTGCCATTATTATGCCGGTGGATCGGTCTGGGCCCGGCTCAACATCTTTCACTTTATGTGATTAATGTCTTAAGTATCTTATTCAAAGGCTTTCACCCTAGACATGCACGAATCATAAATCATAAATTCCATATTCATCATCATACTTTATTCACCAAGTACACATGTGCTACCACCAAACCCTAGACATGCATGACTCGCTCCCTTTACACTTATCCTCCAAATTCTACTTCACATCTCACTCTAGGGTTTTATCCCAAACCCTAATTTAGGCCTTAACATCCCCTCTTACTCCACCTCACATTTCCCAAATCATTTTAACACTCCACATATCACAAGTCATCGATTCCATTCTCATAATTAAACCTTAATCACCAAAAACACATGATACAACAAAAACCTTAAGTAGCCATACCCAACCCTAATCAACCACCACAAACCATAATTAACCACTCCAAACCTCATTTAACCATAAAAACCATAATTAGCCATTCCAAAGCTTAATTAACCACGACAATTCACAATTTGCCACTCCAAACCCTAGCTTCGTCTCCTACGTACCCAAATAATGTTCCACGTATTATTTTCCATCCAAAGTGTTTAACTACCCAAAAAACGCTTACATTACCTTCTTCACATCCCAAATTAACTTTTCATACGTAAATTTTACACCCATGCAGACTTTACACATCCCATGCGACCATTCGAACTTTTCATGCAAACCCTAAATTCCATGCAATCATTAACTCCCATGCAAAACCCTAACTCCACCACGCAACCCTAATACCACCACACAACCATTAATACCACCATGCAAAACCCAAGATTCCGTCATACAATACCCTAAATTCAATCCATACAAAACCAAAGATTCACCCATACCAAACCTTAAATTCGAACCATATAAAACCCAAAGATCCGTCCATACCAAACCCTAAATTTCATCCATACCAAACCAAATATTCATCCTTACCAAACCCTAGATTCAAATCACATAAACCGAAGATTCATCCTTACCATACAATTGATTAGATTCTCCCATTCATAACCACAAATTAGATTTTCCCATACAAGACCATAAGTTAGATTCTCCCACATAAAATCATAAATTAGAATCTCCCAAGGAAAACTATAAATTGAATTCCCCCAAGCAAATCATAAATTAGATTCCCCCATATAATATCATAAATTACATTTTCCCAAATAACATCATGAATTAGATTCTCCCAAACAAATTATAAATTAACTCTCCCAATCAAATCATAACTTAAATTCTCCCATATAATATTATAAATTACATTCTCCCAAATAACATCATAAACTAAATTCTCCCAAACAAATTATAAATTAACTCTCCCAATCAAATCATAACTTAAATTCTCCCATATAATATTATAAATTACATTCTCCCAAATAACATCATAAACTAAATTCTCCCAAACAAACCATAATTTAATTCTCCCAATCAATCATAAATTAAATTCTCCCATATAATATCATAAATTAAATTCTCCCAAATAGCATCATAAACTAGATTATTCCTTATAAAACCATAAAATTTAGGTCAACTCACTTCCCTTAGTCAACTTCTTTCCCCATCCTCCTTTTTCATCCTTTCTTCCACACAAACCACATTGACTTCCTCACATACACAACACATATCATCATACATAATTAATACACATACCATGCACAACATACTTCAACTCCAAGTCATACCACATATAAAATATTTAATTATAATAAACATTAGATACATAACATGCGAAACACATAATACACATAAGCACATAAAAGGCCTTAGCACTCCTTACCTAAAACGACACCGGCCTTGGAGCACGTTCCTACGCCTCCTTAGGGTTTTGACTGGTTTTACCTATTATGAGAGAAAAGCTAAAATTAGACTCTCTCCTATCAAAATAATATTAAAAACTAACTTAATATAAGACTAAGCTTTTGATAAACTAATAATAACAAAAGTACAAAAATAATATCAGTATTAATATTAATAAGATTAATAAAAATAGTAGAAATAATAATAAAAAGACATTACTAAAAAATAAAGTGAAATAAGGGATTCGGACCCTTTACCAAAATAATACTAACAAGATTATTTGTAAAATAACCCAATTCAGAAATAATAATAATAATAATAATAATAATAATAATAATAATAATAATAATAATAATAATAGTAACATTATTAACAACACTAATGTTAAAATATTTGTATTAATAATGATGGAATAAGAATAAGGGAAATTCGAAATAGAAAATAATAATAATTATTAAGCTTATAACATTTTAATATTAATAATAGTAAATATAGAATTAATAAGAAGAATAATAATAAAATCGAATTAAAATATATTAAGCTTCAGCCCTCTACATAAATAATAATAAAAATATTAATACTAATAATAATAATAATAATAATGCATATTAAATATAAATATTAAGAATAATAATAATAGTATTTATATGCAAATAATTGAAATAAAATAATTTAAGGGTTATAAAAATAGGGAAAATAGCTGAGAGGGTCTAGGGTTCAACCAAATGTTGGTGGGGATAGGCGTCACCGGCGGTGGCGCACGACGGTGGCTGCGGTGGCTGGAAAGAGGAAAGAAAGAGGAGAAAGTTGCATGCTGGGAATAAGATAGGAAGAATTAAAATGGGAGCTGGGGTGTTTTGAGTTCCCCAGAAGGAGAGGGACAGAATGAGGGTGGTGGCGGAGCCAAAGGTGGCGGCGCACGGCGGCGATGGTGGTGGCCGAATGGAGGAGAAGGAGAAAGAGAGAGGAGGAGAGGGAGAAAGAGGAAAATAAAGGTATGGGGAGATAGAGGAAGGTCTGCAGAAGATTTTGGAGGTGAAAGAAGAGGCAGAAACGGCGAAAGAGGTGGCTAAGGGCGGCGCAAAGGGTGGCGGAGGTGGAAGAAAGGGCTGTTTGGGAAGGCAACTTTGCACAGCTTGTTCAGCTTGTGAAGGAAGAATCGAAGGGTGAAGGAGGTTTGGTTAGCTAGAGAAAGGTTCAAGGAAGAGATTGGTGGCCAGGGATGGCGGTGAAGTTGGCCGGAGGCGGCGGGCGAAGCGTCTAAAGGGGTGGCGGCGACAAGATAGGTTTTATGGGTTAGGAAGTCAAAAGCTCGAAACAGGGTGGATGATGGGGGTATTTATAGAGTTATAGGAGAGGTTAGGGTTATGTGGGTCGGTGAGTAGATAATGCAGTAGGGTTCGGGCTTACCGGCGGCGAGGGTGGCCGGTGGGAGTGAGTTTCAGGTAGGGGGTTGCGCAGGGAAAGGAGAGGGAAAAATCGCGAGGACAGAGGAGGTTAGTTGGGCGAGAAGGGCCGGAGAGTTAGGGGGAAGAGAGAGGAAGGAGAACGGCCGGTCAAAATGGGCGAGATCGCCGGCGAAAAACTAGGGCAATGGTGGCGAGTTGTAGGTCGGCGTCGAGGAAGGCTGGCAGGCGCGAAGGAGGAAGAAGAAGAAAGGGCTGGGCCGGGCGGTTCGCGAGGAAAGAAAAGAAAGAAAAAGGGGGCAGACCGGGCCGGTCGGCGCGATGGGGGCCGTTTAAATGAAATGCCGAGTTTCAGTGGTAAATAAAGCAAAACGCGGCACATCGAGGGGCGGAAGAAGGGGTAGCGTCGCGCGGCTGGGCTGGGCCAAAGGAAGGAAAAGAAAAGGTAATTGGGCCGCCGGGAGAGGCAGCCCGAACGAGGAGAAGAAGAAAAAAAAAAGAAAAAGAAAAGAAGAAGAAAAAAGAAGAAAAAGGAAAGAAAAGGAAAAAGAAAAAGAGAGAAATAATTATGTTGGGTATTTAAATTAATTAAAATATTTTGGATATTTAAAAATAATAATATTTGATTAAAATAATATTTAAATCCTATTTTAGTCCAAATTAGGATTTTTTAAAAATATTTTCCATAAATTCCTTTTTAATTAGCAAAACATCCTAATTTTCTCTAATTAAATTATTTATAAAATTAATATTAATTTGAAACTATTTTCTCCTTCTTATTTTAAATAAAATAATTTATTTAATTTATTTTTAAAATAAAATGCTTAATTAGCTAAAATACCCAAATTCCTCCTAATTAAAATACTAATAAATTTATTCTTGATTTGCCCTCATTAATTCAATTCAAAAATAATTTATTTAAATAATTCTTATAATAAATATCCTTTAAATGTAGTTTATAAAATTAGAAATTTTCGGGGCATTTCAGGGGGGAAAGGAGAAAAAGAAAGGAAGAAGGAAGAGAAGAAAAAAGGAAAGAAAAGGAAGAAGATAGGGAAAAAAGAAAAAAAGGAAAAGGAAAAGAAGGAAAAGGTTGGTTGGGGGTTAATTAACTTATTTTGGGTATTTTAGGATATTAAAAAAAATATTAATATTAAAATAATAATTAAATTCTCCTTTTAGGTTAATTAGGGTTTTTGAAAGATTTTTCCTAAATTCCTTTTTAATTAGCAAAATACTTAGATTTTCCTATTTAAATTATTTATTAATACTCAAATTTGCCTTAATTAATTTCCTCTTATTTTAATAAGAATAGTTTATTTAATTAATTTCCCTAATAAATCCTTATTTTGCCATAATTTCCTAAATTAGGGTTTTGGGGTATTTTAGACAAAGGGTAGGAGATGAAGGGTCAAAGGATGATCAGGATAGGAGACATAAAGGGTAAATAACTAAGAGTATTAATTAATTGAAGATATTAATTAATTAAGGGTATTTTAGAATTAAAAATTAAACCTAAGACCATACCATAGATATTAAGTGTTCCCGACTAATTATGCTACCTTATTTTCTTATTATATTGTGCAACTTATTGGTTGTTATTAATAGACTATTCATGGTAATAACCCATTCTAGCATATTGGACCATTTTCACTGGTTTTGACTTATTGGTTGTTCTAGCTCAATTTTTAGTTTTAGTATATTTTAGGCTATTAATTTGGTACCCTAGTATTAAAAACTGGATCGGACCGGCCAGTTCGACAGGTGAACCGGTGAACCGATCGGGTCACCGGCCAGATTTTATGTACCGATTCTCAGGATCTCAGAACCAGTGAAAACCGGTCAAAAACCGGTCAGACCAGTGAAAACCAGTGAACCGGTCAAAAAATCGGTCTTAGAATCGGTCAAAAAACCGATTGGGAGCCGGTCAAATTCATGTATAGTTTAATTTATTATGTATTTCATATTTTTTGACTTTAAATGTACCACTGGTTCGACCAGTCCAAACCACTGGTCCGACCATTAAACCAGTAAACCAGTTATGATACCGGTTCGATGACCGGTCCAATTTTTAAAACTATGTTTGGTACTCATTAATTTTGTATTTTTGGAATAATAATATTAATTAAATATAATTGTCCTAATTAATTTAATTAGATATTTATTTTATTATAATCTAATAAATTATTATGCGGGCCTTTTATGTGTATTATTTAGCATTTATTTTATTATAGTGCTAATAAGGTTAGATTTAATATATTTTTGTGGATATTAAATCTAAATAAATTTGGTTCTTATTTTATAGGTCCAAATTTTTAAATAAAATTGAGGAATCAATTTATTTAAATCATTGGTTGTCTAATATTAGTAGATAGGCTAATTGGCACAATACGTCGTCAAAGTGACCTCTTTTGTGAAAATTAGTTTATTCAAATTATTAGATGTTTATATATATATATAATATTTTGTCAGCCTAAAGGAAGACACATATTTGACAGAATTATATATATATATATATATATATATATATATATATATATATATATATATATATATATATGTGTGTGTGTGTGTGTGTGTGTGTGTGTGTATGGTAATTATTTGGATGGCATGTGGGTAATGAGTTAATCAAAAGATGATCTCATTATCTAACAAGCCTTATTATCAATGTTTGATCACTACAACAAGAACACTACTTGTAGTTAATATTACTATCCAAAAACTTAATATTAATATTATACCGGTTTCTTATGATGGTATTACCATTATTTAAATTTATTGATTGTTTATTATACATTTTTCTATGAGTATGTATATTTATTTTATTGTTGTGTTTTCTATACAATTATGTCTGCTACTACTATATCTGACGACTTGAATTCCATTCCCATGTTGAACAGGAATAATTTTAAGGAATGGAAGGATAATATTTTACTTGTCCTTGGTTGCATGGATCTAGACCATGCACTTCGGTTAGTGAAACCCACTAATATGACAGCTCTGAAGAAAAAGAAATTTTGAGAAGTAGGATCGCTCTAATCGCATGGGTCTTATGATCATCAAGCGCATCATTCCAGAGGCTTTTAGGGGTGAGTTCTCTGATAAGATCACCAATATTAAATATTTCCTTTTTGAAATTGAAAAATATTTTGCAAAAAAAAATGATAAGGCTAAAACAAGCACTCTTTCGCAACGCTTAATTTCATTAAAGTATAAAGGTAAATGAAATATAAAGGAGTACGTCATGGAGATGTCTAATATTACTTCAAAACTAAAGGCACTAAAGCTTGAATTATCAAATGACTTACTCGTGCACTTAGTATTGATTTCTCTTCCTGCACAATTCAATCAATTTAAGGTTAGTTACAACTACCAACATGAGAAATGGACTCTTAATGAGCTCATTTCATATTGTGTGCAAGAGGAAGAGAGATTGAAGCAAGATAAGAATAAAAGTGCTCATCTAGCATTTACCCCTAAAAGTCAAGGCATGAAGAGAAATAATGAAGCTGCTCCTAAGGGTCCGATCCAAAAGAAACAGTAGAAGGAAAAAATGGCTACTTCTTTTGCAAAAAGACTAGACATGTCAAGAAGGATTGCCAAAAGTATTATGCATGGCGCATGAAGAAAGGTACAATCATTGCTTTGATATGTTCTGAGCTTAATTTAGCTTCAATACCTAGAAACACTTGGTGGCTAGATTTTGATGCTACTACTCACATAAGTGTTTTTATGCAGGGTTGCCTGAGCTGCAAAAAACTAAATGATGGTAAAAGACACATCTATGTAGAAGATGGCAAGGCAGTTATAGTTGAAGCAATTGACACTTTTAGGTTATTGTTAGAATTGGGTCATTATTTGGATTTGAAAGACACTTTTGTTGGACTGTCATTTAGACGAAATTTGGTTTCTATTTCCTTATTGGACAAATCTGGTTATTATTGTTCATTCAGAAATAATAAATTTAGCATTTCATTAAATTCAAATGTTATTGTTACTATTTCATTATGTGCATATGATAACCTATATTTACTTGATGTCATCACTTCATATCATGAAACCTTGCACGTAGTATCATGTGGTACTAAACGCAAATTAAGCAAAGATAATTCAGTATTATTATAGCATAAGCGATTAGCTCATATCTCAAAAGGAAGAATTAAAAGGCTTATGTCTGATGGGATTTTAGATTCTCTTGAATTTACAAACTTAAAAAATTGTGTTGAATGCATTAAAGAAAAACAAACCACAATAAATAGAATAGGTGTAAATAGATTTTTAGATCACTTAGAATTGATTCAAACAGATATCTGTGGAGCGTTCCCTATGGCTTCTTGGAATGTTCAACAATATTTTATATCATTAATAGACAATTACTCATGTTATGGCTACCTATATCTCATTCATGAAAAGTCACAGTCATTGGACGTGTTTAAATCTTTTAAACTTGAAGTTAAGAACCAACTCAATAAAAGAATCAAGTGTGTTAGATCTTATTGTGGTGGTGAATACTATAGCAGATATGACGGTTCAGGTGAAAGATATCAAGGACCTTTTGCTAGATTCCTAGAGGAGTGTAGAATTGTCCCATAATACACCATGTCAGGTTCTCCTAGCATGAATGGTGTGTTTGAAAGACGAAATTGAACTCTTAAGGATATGGTAAGGAGTATGATTAGTCATTATATCTTACCAGTATCACTTTGGGGAGAAGCACTAAAGACAACAACTTACATTCTGAATAGAGTACCAACTAAAGCAACTATTAAAATACCTTATGAACTTTGGACACAAAAAAAAACCTAGTCTGAAGCATTTTCGTATTTGGGGATGTCCAACCAAGGCTAGGCCATATAGGCCACATGAAAAAACATTGGATTGCAAAACAATCAGTAGCTATTTTATTGGTTACTCTAAGTGATCGAGGGGCTATAAGTTCTATAATCCCACACTTAGGTTGATTTTTGAGACAGGAACTACCACATTCTTTGAGAATGTTGAGCTTATGGGGAGAAATAAGATTAGGGACATTATCTTTGAGGAGGAATCAATTACAATTTCTACTGTTGTCTCTAATGATATGCAAGTATTTGCACCTACCATTGATTAGGAGGCAATTCAAGAACCTCTACAAGATAATGTCGAACAACTAACTATTGATAATGAGGTGGTTGTTCCACAAGAACAAGCTCAACAACCTCAACAGCTATAGAGATCTACTAGAGAAATGAGAAGTGTTATTCTAGATGATTACATTGTATTTCTCCTAGAGCATGGAGTAGGCATTGAGGTGATGGAAGATTATCCAATTAACTTCCGTCACGCTATGGACAGTTCAAATTCTCAAAGGTAGATTGATGCCATGAATGAGAAAATAAAGTCCATGATGAATAATGACGTATTAGATCTTGTCCCATTGCCTGGAGGAAAGAAACTCATTGGTTGCAAATAGATATTTAAGACCAAAAGGGATTCAAAGGGCAATGTGGAGAGATATAAGGCACATATTGTCACGAAGAGTTTTACACAAAAGGAAGGAGAGGATTTTAAAGATATATTTTCTCCAGATCTTCTAAAGATCCCTTGAGAGTAATCATGGCATTAGTGGCACATTTTGATTTTGAATTACATCATATGGATGTTAAGACCACTTTTTTTTAATGGTGACATTGAAGAAACGATCTATATGGTACAACTTGAAAACTTTGCGTCAGGAGACCCAAAGAATATGGTTTACAAACTTAAGAAATCCATCTATGGGCTCAAGCAAGCATCTCGACAAGGTATTTCAAATTTCATCAAGTTATCACATCTTTTGGTTTTGAGATGAATTTGGTGGATGAATGTGTATACCATAAGTTTTATGGGAGTAAATATATTTTTCTAGTTCTATATGTTGATGACATGTTGCTGACATGTAATGAAATAAGTTCGTTGCATGAAACTAAGAAATTTCTAGCTAAGAATTTTGAGATGAAAGATCTCGGTAATGCCTCTTTTGTATTAGGCATAAAGATACATTAGGATCGTTCTCGAGGTATTTTAGGGTTGTCGCAAAAGGCTAATTTCAAAAGGGTTCTTAAGCGGTATGCCATGCAGAACTATAAACCAGGAAACACCCCTGTTGCTAAAGGAGATAAATTTAGTTTCATTTGGTGCCCTAAGAATGAATTTGATAGAAAGCAAATGCAAAGTGTTTCTTATGCTTCGAAAGTGAAAAGTCTAATGCATGCTCAAGTGTGTACACATCCGAATATTTCATGCATCACTGGGATGTTAGGCAGATATCATAATAATCTAGGACTCGACCATTGGATAGCAGCCAAACGAGGCATGTAGTATTTACAGAAAATAAAAGAATACATGCTCACATATCATAGGTTAGATAAGCTTGAGATCATAGGATATTCTGACTCTGATTTTATTAGATTCCAAGATAGCATGAAATCTACATTAGGTTTTTTTTTTCTGATGGTTAGAGTTGATGTTTCTTGGAAGAGTACAAAGAAGACAGTTGTGACCTCTTCCACTATGGCAGCGGAATTTGTAGCATGTTATATGGATTCCACTTACAGTATATGGCTGTAAAATTTTGTCACAAAGCTGTGTATAGTTGATGGTATTGAGAGACCGTTCAAGATGTTGTGTGACAATAAGGCCGCAATTCAATATTCTGATAACAACATAAGTTCTACAAAAATAAAAAGTATTGATATTAAATACTTGGTAATTAAAGATAAAGTACAAAAAGGAGAATTGTCTATAAAGCATATTAATACAAACTCCATGATAGCGGATCCACTCGCTAAGGCTTTACCATCCAAATAGTTCCTCGAGCATGTTGCTCATATGGTTATTATATCAGCTAATAATGTTTAGTTTCAATAGGAGTTTCTCACTTTGTTTGCTCTATGTATGTACACTTTGTTTTGGCTTATGGACATTTTTTAACTATATATTTTCTGCAGAAATAAAGTTTTAGTATAAAGTTTCAGTTTATTTCCTTTATGTCTTTGTTCATGATTTGATCTCACTAATGTTTTAAAGTGGATCAGTTGGAAATAGACATGTTAAAATCACATTACATAAAATTTCCATGCTACACATCCTCATATTGATCCATATCATTTAGTTATATCTGCATATGTGACCATTGAAGGTTTAGTTACGAAGAAATGTGACGAAAGCCGCTTTGATCCTATATTGGTGTGGCTAATGGACCAGATTGGTTATAGATACATTTCATTATGACAACTATATTGAGCTCATTTGGTTGTTTGGCAATTAGTGGTTGTAAGGTCTCACGTATAGCCCAAGTGGGAGATTGTTGGGTTTTTATCCAACAATTGGGCTTATACGTGAATGATATGAATTGCGAGTTATTGTATAAATTAAGTCTATATATAAGTGATCATATTTATATATAAATTATTGGGCTTAATATATCTAATTAGATGTGGGCATGTATGTGTAGAGACATTGGGTATTTTAGTTTGTTGATGGATCATATTAGAATAACCTGATAGATAATATGTCAGTTGTCTATATAAAGGGTCGTGGGCCCTAGGTCACACATACTACGTCCTATTTTTATTTCCATTAGTCAATAGAAACCGAATAGTATGTACTCAATCCATAAGACTGCAGTACCATCCTTGTCCTAAATCTGTCAGTTATTCTCACATTATGGATTGAGGTACACTTCCGTGTAATTATGTTATTAAATTAATCTTGATGAATTAGCATTCAATCCTGTCAGATCTGTAGATTATATTAATCTATCAAAGGATACACACGAGTTGATATATGTTGTGATTTAAAAATATGTAGTCTTATTTTTGGTTTTGAGCTAGTCATTCAAAATGCTTCTTGATCAAATCATCGTACTCTTGCTTGCTCTTGGGTGTTTTTTGATGAATATATATATAGCCTGCATTACAATCCATGAATTTCTAGATGATTATTATAGCTTATAATGGTAATCAAATTTGAACAGCAAATTTTTTTTTGCCCTATTAGCCTATCAAGTCCGTAGAAACATGGCAGTTGCTTAGAAACTTCATGTATTTTTATAAGGTAAGAAGATATTAAATGGATTTTATCAGGTAACTATATTACAATTGTTTGCTTATAAATGTAGTGCAATTTTTTTCTTAAAACACTACAAAGTAAAAATAAATCTAACATTCCCCCCATCCCATTTTATTTGGGTTGTATTATTTTTATAATGGATGCATTAACATAGCCACCCACTTTACTTGTATAACATTCATTTGATAACTTATATTTTATTTATTTATTTACAAACTATCTTTTGCTTGCAAATAATTATGCCATTTTAGATTGTACGACAAATGGTAGCCTCTTTTAGTTTCTAACACTAAATATAGATAATTTAGGAAAATAACTTTATTTACTAACAACAATTAGTGTTCTTCCTTATAAATTGATTTCCTAAGAGGTCAAATAAAATTCCATAGAGGAAATAGTATCTCTATACAAGCTCTTACTTAAATATATGATCCTTCTAACACTATATGAAACAAGATCACTAATCAAACCTTTGTAATAAAGCACTTACTATTATTAGAAATTTAATTAGATTAGATTAGACACACAAGAATGTCATTTAGTATAGGCAATAAATAGTGGCTCAATTACTTTGGTAAATTTCCCCCTTCAAATGATAGTAAGGTGGGCCCCATTAGGCACAAGTAGATATTGTACGTTGATTATAGTAGTTCAGTATAGTTAATACCATAAAGGTTTTTTTGTTTTTTTTTTAAATAACACTAAATACTTCCTTTAGACATAACAAGCTATAGGAGCCCAAAAAATTTTGTAATGGTATCTTGTGTTAATTTGTATTCATTTGATAGTCGTGTAATGGTACAAGGTTAATTGTTATATATTTTGATAGTCATGTTCTATAAGAAAAGACATTGGCCGGAAAAAGTACAGGTGGCAAAATTGAGAAATAAAAGTTACACCTATTGACTCATAAATGTTGTCTAAATTTAACCGCGGTCAATTTCCATTGATTATCTCATATGTGATAACTTTAAATCAAAATTAGAGTTGATCATCGACTAATGTCATATTTTTTGTGGAAAAACACCTATGTTTGGCAATGGTCTTATATTTTGCATTGTCAAGAATCATACATCGCAAAGGGTTCAAAATTTTGGTGTGGTAGGGATGGAAAATATACTAATAGAACGTTTGTTGTTGTATATAAATAACTTTTTCAAAATTTATAATATAATTTCAATGCTTGTAGGTTTTTTTTTATATTATTATTAATAAACTTGGATTATTTTGTACAATATATATTTTTATCCTATTTTGTTATTCTAATACGTACCTGATCCAGGTATACACAGTAATATTAATAATAATACTCATTCTAGACAAATATCTATTCATGTTCCATACGCAAAGACAAGGTTGCAACACCAATTGACTCACTCGCAAACACATAAACCATTCACTTAACCAAACTTCAATTTCAATACTAACAAATCTTGCTTTACGCAGCACACTTGTTCCTATAGAAAAGTTATAAGATTCATTAGGTCTATCGTGAAGCATTTTATAACACTTATCTATCCTACTATTACCTAGAGTAGATTTGCATAGCTCCACGTTACTATTCTATTCAATTAATATTAAATTATTTTGTTTACATTCATTCACTTTATTTGAAAACGTTCTTCTTAGAAATATTCATGATGAATAATTCTCATTCACCTTCGTTAACCACATATATTTATTAATCTAAATTTTAAGAGTAATGAGAGAGAATAAAACACTTTAAATAAAATTCATATTCATTTTAATTCAAACTGAAATAAAACAACATTCTCTCCAATTCACCTGAATTATATTAATATTACCAAATAATATTTTAGAGTATCCATCTCGATTCACCTTCGTTTCCATCATTTAAGTAAATATAATCTCACCCTAATTTATCCTAACCCAGACAAACCATAAGTTATAATTTTTGCTATACAGGAAGAAACTTAGTCTTCCGCGCTGTGTCTGGAAATACATTAAGGACACAGTTGAACAAGAACGTGGCAAAATCATAAAGCCAATCAAATTCCATATCCAAACATACAAAAATCTGTCCATCACCTTACAGAACACAATGCATCTATAATTCTATATACACAACTGCAAAGTTATCTACGCTACAACCTAGAATTCGATCACGAAAAATCCTTAAAGCCAGAAGACATGTAGTTTGAAAACTCTTAAGCAGAGAAAATATGCATTGTTAAGACGCTTGCATAAAAGCTGCCCATGGAAGTCACAGAG
This sequence comes from Tamarix austromongolica, assembly GCA_039764185.1. NCBI lineage: Eukaryota > Viridiplantae > Streptophyta > Magnoliopsida > Caryophyllales > Tamaricaceae > Tamarix > Tamarix austromongolica. Next base: position 91,857,556 of record CM077819.1, on the reverse strand, counting down.
TCATCTCATTCCGGAACATAAAAATCAAACCTGACATCAACAGATCCTGATGCTTCCCCATTATCTATGTATTCTATATTTGTTATTGACCCAGCCTCATCTTCTTCCTGATACTCTGATTTCACTCGTCGGACAGGTACAGTGACAGAGTAAACAGTACCAAGACCTATATCAGTGGACACGCTCAACTGTACCTTCTCTTGTGATTCTATCTCCACAAAATCTGATAGTGCACTTACAACGCTTTTCACAATCTTGCTTTTTGCCTCATCACTAACAGCACAACGATCAGAGAAGAGGATCATTTTCAACCGCTGCTTGGCAATATTTGCGTTAGACTTGCTTTTTGCTTGGGATGATGGGAATATAATCTTCCATGCCAAGTTTAGACGCTCAAAAAAGCTCATGTTAATGGCATTCAAAAGAAAGCTCTCTGCGTCTTGGCTGATAGAATTTACAGAAGTTTTCTCCTCCCCGATGACTCCAAAAGTTAGATTGGATTGGCACTTTATGCTCAGACCACGAGGTGCACTGCAGGACTTCCTCAGAATAATATCAGAAATGGTTACACCTCCTTTGAGGAAACTGGAGTGATCCATCTGTGTGCACCATTAGGGAAAAAAAAAATGATCGCCAGTTGATTATGGGTACTGCACATAAGATTCATGCAGTTTAACAAAAAGAAGATTGTTATTAATAAACTGGACTATGACTACACACGCATAAGATGCCTCATGGTTTGTTTGCTTCTTGGAAACTACACTAAGTACACACTACCAGCTCATCTTCAAATTTACAACTGCTGGTAGGCTGTCGCCATGCTATGAAAATCCTGGTTTAGAAAATTTGATGTACAGCAACACTTCAATCAACAACAAACACCTACAAAACTTTTGAACTAATAGGAAACACACATAAATGACCCCCTCCCTAAATATATAAATATATATAAAGCCTTTCCCACACAGGGAAATGAAAAGAAGAAAGAAAAAACCAGGAGTATCAAAAAAACTTGTAAGAGAAGGAAAGGCAAGTTCCGACCAGGTCTCTAAATGTCTACACATCCTTGCCCAACATCAGTCTACTCCCAGCAATTAATTGCCATGTCTATGCTAAGTCATTAGGATAACCAAGCACTAACTCATTTATCTGTGGAACTAAAGCCCTTTGCAACCCAACATTAAAATTTCATTAGGATAACCTAGCACTGAAGCTAAACTCAGAGGGGCGATATATCTGGTAAGCATCCCCAAGGCTTTTTTTTCCTCTTAGATAGTAAGCTATCCGTTACTCTACAGCTGTTGAATGCCATCTTGTTAAACTGCAAGCACACAGAAGCACTGCAATCATCCTCGCTACATAAATGGTACAAATGTGATGTTTGCAAAGCAATTCTTGGTCTGCTGCTCTGAATTAGGTTATCTTCGATTGCATGGGAATCAATTCATTTGCCAGCTTGAAAGGGATGAGGCTAATGTACAAATTTTTTTTAGAGTTTTAAAACTCTCTACAACTCTCTGCAAATTAGACAGGTGCAAATTCATTGGTTAGAACATCATCACTTTTGGGATTACTGCAGCCATGAAGTGCATGGTTCTGGGCTATCATTGGAGGCAATTTTAGAGTATGAAAACTAGCAAAGAAATCCATGCCGCCCCCCCCCCTTTTCCAGCCACAGAAAAAATAAGAGTGGTTAAGGGACCAATTTTGGTCCGATCATAGCACTAAATGAGATTCTTTCTGGTTCAAACTAGATGATATGAACCAAGGTAGAATTTCTGCAGTGCATGTTACAAATCTTGGATCACTTTGAAGGTTAAATCTGCAGTGCTGCAACCAATGTTAGTGACCTGATTCCTGATCTCTATAAAAGTAATGCACACAATATAGAATTTCCAATTATATCATGGGGATCTACAGCATATTTCCAGTTATCGGTCCTTCATTTAGCTTATTATTCAAATAACTCACGATCTTTCACGTCCCACAGAGTGTATACTCTCGTGGTCAGATGTTGGCTCCCAGTGTTCTTGCATTTAACGGGTTACGGCAGAATGCTAGTTTGCTCACTCAACATTCAATATTGAAGAAGATGACTACTATCTTTTATTGCTTTTGAATTTGTAAACAATCATTCCTAGCACTATTTGGAATAAATATTGAGAAATCACGAACTTTCATAAACATAGAGCTTGGAAAGCAGTATTATATTGGAATCTGTTCTAAACTGCCACGAATGAATGTTTATTGTTATTCCATAACAATCTCCGAAGTATCAGCTCTCCAGTCCGCGTTCACTCCTTAAGGTGGTGCCTACGATGATCAGTACCTTAACTTACTGTACTTAAATAAAATTAGCATCTCCAAACCACACTACGACATAAATGAGAAAACCCTAATAGAATAAGGTAAGGTGGAAATATATAGAGCCACAAATTAGCAAACAATCGATCAAAATTGGCATTTGCGGTTTGTATTAAATTGCTGAGACGATGGCAGAGAAGTCAACTCAAATTTCCACAACAGGCAAATAAATGGCATCCATCACAATTTATCATCGACATTTCAAAAGAAGATAGGGGTAGGGGAGAGGTCACCGCTCTGGAACAAAAAACTGTCGCTTCTGAGCTGCGATTATATCAATATCAAAGGGAAATGAAGTCAAAAGTAAACTCATGAATTGAGAGGAAGTCATGAAGAACCTTTGGAGAAGAATGCAAGGAGCTCCGAAGAGGAGGAAGTTTCCGATGAGGTGCCATCGTTGCGAGCACTCTCAGGTCGCCTGATATTGCCATTCCGACTCACTTGCCGACCGCCGGTGAAAATTGCAAGATTCGAGAACCCAACTTGCACAGTCGCAGAGACACTCTCAGGTTGAGTCGAGGTTTGGCCTCTGAGGTGTCGTTTGCCAGCAGAAGCGTATAGGCTATAGCAGAGGAGAAGGTTTGCGATTCTCGTGCCACGACGCCGTTTTTACCGGTGAAGGTTTTGTCATTTTGTGCTCGGGCAAAGGGTTTGGAGGAATTGCCCTTTTGGACCTACTCCGTCGCACGTTCTTCCTTATGCCCCTCGAATTAGCATGTTACCCAAGAGTTTGATGCGTAACTTATCACAGGGGAGGGGGAAATTATCAACTCTGAATTAGACGGTAAATTATGATAATAATCTGGAGATACCTTTGTAGAAATTTTCATCCGTAAAATAATAGTAATTTTTTTTATGCAGCACAGTTTTTATCTTATCTAATACATATATGTCATTGTTCTTTATCATATATTTTATGTTATCTCTCCATCAGCTTTCATTAACATTCATTTGATAGGAGACGAAGATTTTCATCCAAACTTAAAATATTATTCTTTATCTAAAAATAAAAATAAATTAATTAATTAATAACTACTAAATCTCAAATATAACTTCACAATTAATTAAAAAGAAGTGATGGTGAAACCCATCAACAACATCAAACAAATATAATTTTATATGTAATAGCTATTTTTTATTGATTAAAGAGCAGAGAAAGAATCTAACAAATTTTTTATAAGAGGAAGAATCTAACCAAAGTTTGAAGAACACAATTAAACATTTGTAATAGAGCTTTTTGTGGTTGTTCTTTCAACCGAGTTTACGTAAATATGTGCTAATAATCACCGATCCAAGTGACCTCAAACAGAGATAATCATCAATATATTTATATATGCAAGTAATTAATATAATTATACATACAAATATTTTTATTGTACTTGTATAACTATAATAATTGAAAATGTAATTGATCAAAACTATGACATAAGATTATCACCATTATTACTAGAGATACTCATCATTCTTTAATAGCATAATCACCACCTTCACTTGAGATAATCACCAGCTAGTAATATGATAATCTCTATCATCACTAAAGATAGTCACCATAATCACCAACTTTATCATTATTATTAATAATAAATTATTATTTGCATCATATTATTGTTATTGTTATTATCACTATTAATTACTCAAAATATAGTTATACTTATAATTATTATAGAATGACATATCATTAATAAAGGGTTGAAAATCTTGCATAGGAAAGAGTTTATAGGAAACGAAAAACTTAATGACATTGAGTTTTATTAGTAATGCATGTTGGGAGAGTGAATATTTAGTTAAGCATTCACAAGGCAAAGGTAGTGCTTGAGTTTACATGCAAACTTTTAGGGGCCAAAAAGGATTGTACAAGGTATTTCCTATGGTTAATTGACAAGTTCTCAAAATATGTTTGGTTGTGTTTTCTTAAATCTAAAGATGAAACTTTTAGGTATTTTAAGGAGTGGAAAGTATTGACCGAGAAACAAACTCTAAAAAGTTTTTTTTTTACATAGAGTATATTATAGCTTAGAGTTTTGTAATGATGAATTTAATCAGTATTATATAAGTGAAGGCATTGTAAGATACTTAACAGGAAAAAAAAACTCCTCGATGGAATGGATTAGTTGAGAGAATGAACAAAACAATACTTGAAAGTGTGTAATGCATGTTATTTACTTCTGGTTTACCTAAGTCCTATTAGGTTGAGGCTACTAAGATAGATTGTTACCTTATCATAAGGTGTTTGTCCTCTACTATTGAGTTTGAGACTCCATTAGAGAGGTGGAGTGGAAGACCTAGAAGTTATGAATCATTAAGAGTGTTTAGGTTAGTATGTTTTGCACACGTTAGAGATCGAGAGTTAGATATTAAAGCTAAAAAGTTTGTGTTTCTAGGATATCGTAATGGTGTAAAGTGCTATAAGATGATGTGTTGTAAGTCAAAGGGTAATCACACATTCATTTCAAAGTATGTTCAATTTGAAGAGTTAGAGTTCTACAAAGATCATTTCAGACGTTCAACAGGAAGTGATCCATGGAAATTTGATATTGAGGTGGAGCCTTTATTAAATTGGGGAGTTGAAACTGAAGATGGTCAGAATGATGATGATGATCACTAGGACATTCATACACCATATGAAGGTTATCAACTTATTAGGGATAGGGAAAGGAGGCTCATAAGACCACCTAATATAATTATGCACATACGATAGCATTTACTCTAAGTGTAAACTTCAAAGAAGCTATAAAAATCAATGATAGTGAGCATTAGTTGAAGGCAATGCAAAGTGAGATGGATTCACTAAAAGTAAATGACACATGGAAATTGGTCCCAATACTAAAGAATCAAAAGGTTGCGTGATGCAAATGGGTCTTTAAGCTCCAATAAGGATCTGATCCTAGTGGAGCTCCTCAATTCAAAGCAAGGTTGGCTACTAGAGGTTTCATACAAAGAAAAGGAATTGATTATAAAGAGGTCTTCTTACCTATGGTAAAGTATACCTCCATAAGAACAATGTTAGCCTTAGTAGCATCACATTATTTGGGGCTAGAATAACTTGATGTTGCCATTGTTTTATCCATATAATCTTGAAAGAAAGGTTTTACATGAGTAAACCACATAGAGATATGTAGTAAAGGGTAAGGATGATTGGATTTGATTGCTAAAAATGTCTCTTTATGGTCTAAAACAATCACTAAGGGATTGGCATACTAAGTTTGACCAAGTGATGAAGGTAAATGGTTAGAAAATGAGTAAGTGTGATGCTTGTGTATATTTAAGACACAAGCATAAAACCTATTGCATTTATTTTATTGTATATGGATGATATGTTGGTTTCTAGCAAGGATAAGGGAGAAATAAGTAGGGTTAAGAAGTTATTACAATATGAGTTTGAAATGAAGGACCTCATGGAGAAAAGAAGATCCTTGGTATGTGTATTGAGAAAGACAAATATAATATAAGGTCATGTTGGTCTCAATGCTCACACATTAAGGAGGTATTAGAAAGGCTTTTCCTATCTAAAGGTTGTGATAACACCAATGACTCCTCATTTAAATCTTTTAATAGAATAATACCTAGTAACTAGTGTAAAGAAGAATCTTAAGCCCAATAAGCTTATGGATAACGTGCCTTATGGTATGCACAAGGCTTGATTTGTGTTATGTTGTGGTTTTGGTTAGTAAGTACATAAGCAACCCTGGTAAAGTGTAACAACCTAAAATTTCCTAACCTTAGTTTTTAGGTATCACTTCTTAATCCTTGACTAGCCTTTAATCATGACTTAATCACCTTATTTTACAGCCTAATCCCTTAACCGACTCTTTTTCCATGCCAAAAATATTTTTGTTTCCCTAGTTTATTACCTAAATTCAAAGTGTAATTATGCCTATTCACCCACTCAATCCCAACCTCTCACATATCATCACACTTTTCATTCAAGTGTGTAACACTTACCTCACATCATACCCCCTCTACTAGCATGCCATTTCTAGCTTCTACACCCCTTGATCATACCTTAACATATAATCCCCCTCACATTTTCATTTTATTTCATGTAACCACGGATCACAAGTGTTCACCCCTTTTTCATCTCCTTTTTGTGTTAACACTTCCTCCCTGACCTATGCACCTCCTCATTTGTTTCCTTTATCCATTCAAACCCTAACTCCTCTTCTTCACCCTCCCATTGGTTTTCCATATTAATCATGTTGAACCTACCTTTTTTCTGGCCTTCATAACACAACAACCCTTAATTGTGTCAATTCTCCACGTAAACCACCACCAACCTGCATTAACCATCCACACCACCACCCTTTCATGCAACACCTCCACCCTTGCATCAATCCCTTATGGTGTCTCCCTCCATGTGCCCCATCTGCCTCATCCAATGTCCATTACTTATGCAAGTACATACCCTACGCCAAAACCTCACTCAACCCCTCCTTTCTCTACATGCATACCTCATTTGTATCTCCTAAGCTAAGTTGAAGCCTCATGCAACCATTACAACCATACATTTCCCAACCTCTATCATTCCTTCATAGAATACACCATTTTCATTTGTTAGCACTTCATGCAAAACCCCATAAACTCACATTCATACCTTAAGTAGAAGCTCCTCCTCTAGCATTAGCTACTTACACTGTAACCCCCTCGTCTTTTAGAAGCCTCTCCTTCCTCCCTTTCCTAGCTCTTATTAGAATTTTGGTGATGAGTTTGGGGGGAAATTTTGGTGGTGGTTCAGTGGTAGATGTTACTACTACAACTAGTCAAATTCCACTCCTCCCTCCTTCCTTTACCTTGGTTTAGCTTCTTAATTTCTTCCTACTTCCTTTCCCTTTATTTACTATTATTTTATCATATATAATCTCTTGTCTTTTATTTTTGGTTATGTGATCCTATGATATAAGATATTAGATGAGAGTGATTAGGAGTATTTTGATAAGAGACTGGTGTAGCCTTTGGTATGTTACACATATCTAGCTTCGGGATTTTGGTGAAATGTGTGTTTTGTATTTTCATGATATCACGCTCTATTTTTTTTACCCAAAAATCATGATTTAGAATATTCAAGTTTATACTCATGTCTCATTTTGTGATATCGTGGATACCATTTGATTTTATGTAAATATCAAATTATACCATAATAGGTTTCATTTTAAATTTCCAATCACAATATATGATAAATTTTATTATTTTTAATGAGTATGTTGTTGGGTCTTAAATTCTATAAGTTTAAGTGTTTTTGGAGAAGTGTCTTGCTGTGGTGTGAATTTGGGATTTTGGGCCTTAGTGGGTTTCAACAGTTTGATTTTGTGAGGTTGATGAGTGGTTTCAATTCATGGTTGATAAAATATTTGGGTGGCTAATAGTATGTGGGATATTACGTGTAAAAATGGTGAATCTTAGGTGAGTGTTGAAATTTGGGTGTTTATGCTATAATCAGTCGCATGGGATTTTTGGTTAATTTAGTGAGATTAGGTGGAACAAAAGTATGTTATTGTATTCATTGAGGTTTTTACATGAATTTGGATATATCATATGATAGGGTTTTGTTGAGTATGAATCAATTTATGTTAATAAAAATTTTATATATACTCAGGTGAAATAAGGGTAAATGGGTTAATTCTAAAAAAGTAAGGTTGTACAAGTCTTATATAGGAAAAGATGTGATAAGTGAGATATATGATTAGTTTGGGTTTGTATGGTTAAAATAAGTATTAATATTATGTGAAAATAACTTAAAATAAGCTTAAAAACCCTTAGGGTATGGCCAATATTTTATGTTGCAAAACAGTGAAGTTTAATCCTAACTTTTGAATATGGTATTTATTATGATATATTTAACTATTGTGTCAAGGTTTGGTGATTTGATAAGTTTTGTGGATGAAGTTGTGAGTGAGTTGTCAATTAGGGTTTTGTGAGGGCATTTTGGTCTTTTTATTTGAATAATGTCACTTATTGTGCTTGTTGCCTTATTTTATATCTTATATTTGCTTCAAGTGATTATAACAAGTTTGATTTGATTAACCATGAAGAATTTTTGAATTTTTTAAATGAATACAATTGTTGAGATGAATTTGGGAATACATAATATTTTTATATAACAATGATAAACAATACCCCATGTAATAAGGCAAGTGTAATATAAGTGAAAGTGTTAGGATGATGAGTAAGTCAGTGATGCATAGTTATATGCTAAGTATTGATTTATGAATTAATAAGATATTAATACATAAAGTGGAAGATGATGTGATTTCGGATCAAGTGATTCCAAGTGTTGTAAATGTTTCAATGAAAATGGCATGCATATATAGGAACTAGAGGACCCTAAAATACTTTATATTAGTCTGATCTACTAGCCCATAGAGGCTATTCATACTTAAGGATTAATAGTTTACTAGTTACCTATGTATGTTGTACCTTGGATGTGAAAGTATTAGTAAGGTTAACTATATAATTAAATAATATGATATTAGTGAAGTTGACTATCTTTATCCCATTTTTTAGGAAAAGAGGAGATGTAATGATATAAATGGTTTCCTGATCTTAATGTGACTAAGTAATCATAATATCGTGATCACCCAATGTTTAAACCTAATCTAGTTTTCTTTTGAGTTATCTTATATCATGAGCATACACACCTGTATAGTATCTATCTTGTCATATGATTATTATTTGCTATACATGCATTATTCTATTTTGATATGTATAGTTACCTTACTTAGTACATACAATACTAATCATTCTTTTTATGGTTGTTTCTCAATTCCACTAGCAGATTAGAACTTGTTTTACAAGTAATTGATGAGTTGATGCTTTGACGTGATGGCATGGGGTGAGTGTTTATTCAGGTTTGTGTCAGTGTATGGTTCTATATATATATATATATATATATATATATATATATATATATATATATATATATATATATATATATATATACATGAACTTTTAATACTCTATTTTATGTTGTCGCTATTCTCTTTACTTATTTTTGTAACCTTGTATTGTTCTAGGATTAAATATTTTCCACACTTGATCTCTCAACACAAGTTACTTTTTAGTTTTACATCTGACACAGATTGGGTATACGAAATATCTTTTTTATGTTGGATGTAATGTAACATCCTATATATATATATATATCTTTGGCTTCTGCACTTCTGCAAAATTTATTTTGAAGAAAATTTTTAGTTCGTGAAAATGTGATTGTTACATAAAGAAAACTGGAATATAGTAAAGTGGATATTCAAGTACCTAGAAACAACAATAGATATAAGGCTAGTTTATAGATGCAAAATAGTTACAACTCGAAGGTTATATTGACTTAGGGTATCTTGGGGATATTGATACCAAAAGTTCTTCGTACGGGTATGAATTTCAACTAAGTGGGTGTGAAATTAGTTAGGAATCCTTAATGGAAAAAGGCGATAGCCCTTTCTTCTATAGAAGAATAATTTATTGATTGCACAAAGGCAATCAAGGAGGTTATGCAGCTTAAAGGACTAGTGAAAGAGTTTTAGATTTGTTGAAGGCTAATAATTGTTTAGTATGATAATCAAATTACTTTACATCTAAGTAAATTTTATGTTTACCATGATATGACTAGGCATCTAGATGGTAGGCTTAATTTCATTAGGTAGGTGGTCTCAAGAAACAAAATTAATTTGGTGAAGTCTGGAATTGAGCAAAATATAGCAGATACCCTTACTAAACCTTTCAATTGAATATGTATATGTTGGTATAACAAGATATATCAAAGGTGGAGAGTGTTGATTAAAATGTTGTTGCACGTGTGTCTACATATTTATAATAAACAACTATTGTTAGACTAATTAGCTGGTTATTGCTTCTAACAGTTGTTATTTTTTGGTTGTACTACATGATACAAGCCTTATACTTCTTATATGTTGTATACATATAGGGGTAAAGGGGAAACTAGCATATAGATTTGATTCTCCATGTTAGTGAGAAATTTTGAGAGGTTTTAGTAGAGAGTAGAAGGTTGCTCTAGGTTTTTTACAAGTGATTTTTGTAACGCCCCCAAAATTTACTACTGAAAAATTTCGTTGAATGATAAGTGTTAGACAAAAACAAGTGGGCAAAACTGTAAATTCTGAGAGTATTACTGCCACACTCAGTATTAGACCAGTTCACTCCTACCGTTTCAGTACTAAGTTCTAAGGCTAAAAATGATTAACTTCAAACACAAGTCGTTAATTGAAAAAAGCTTCATAAGGGAAATGATAGCGTTCACAATAGAGAAATCAGAGTGCGATTCAGAATTACAATCCAAAGGGTAAGTGACTAGAGTCTTTCAAAACATAAAATACCACATGACATCACATAACTAGAATAAAACGAAACATGGTAAAATAAGAGGGAAAGATAGAGTCCGGCCGAGTCACTCTCAATCCCCAGGTCAGGTCTAGGCTCAACGCTCAGCCCCACCCGATGCTTCGTAAGTGTCATAGGCATCGAAGACGTCGTCCCCTACCTGCACAAACTTAGACGGGTCTTCTGCTCGTGGGAATGAGAAGCACCCATAAAACGGGTGATCAATACGCTACGTACTAAGTAAGGTAACAGATGCGCTAAGGCCAAACATACAAAAACATACAATATAGCACACATAGCACAATCACATAGGCAGCATGTAGTAATACAGATGATGAAGGCCAACTACGGTCCGGATAGACTTATTCTTTAGATCTCTAGTAAATATAGTCGATTCACATCATAGTCTTTATCAATCTATATGAGTGCGGGAACCCCAATATTATAGTCGGTGGACCGGTCATGCAGGGCAAAATGCTCCTGGCCACTATTATTTGTCGGTGGATTTGTCATGCAGGGCAAAATGCTCCTGGCCACTATTATTCACCGGTGGACCAGTTTGGCCCCGACTCACATAGTGTTTCACTGTAATTACTTCGTGTATTTCCCATGTCTTATCATCATTATGTTTGGTTTGTTGAGCACAGAAACCCCCACTATTATAGCCGGTGGAATAGTCATGTAGGGCAAAATGCGTCTGGTCACTATTATTCGTCGGTGGACCAGTCATGCAAGGCACCCCGTCTCCTGGCCACTATTATTCGCCGGTAGACCGGTCTGGGCCCGGCTCAACAATCTTTCTCTTTAAATGGATAGTGTCTTATTCGTATCTTATTTGATAAGTATTTCACCCTTGACATGCATGCCACCAACATGCTAACTCTATCCTCTCGAGGGGGTTGTCCCATATCTTGAGACTCTTGCGCCCCTTCTCACACCCCGACGTCCATCCCCCCTTACACTTACACATAATGAAAACCAACTCCTAAGGGTGTGGGTTAAGGCCCAACACTTCATGACATCAAACTCTACCTACTATCACCCTCTAGGGTTTTCCCTTGAAAACCCTAATTGGACCTATGTGGCCCAACTTTCTTTCACTTATACTACCATTACTTCATTTATCGCCACACAACTTATCTCATTTAGATATAATCCCAAATCATATTACTTTACCCCTCGATTCCACATATGACCGAAAAACCCTAGTTGGCCACTTCAACCCTAGTACCTTTCTTCTCCCACAAGTAACCTCTCTCTTTTTCACCCAATATCTCTTCTCTCCTATGGCACCCATACTCTCCCCTTATAAAATAAATTCCCACTCTTAACTCGTACTCCACTTTTCCTTAATCATTTTTACTTCCACATTTTCCAAATTACTACTTCCTCCCAAAACCCTAATCGGGTCCCTTATACACCCTTACACCAACCTACGTACTATTTTTCGTCCCAAGTCTCCAACCACTCCACAACTCTCCCCTTAGCTTATTTACACCCTAAAACAACTTTTCTCATGTAAAGATCATCCCCATGCAAGTTTCATCCACCCCATACAAACCCTAGAATTCCCATGCATGGTTCCCATCTCTTTTTCATTTTGGTCATCTCTTTCTCTTTATTTTCCTCTCATGGACCATAAGGCATTTTGGTCAACCTCATATCCCCCTTAGAAAACTCACTTCCCATTTTCTTTCTTTTTATCCTTTCATTCCCATATCACATTATCAATAATCCTAGCATGCATATCCTAGAGGGTCATATCATATCACATCATAATCACCATATATACATATCATACTCACGCCATAAGGAACACATAAACATACCTCAACTCCAAGTCGCGCTACATACAAGACAAGTTAATGACAATCATATGATACATGACATAGCATGATACATAACATCCAAGGCACACAAGTCACACAACACACATGGGCCTTAGCTACATCTTTACCTAAAACGACGCCGGGCTTGGAGCGCGCTCCTATGTCTCATTAGGGTTTCGGCTTGATTCACCTATAAGAGCGAGAAACTAAGGATTAGTTTTCCTCCTACCAAAAATACTATTATTTCTTATTTTAGTCTAAGATTAGGGTTGCTATTATCAAAGGGAGCTTTATAAGTGAAAAACTAGGGTTTTTACCATCAAGTTAGCCTACTAGATATTACTAGTCAAAATATATTTATGTTAATATTTATAGCTATATTTATATTATTAACCTAATGGCTTTATTTCTTCTAATAATAGTACTAATACTAGTAGTGATAATAATAATAATAGTAATACTAATGCCCCTAGTAATAGAAACCTTAGTATCTTTAAGGCTAAGGCTAATAATGGCTTTAGGGATAAAATAATAATATAATATTAGTAATACTAACCAAGTACTAATATTACTAAAGGTAATAATGATAATAGTCATATTTGAAATAATGATAATATAAGGGTTCGAATATTTTTATCACAATAATAGTAGCAAAATAATAACAATAATAACAGTAATAACTAATAATAATATTATAGTAATAATGTTGGTAATAAAGGCATTAAGAGTAATATTAGCAATATTCAAATATTAAGTAATAATAATATTAAGGCTTAAGTATTCTTCTTCTCTAATAACAAAATGATAATATGCCAACTTCGGTTTCAATAACATTAATAATAATAAAAATAATAGTAATAATAATAGTAGTAGTAGTAGTAGTAGTAGTAGTAGTAATAATAATAATAATAATAATTATTATTATTATTATTATAAGGATAATAATAATGTTAAGCATAATAATAATAATAACAATAATAATAGTAAACGAAATGGTAATAATAATATAAGGGTCTAAATATTTATATTAATAATAAAAAGTGATAATGAACAAAGTTAGTATTAACAATATTAGCAAGAAAATAATGATAATGATAATGATAATGGTAATAATAATAATAATAACAATAATAATGATGATGATGATGATGATGATGATGATAAGAACAACAACAACAATAACAACAAGGATAATCATAATAATACTAAATCTCCATTAATAGTAGCACTAGTTAGAAATATTTCCAAAGTTAGGTTAAGTAGTAATAATAATAATAATAATAATAATAATAATAATAATAATAATAATAATAATAATAATAATAATAATAATAATAATAATAATAATGTTAAAATAATACTAATATTAATGATAATAAGAATGGTAATAGTAATATAAGGGTTCAAATATTTACCATAATAATAAAGATAATATTAATAGGCCAAAGCTAGCATTAGTAATAACAGTAGGAATAATAGTGAGTGTAATAATAATAATAATAACAACAACAAGGGAAAATCCTAATCATATTAACACTAAAGTTTTAGACCATTAATAATATTATTAGTATTACTGGTTAGGAAAATCATAAAGTAAGGTTAAGTAGCAATAATAATAATAATGATGATGATGATGATGATAATAGTAGTAGTAACAATACTATTATTAATAATAATAAGGATACTATATTAATACTAAAGTTGTAGCCTTTTAAATGATAATACCATAGTTATAATATTTCCGAAGTTAGGTTAGATTGTAAGAGTAATAACATAATAATAATAATAATAATAATAATAATAATAATAATAATAATAATAATAATAATAATAATAATAAGAAGAAGAAGAAGAAGAAGAAGAAGAAGAAGAATAAGGATAATACTATTAATATTACTAAAAATTATTAACACTTATATATAAAAGGTTTAAGGGTTGGGAAAATTAGAACACCACCTAGGGTTGGTGGTGGGACTGTCGGCGGAGCACGGCGACGGCGGTGGAGGAGGAAGAGAGGTTGAAAGATGGGTTTATAGGCTAGAGGAGAGGGAATGAGGGGGTGTTTGAGGTGGTGGAAGGTGTGTCAGTTGGAGAGGGGTGGAATGGAGGTGGTGGTGCAGCCAGAAGTAGTGGTGCACAACGGCTGGAGTGGTGGTCGAATGGTGGTGGAAGGGGGAGAAGGGAGAAGGAGAGGGAGGCAGGGAAAGATGGGGGTATGGGGAGGTAGAGGAGGCTCCCCTGGTTGTTTTGGAGGGTAGGGGTGGCGTTGGTTGTGGTGGACGACGGTGCGAGGGGCCGTGAGGGGTCAAAGTAGGTTGATCGGGATGGTGATTTTGCATGACTGGGGTGGCTTGTGCAGGGCAAATCAAGGGACGATGAAGGTTTAGTTAGGTAGAGAGTGGTGCAAGGGGCAGTTTTGGGGGTGATTTGGCAGGCAGCGGAGTGCTCGTCTGATGGGGCAGCGGCGAGAAGGGGCAGGTTTCCGGGTTTTGAAATCAAAGATGCTTATGGGGTATTTATAGGCCAATTGGGTGGGCAATGACAAAGGGAATAAGACAAGAGGGGTGTAGGTGCCAGGCATGCCGCTGATGGTGGCAGTCGAGGCAGTGCTGCCATGGCAGGGGCAGGAAGGTCAAGGGAAGAGGGAAAGGAAAAGGGGCAGGGTGCTCGGGAGAGGGGAAAAGGGTCAGTTGGGGCCAAATTAGTGAAAGAAAGCGACGGGAGAGGGAGGGGAGGATGGTCGGACGGTGTAGGTGGTTGCCGGTAGGTGTAGGGTTACAGGGTTGGGGGTGCAGGTGCATAGGAGGAAGAAGAAGAGGGAAAGGGGGTGGGCTAGACAGTCCAGGGCAAAGAAAGAAAAGAAAAAAAAAAGAGTGGTTCAGTCGAGAGGAACGGGCGATAGGTGAGGGAAAGGGTGGTCGCGCGGGCCTGAGCCGCGCAAGGAGGGAAGGAAGCTACGCCGCACAGGCAGGCTGACCCAAGTCAGGGGGAAGAAGGAAAAAAAAAGAAAAGGGAAGGAGAGGAAGAAAAGAAAAAAAAGGAAAAAGAGGGAGAAAAAGAAAAAAAGGGAAAATAGGTGGGTTGGGTATTTTGGTATTTTTGGGTTATTTAAAATAATAATATTTAGAAAATAATAATTAATTCCTTCTTAGATTAATTTTGGGCTATTTTTGAATAATAATTAATTATATTTTTTAATCCCATTTTAATTAGCAACACTCCCTAATTTTTTTCCTAATTAAATTATTTATCATTTTCCTCTTGATTGTCCCTAAATAACTCCCCTATATTTTAATAAAATAATTAATTTAATTAATTTTTCTAATAAATCCTCATTTAGCCATAATTTTTCAGATTTAAAATTTTGGGGTATTTCAATTGTATTGATCTTTATGGTTGAAGAATGCAAGAACCTCTCTCATTTTCTCTCGTTTTATCACGGTTTATAATTCATTCATCCTTCTATTTCTCTTCTTTTTAGTATTCTTTAATTGATTTGTTTGACATTGCAACGTAGTGTAATGCTTGTTGTGTTAGATTCAATATCTTTAGTAACACTCTCTATTAATTAAAAGAATTTAAATTATTATGGTGCTATATGTTTTTTCGTGTGATGGTTTATTTATATATGATATAAGTGAGAAAAATTAAAAGAAAAAATATTAGTTTATTTATGCTTTAAAATATAGTATTGTATTGATCTACATTATCATTAACCTCCTAAGTAAATTAATGTTGCACACCTTATTTTGATGATAACAAACAAGTTTAAATGAGTTAACATGTTTGTTTAAGTGTGAATGAACTATGTTGATCACAAAGATGTCAAAACAAACTTATCAAATCAATTCTCAAATGCAACATTTAAAAGATCAATCAAGTTTCAAAGCACAAAAGAAGATTATATCAAGCTACCAACAATCAAAACCTCAAGGTGTATATTCTAAGTCTTAGTTTATCTTGTAAAGTTGTTTAAGCATAAAACTTTTGATTTTAATCTCATGAGATGTTTTAAAATCTTCTTTATAGTTTGTTTGATATATATTATTAGTTGGGTTTAAGTCTCAAATCCTTAATAAAGTATTTTAAATATGTTTGGTTCTAAACGGAACCAGTCGACTAGTCTTACAATTTATTGACTGGTTTATGGTTCAAAACTAAGACTTTGAAATTTCAAAATAAAACAAGAAACCAATCAATTAGTTAGTATAAACTTTTAATCTTGAAAAAATGGGGTTTCCCTTGGTTGAACTAGGCAATGGGTTTTAATCCTACAAAATCCATTTTATCTTTGTTTGAACACCTTGAATAGTTTCATCAAATTAACCAATTGGTTTGCCTAACTAGGTAATGGGTTTTATTCTTGAAAAAAAAAACAAATTATCTCTATTTGAACACTTCCACTGGTTCATAAACTAATTAACTAGTTTGACCAACCATACGATGGGTTTTATTCTTGCAGAAAACCATGTTACCTCTATTTGAACACTTTGAGTGGTTTCATCAAACCAATCGATAGGTTCATAAACCACTCGAGTGGTTCCTACTTGCAATTAATTTCAACAACTAACTTTCATATTCATCCCAGTTTGAGAAAATTTTAAAAGTATTTATGCTCCCTCTACATAGCTAGAATTTGTTATTTGATTATAAAATCTACTTCTTCTATCTTGATTACACTCAGAAAGTGTTCCTTATTTTTCATATCTATATCAATTATGAGATAATTTGCAATCAACCACAAACTCTATTCAAAACTCATTATAACAAGGTTGTACATTACCTAGCATTCTTGAGAGAGGTCATTTTATTAGTATATCTATAAACCTAGAGAGGATATCTACATTAAATTGTAAATAAGCTCCTAAAAGGTCATTGATATTGTTGGCTCATAAATTGAGAGATGAGTGATTATCAATAAAAAAATATGAGAGGTTAAAAATTCAAAAGGTAAACCCTTTTGATAGTGCATATGGAGGAATTTTATTCTTAAACCAATATATATTATGTGTCAATTTTAATTTCTCATTACCATTATTAATAACCCTATTCAAACCCTATTCACCCCTCTAGGGTTCTTTTAATTATATTACATATAAAAGTTGTATTTGATCAATGTATTGAGTATAATAAGGTCCTTCAATTGCCAAAATATAAGATTACATTCTCAAATCACCAAAATAAAATTTGAGTTTCCAAAAACTTCAAAGCATGAAAGTTCGGGTACTCCTATTAGACTTTAGCCTTTAAAGAAGTAGTTTGTATTTTATCTAAGAGATAATGAATACTCTCTAATAGCATTGATAAAGGCCTATTATGGTATAGAGAGGATGAGGTGAGAATATATATTTGGTATAAAGTAACTAAAAATATTAAAGGTAAATGGAGTTTCCTTTGACTCCTCAACTATATGTGTGTGCATTTTAAAAGAAACTACTTAGTGAGACTTAATCTTCTTTATTTATCTTCCTTTCACATAAAATAAAAAGAGTATAAATAAAAATGACTTCATGCCTTCTTCCATAGGTATTTTTCGGAGTAGGGTATATCACTTTAGAAAGTTACACTTCCTAAGAAGTACTAAATTTAAAGTTGTTTGTTTTGAAGTAAGTAAGAAATTTGAAAGGAAACTACAACTCCTTTTTAACCCTCTTACTTTCTTAGTTGATGAACCAAGTGATACCTCATGAAATATCACTTCCTCTACTTTGTTTATTTTTATCTTATATATAATTATTAAAAATTAAATTAAATTTATTTTATCCCTTATTTTTTCAATATAAACCAAACACAAGCTTATTAAATCATTAAATAACTATCATCCCAGCAGCAAATTCAAAAAAAAAAGTGTTCCTTCCTTAAAAAGTTACAACCAACGTACCAAATAAGACCTTAATCTAAAGCAAGCACAACATAATGAATCCACAACATCATACTTTCTAATAATTTAAGTCTCAAATAATTAAACTTCCTTATTATGTGTAACACCTCGAATATTCCTAACTCTAATTCCCAGGTGATTAGTCTCTTAATCACTTCTTTAACCCTTGAAATTTATTTAAGTGCCTTACCTATACCCCTCAAGCCCTCAATTTTACATCTCTTTCCTTTAAATCCTTATTTTTCAATTCAACCAACTACCAGTTAATCGGGCCTTACCTTCAGTCACTGACAAGCAATATTCCAAAACCTTTCATCCAAAGTATCAGATCAACCGAAGTTAGGCAATTTTGACATTTATTGTTTTTATTAATTTCATTTGACCTCAAATTAATTTATATGTCCATTTTTTTATATTTAGGTTCCTAGATTAATTACACACCTTTCCATAATTTATAATAATTTTTGGAAATTATTTGATTATTTGTTTTACAAGTTTAGCCATTTGTTGGACACTCTACCTTACCTAAATTATTTTTTTTTTTTTTTAATTTCTTGGGATGACGGAATTTGTAAATCTAACCCTCTTACACCTTATGATCGGATACTATATTTTCCTCACTTATCCAACAAAAAATCTATCTATACTCATCTCAATCACTTTCCACCAACTATCTTTGTAACACCCCCATTTTTTAAAACCAATTGACCAGAAAAATAAGAAAAATATG
The DNA here is from genome assembly GCA_039764185.1 of Tamarix austromongolica. NCBI lineage: Eukaryota > Viridiplantae > Streptophyta > Magnoliopsida > Caryophyllales > Tamaricaceae > Tamarix > Tamarix austromongolica. The sequence goes on along the minus strand of CM077819.1, from coordinate 91,838,424 downwards.
TGTGGAAGCTAAATACAATGAGGGTATTACCGCCACAACTAGTGTAACTGGACACCACTATTCTACTTACACTAGCTACTAAGGCTAGATAAAATAAGAAAACACATAAAATATATTTATTAATTCAAACCAATCGAACCGAAAATGTTCCTACAATTGAAACTATGAAAAATCTACTAAAATTAATATGATAAATAAAACTCTAAAAGTCACCACCACTCTCAATATTTCCCATCATGCATGCCATCAATACCTTGAGTAAATTCATACCCAACCTGCACTAGATCATATGCTTACCATATACATCATGGATCATCACAGCCCCGTTTAAAACACGTAATAAATTAGCTAGGGGAACATCTAAGTAACATGTTAGTAGAATGTAATATAATATAGACGTGTGTGTGTGTGTGTATGCAACGAATCATATAAGAAAACCAAATGTGAATAAATGAATATACGGATATTAATCTTTAATTTAGGTGATCACAACCTCCAATTATATAAGTGGGTAAACCAACCTGGGGGTCACTTGGCCATCCCAGAGGATAAAGTCCAAAGGGAATAACAAAAGTCCAAAGACCTACCACCAACCACAGGAGGATTAGAAATCACACCTGGGTCATCCTGGTGAACATAGTCCAAAGGGGATAACAAAAGTCCGAAGACCTACCACCAACCACGGGAGGATTAGGAATCACACCCGAGCCATCCCAGTGTACATAGTCCAAAGGGGATAACAAAAGTCCAAAGACCTGCCACCAACTATAAGAGGATTAGAAATCACACATGGGTCATCCTAGTGGACATAGTCCAAAGGGGATAACAAAAGTCCAAAGACCTACCACCTCAGTCATCCTGTCCTTTAGTGTGCACACCCCCTAATAGGGTCCGGAGAAGCCTATAGAGTAGATGAGGAGCCTTAACCAGACACGGCTGACAAATAAATAAATATCCACAATAGAAAAAAGAAAGGCTATTGCCGATCCCCAACTTCAGGAGGCCAAACATGAAGGACCCAAAGCCCACTTTATGTTTCACTTTAAGTTATGGTATTTTAATTAAGTAAAGTCACACAATCCACCACATAAACTTCACTTTATTTTCTTTTCATAATAGGTAACTTTCCCAAATTACATAGAAATATACCAACTGGAGCCACCACTCAATTCACCAGCTGGAATAGAACAAAATAAAATAATTATCCAACCAGCACTTCAAATAAATAAATAAATAAATGCCAAAGTTTCTTAGGATCCAATTATATGCTAACATAAATAACAAAACTTAATTTAGTCATATAAGATACGAGCCTTGTGATATATGCATAATAACAAAACTTGTATAAAATCAACTCTTGATAACCAGCACTTCAAATAAATAACACAACTATAAAATTACAATATTTACATAAAATCCATCAGGAACCCATATTTATATTAAATTCATAATAAAAAATAGAATCTCATCCATGGGGCCTAATTATATAAAATCATATATATTTGTGTAAAATCACATAGCCAAATAAGATCATTATATCAACAAGTACGTAATTAAAATATGCATGAACGCACATACACATATATATCTACATATAAAGGTTGAAAGTAATGTTACCTAGAATACGATCTGATCACAAATACTCACTAGTCACTAGACCTATAATTTACACCGATAATATTAACTCTTGACGGAATATATTAGGTAAACATATTATAAACGGCTTAGATCCAACTTATCAAAATTCTTACATTAACCAATATTTTAGTTTACCGCCTAATGTTTATATATAAACCCCAAATCCTAAAATAATTATATAACTATATAATTATTCGAATATATATATACAAGCACTAACCATGTTATGGAACTACGAGCCTAAGCATGCTGTAGAAATTTTCCCACATCAATCCGGATAAGTATACTATATATTACGTATATACATATTTGATTCTGACTCATATTTTAATGTCAACAATTCATTAATCCGGAATTATTTCACGTATTTTATATGTGCTTCAATTCACAGATGTTATAATAATAATAAACTAAAATTAACATACTGTAAAAAAGAATCGGAAGCCTTATCCAACAAAATTAGAACATAGGTACTGAATAGGAAGAAAAATAAGGGTATGTTGGTTACCTTCACCAATTAGATCAGAGGCATGGATGGCTACTCTATATAAAACCACTCTCTTTTTCATTGTTATTTTTTTTTTCCTTGTGTACAGCTGCTATATGGCTTACAAGAAGCTAACCATGTATTTATAATAATATGGAGGCTGCTAAGGTTATGAAAGAAGTGTAACTTATCTTTAGAGAATTCTAGAAGTGGTTACTTAATTAAAAGTGCCCATTTACTAATAACCCATTATATCATGTAACAACATTACTTAATTAAACTCTATTAGAAACCTATTAATTGCTTGCTATGTATATACGTAATAAAATACTATAATTTAAAACTTTATCATTTAACTATTATAACTATCAGAAACTTAGTCTTATCATTTAAATAATACATATATATATATATAAGTTCCCTTATATATCTTATTATTGTTGCCAACTTTGTATTAATAATAATAATAATAATAATAATAATAATATTATTATTATTATTCAAAATTATGGGGTATTACATCATCTCCCCCTTAAGAATGAACTTCGTCCCCGAAGTTCGCAACCACCAATCATTACCCAACTGAGATAAGAATACCCAATAACTTAATGTCACATACTGTAGGACTATAGGACATGTATAGCACAAAGCATATCAATCACATCCCGTCAATAAAATAATAATAAAAATAGAAACGAGATATCAAAACCTTAAATGTACATTAAGCAGAAAAAAATGCAATTTCAAAGCATGAGCTGCTAAAATTCTCAAAACTAGATACTATCAGAAGTCAATCAATCCCCTAAATAAAAACATTGTTATAAATATTCCAGGAAATACCATGGAAACCATTCTTTGTGTGAAGTATAAAATCCCATCAAAATACTTTAAAATGAATTAACTAACCAATATAGGTTGAGGAACACACTCCTAAATCTCATTTAAAAATAAGAGGCTTAACAAAAATAGTTAACATAAACCAAAGGTAAATAATAAAGATACTACCCCCTTAAAAAGGAAACACGGAAAAAAAATCATAATGATATAACATAGCACATCAAGGAATGAAACCCATATCATCACATAAATAAGGTATGATCATGTCCTCATACAAATCACAAAGATCAAACCAGCACATAACAATGAAAGAAACAAATAAGCATGTATTCCATGAGCCCCAACCCATTCCTCACTTGGTGGCTTTGAAGGTTTCAAAATCAACACCTCTTAAAAAAATCAAACATACTTCCAAATTCCCAATAAAAAACTTTACAATAAACTTTTAAAAAAATGAGTTCTAAAAACCATTGCTCTAATACCATTTTGTAACACCCCGAGTGGATACGACCATGTGGGGCTACCTTGGAGTGCTTTCGGATTGATTGGCTAGCTCCACAGATCAATACGAGTCTTTTCAACGCACTTTGTCCTCACTCACGCTCTTCCTGAGAAATTTTCAGAAAATTTTTTAAGTTTCCCAAGAGAGTCACCCATCCTAAAATTGCTCCACTGCCAGCACACTTAACTGTGAAGTTCTTAGGATGGAATCACCAAAAGGATGGTATACCATATTGATATAAGTAGCTAGATCAATCCTTATAACACTCCGCTCAATTTGGGGTATTACAATCTTACACTATCTCACCTATGTCATTCACTCACACTGTTCATCTTGTTTGCAAGGAACCCTCCTATTTAACCTCTCCCTCCCCCTCTCCCTCTCTACCTCCCCCCTACCCATTTTCGACAACCATGAAGTGCTTATACCCTTTGGTTGGTCATTATCCACTTAGAAAATTTCTAACTTTTACTTTGCTACCTCATCTCTTATACCTTGTTCTTTTGTTATTGGGTTGCATTTATTATTGGAAACTTCTAAAATATTGAATATCAACTCTTTAATGCTTGTTCTAAATGAATAAAAGTTAAATTCATAGATTGTAAAGCTTTAATTCAAGTTCATTCCAAGCCATTTTTGAGCCTTGAGGGTTTATTCTCTCCCCTTTAATTTTCTCTCTCTTTTATTCTAAGCATTACTATGATTTTTTTTATATCTAATTCTCCTAAAATGTATTGTTGAAATTTTTTATTTTGCGAAAGCATAATAATAAGATAATTGGGTATTATCATCATACTCAACATGAGCCCATCTTACTGTACCATTATCATGTTGAATAAAAGATAAAAATATTACAACCTTAAAAAAAAATAAGAGAATGATAGAAATTTCCATGAAACTTAGATAAGAGTTTAGAGGTAAAACTCTTAGCACAATACAAGTAAAATACAATAAATATAAAATCTAGCTACCAGATAACCTAAAATATACTCCTAAGCCTCAAAAAAATGAATCAATCCTCTATAGGAAGTGCATCTTAAACAAAAACATATCAAGACAATATCCATAAACCTAAACACATGAGTTGTTTGTTTGTGAGAATGAGCAATATCCATGAAAAAGATGTTCAATACTTCCGTATTGAGTAATGTAGCAATACATGTCATAAGAAAAGGACATAAATAGCATACAGGGTCAAATGAAATAGCTATACATGCATAATATTTATGACATGAGATGAATCTAGAATGAAACTGAATATAGTTCCATATTAGGTAATATACACTCCATTTAATTAATTATGTTGAGTTTAAGGACCCTATTATTCTATTCTATTAGAATAAATAGGTACAAATCCCAGAAAATAAAAATCTCATAGATGCTATTATTATCTTGTGGAATGGACAGGTCCAACTCCAACGGCATAACACTCCTGACCATTATTATCATCTGTTGGAACAAACTAGTATAATTCGACCCTAACTCACATGATATTTATCTTTAAATATTAATATTTTATTATAATATTTGATTATCTCTTTAATGTCATGTAGGATTAACATAAATATACAATGCATATTAAACACAACCAAAAGAAGTTTAGGTTAATCCCCAAGGGAAATGACCACAACGCCTAAGAGAAATCCTAATTTCACAAGACAAATGTAACTCATTTCATAAAACTCTCCAACCCACTTAATTTGGCACAAAATATTAAATTATCATTATTAGCATCATATCTAAAAATCAAGTTTTAACTTTAACGTTTATAGCACATGCAATACTGAGCATGCTCATAAGGTTATTATTCCCTAAATTAAGCATTTTTCTCATTTTAGCAAACATATGCTACTCATAATTAACCCATCTAATTCACATACCATGCTTAGCATATTTTAACCCGATAACACCTTAGAAATTACAAAATTACATATTCAACCTAAACTAACCAAAATTCCCCTATCATACGTAAATATCTCAAAACCTCTTCTTATGTAACTATTACCATGTCATATTCATTTTCTAAGGTCCTAACATTGTCAACTTACATGATTAAATGATAGATCATACTAATATTCTAAGGTTACAAGAAAAAACTCGAACAAGCAATATCATATAAGCTCATAATTTTACATAAAGATCATGCTTTTATAATATAATATGATAATATAATTAAATAATACCAACAACATGATTTCATAAAATATAACTATACTAACAAGATATTCCATAAATTTAACACATAACATCAAAAACCTATTCTAATTCATGTATCCTTACCCAAATTTTATTGGTCTATAAGCAAGAAAGGCCCCAAAGTCTCCTCCTCCAATACCACCAAAATATCACCTAAAAGCCAAGAAAATTCATGGTTAGAAGTATAGGAAAACAATCAAGGAAAGGCAAGGCAAATGAGCAAGGAATAGAGAAGAGAACCAAAGGAAAAAAGGTGTCCAACTACATAAGGGTGGTGTGCATGATGGGCTTAAATTACATCAGAAACTCATGCCAATAAAGGGAGTAACATGAGCCTTTCATAGTGGGTAGGGGATGTAACATAAGGCCTTCACATTAAGAGTGGCCGCCAATGTGAGGGGTGGATGTTATAAGAGGCATTGTTGCATAAGGATAGTTGAAGATGAGGTTGCAGTGGTGTGGTTGCTTTCATAGCTCACATTGGTGGAGGAATTCAATGTGAGGTGTGTTGGATGAGTATGGTGGTGCCATATGAGATGTGGTGTGCTGGGGTGGAGCTTGTTGTGAAAAATGGAGGAGCTTAGGAGGAAAAAGAGTAGAAGATAGGGATGGGAAAGAGAGAAGAGATAAGGGCTTGGTTAGTGGAGCAATAAATGATAGGAGAATGGAGGAAGAAGGGGTACATGGCTGATGGGTTGAGTGCATAATTGATGGTTTGAAGGAGTTGGGGAAGTGAGGTTGGGGTTATAGGTCTAAGATGTAGAAAAATAGGGGATGGGCATAGGATTTAGCGTGGAAAATACATGAATAAAGGGAGACTAATCAAGGGTTTGGGGATAGTTGGGGAATTTGGTTTGCTTAACCAAATTGAAACTAAAATGGTTGAGGGAAAGGAGAAGACCACGCAAGGAAGCCAAAGCTAGGGGAGAAAAAAAAGGAAAAGGGAAAGAAAATATAAAAAGAAAAATAAGGAAGGGGTGTTTGGGAATATAGCTAGGGTATAAGGATTAAGAAAAAAAAGGTTAAGATACTAATCACCTGAGGTTAGGGCTAGGCTAAAATTCAGGATATTACAAAGATAGTTCTAAACCCAACTCAAAATCGTAGATTAAGGAATGTAGTCATTATGATCAAAGTTATAATTCTCAATTATTAAACTTGAGGATAGAATAAAGTAAAGTGTATCTTAGAAGATGATAACAAGTATACAAGTCCATATTCATCTTCAAGAGTGTATGACCTCACAATACATTCTCGGAGCACCTTCCTAAAGAGAAAAATACAAATAGATATAGAGAACATGCATTAGTTGGGTACCTTCTAGAATATCAAAATATGAGAATAGAGAAATTAAGATGATGGAAGGCTAACGTGAGTATCTAATGTTGGGGGGTTATGCGTTAGTTTCATATGTTAGGGAGGTGAGGATGTATGAGTTCCTCATGTTGGGGAGAGATAGATGTGTTAGGTCCTAACATTAGATATGGGATGATTTATGATTTCCTTTTGTTATAAATGCAATCATGCATTAATGTCACATGATGTCTCTATCATGGTACACAAAACATGCTTACCTTTTGATGGAGATTATAATTAACATCTGACACATTTACATGTGCCTCATCTTGATTGCTGGCTAGTTCATAGCTACACACCCCATCATCATCTTTTTTTTTTAGTTATGTGCATCAACTTTTTTCTTCACTCTTCTAGATCAATAAGGTCATGTTGAAAGGAGATCTAAAAGCTAAAAACTTGACACATTCCTACCCACAAGCACATAGGGTCGGAGTAGTGGTCAAGGTCGATCCCTTAAGGATTGGTGAATGACCACTAAGATAATGATGGAATTTAGCTATTTATAGACTACAAAATGATAATAAGTGAGAAATTATAAGCTCAAATAACTAAAATAACTAACTAAGCTAAAAAAAAAAAGGAAAATAGCACTCAAGTGACTCAAGTAAATAGAAAAGCTAAGGTTTCAGTTCATCGTCCCCGATCCTCCATTAAATTGAACACCACATCACAAATTGATTCAACAATCATAATAAATAATGCAAACAAGGATAGAAAGTGTTATGTTTTCTCAAGCCACAAACACCCTATTAAATCTATATGGCCCTAACTATCTCTAGCTTAGGGTCTAATAGAGTGTAATGCCTTAAAGTCCACAAAGTTTCCTCCTTTATTATTGTAGAGGTCAAATCGGTTGTCTCTCGACCTACAATTTAATCTCTAGTTATGTTATTGGGTCTAATATCAGATTATCTCTCGATTGCACCGGTATTTTCCACACCAAAAATTGAAACCTGACTAGAGTTTGTCATTTCGTCAATTAATCAACAACACAACACAAGGATCATGAATTGAGTAAAAAAAATGCAAATATTCAACACATTCGGATTGGGAGAAACTCCCCTTCACCTTAGCACAAAAATCTAGCCAATCAAATTCATAGTAAGAACATTAAGAATAACAAGATATTCTATAGATAGATAAGATAGAAAAGAAAATACCCTTGAAATCCAATGATTCTTACAAATGTTTAACTTTTTATACCTAGATCTCTAGTTTACAAGAGAACTCTTGAGGAGTTGGGGAAGAGGATGGAGGAGAGAGAAGAGAGATGGAGTGGAGGCTGCTAGGATGAAAAATTATAATGAGATTTTAAATACTACAACCTCTCGAATCCCTAGGGTGTTGATAAACACGGGCTTTCCATGTCAACTTTGACAATGTTGGGTATTTTGACCAGAACTCTTTCATAATAACTCTAATTGAGCTAATTTTGGATGTGTTGGAAATATATTGAAAAGAAATACAACTTTTATGTTGAAATATTCTCCAAATTTAGATCGTATCCTAATCGAAATCCACTTCTTTCATGCTCACATACTTTGAATATACATTCTTGCTTTCATTTTATTCCAGAATTTGCATTTTAGCTCTAAATCTCTTTCTGCTTTAACTTTTTATCCTCTTTGCTCCTCTCTTATCCCTTTAAGATTATTCTTACTTCCATCCTTCATTCTTGTTTGTTCCTTGAGATCCCACAAATTTTTACAATACAAAGACAACAACAAAACAAAAAAGGGAGAATTTCAATTGAAATTTGAGGTAAAAAGTTTTATAAACCTTAGGAATAAGATGAAAAGGTCACACTTATCAAAGGGAAGGAATACCATAAGGTGAGTGAAAGTTATAAGGATCAAGAAAAGTTGGATGGGTAAAATGAGAAGGGTAAATTAGTCGATGTAAGGAGTATTATTTTCTAAATAGGAATGTAATGTTTTCCTATACCTTACCTCTCCTTACACACCTATTTTACTAAACACACACTTATATACCCTCTAAATTTATTTTCCTTTCAAAATATACTCTTCTCTTTTCTCAACCCCTCATATCTCTCTATCAGATTTACTCTCCTTTCTCTTTTCTCCCTCATCTTAACTCCTTGCACAATCACTTAATTCTTCTTAAATCTTCCATCAATTTAAGAAATTATATTTTAATTAACATTCCAATAAATACTAAATCTAAAGGTAAACAAGATTTCATCCTTTTTTTTTTGTTAGTTTTTATGATTTTCAAAGTAGCAGCAAATGCAAGATTTTATTCTTTCATTTTCTCATGTTAGTTATTATTTGACTAAAATTACTGTTTGTATACATATATAGAACTTATATTAGTAAATTTGTTATAATTTTGGGTCAAAATATGAGCTTCAAACAATATCAATGGAGGAGGGGCAAAATAGTGGTGGTGGGGGGTGGTTCACCCAATAGTTATAACTACCAATATGTAGTTCACCCGTTAGGCCTCCCCCCCCCCCCAATTAGGTAAACCACCCATCAAAACAATCTCTAAGTGTGTAAGTCATCCATCGTAGATCTCCACTAGTGGATAGTTTTCCTATCATCCTCCTCCTCCACCGTATAGTTCACTCATCACTCTTTATCCCATAAAGGTGACACACCCATAGAAACCTTGAACCCCCAAAACACTAACTATTTACCCTAACCCTAAATAGAATAGAGGTATGGTGGAGGTGGGTCCACAAGACATGGATGATCACACCCCATCATCTTGCTTTAATAGAGGTAAATGGAAGATTAAGATTGATTTTAATAGAGGTTGGATAATATTAGAAGTAGAAATTGAGTTTTGATAGTCGAGTATGCTTGAAATTGGTTAATTAGATTTGAAGTAATAAAAATAATTAATAATATTTTAATTCATTTTTATCTTAATAGTATCAAAATATAATGATCACCAAAGTTCTGTAAATTTTAGATATCTAATAAGGCTATTTCGAAGCTAAATATTTGATTAGGGCTGAATAGTATAGACGAGTAGTTTTTTTTTTAATCAAAACTTATGTTTATCAATTTAAAATGACTAGAAAACTAGGAAAAAGTCAAGTAATTCAAATATCAATGAATTAAAAAGACCTTTAAGAAGTTTGATGGTTAAAAGTAGCTTGGAAGACTAACTGGAAACAAAAATAAAAAAATGTTAAGATTTTCGGAACGAAACATTTCTAAAACTTAATGAGTGTTTTCAACCCCAAAACCTAAACCCCAAACCCAAAAATTTAACCCAAATCCTAACCCCCAAGCCCCAAGCCCCAATCCCTAAGCCCTAAACCTTAAACCTCCACCCCCAACCCCATACCTTAAACGCTAAACCCTAAATCCTAAACCCCAAACCCTACAACCTACACATTAAACCATTAACCCTTAACCCTATACCCCCAAACCCAAACCCTAAACCATAAATCATTGATGAGATACTGCATAATATTCGTTAATGATCTTTTTGTTATAATTGGAAGATGGATGTTAGAGGAGGCAAATAAAAGGATCTGAGGTAGGTTACTCTTGCTACCACTAGGGTGAAAAAGAAAATAATCACTATTATTACCGAAGCACGAGCTATGATGAAGCATGGAAAAGCTCCTCATACTACACACACACAACACATGTCATTTGAGAAGGAGTATGATGATCCTAGAGAGGGAACTTTCACTGGAACTAGCACATCTGCCCACACAACAAGATTTATTTCCTACCCAGCATCAAATGACAATTGGATATTTACAAGACCTATTGGTAGGGGTCCACTCATTATGGATCTTCTCACCATTTTTATGGGTCATGTGGCATGCGCCATATGTAAAGATATTGAAGTAATTTATATTATTATACAGATCGGTTTCTATATTTTCACCATGTAATTCATTATTCTAATATAATTTATTTTTACAAGAACCGCATCTTGTGATGAGGGTTCAATTAAGGATGAAAAACTTAAGGAGACTTTTAGTTGATGATGCCACCATGGATATTTCCTATGACTATATCAAGACCACAAGTCTAAAGTATTATGTTTGACATACTTCCACCATCAAAATATTTCGCTCATCTTCACTTTTGTTGAGAGGTGGCACCTAGAGACCAATGACTTCTACCTTCCATTCATTAGAATGACTATTACTCTACATTATGTGATTTACATTATGGATCTTAATTGTCATGGGTATGAGTGTATTAATGAGAATTTTCCTACTGATGGTGATGTGGTGGAGCTTCTAGCCAACATGTGGGGTGAACCTGAGTTATTGGTCAAGTCAGATTTTGTGAAGGGATTCACGGTCACATTGGATGATATTTTTTTTATAAGCTTATGGCTAACCATGTTGAAGATGATGAGTCTTATGCTTGGCTATATATGTGGTACCTGCTATCGTGCATGATTTTTGTAGACAAGTACAAAAACTATGCTCCATTATCAATGCTCAAAGTCGTAGCTATTTTGAGTAAGTTAGGGAATTAGACCGTTGGAGTTGGGAATTTAACATATTTACATAGGCAACTTGGGATAACATCTAGAACCGAATGCAAGAAAATATGTGGTTTCATGACACTATTATAGGTAATTAGTTATTACTAATTAGTAGTTAAAAATTTTGTTTAATTGTTAGTCTAATTTTATTATATACATGTTATAATTATGTACAGGCTAGAATTTATGAGTATTTTTTTGTGCTTTCAGTAGAGTTATTCTCATACTTATAATCCATCCTATGGTGCCACAATGATGTGGTGGGATATGTCTCATCAAAATCTTCCCTTGAGTCCATGGATGGTGTAATTCAGTACAAGAGGTAATTGGATTCTCTAATGACCCAATAGATAGGTCACATACTTTATATAAACAGTTTTCAATTGTAGTAATTTGTAATAATTGATATTAATATTATTTTACATATGTCTATAGGTTGACTTTTTATCATTCGACTAAGATCCCATGAAAAATCTTGAGTTGGGTACCAAGGCGGCCTACTCTTTATGGATGTTATGGAGACTTACTTGCTAGGTTGAGTTGCCTGATAGTTTAGTTACCCCCAACTCATCCCGATTCCTCCTATCATTCCAGCACACGAATTCTTTCGGAGTGCAATTATTAAGAACTATAAGGCATATTACTCCAGTTGTGCATTATTTTGGAACACTTGGCCACACCATCAACTAAACTTCAATCCCCATGTTCATCTCTCAACATGTAAGTATGATGCCTTAGCTAAATACATTCCTTGGTATCATCTTTAAACCCATCTATTAGTCCATCCTGTACCAGTAGACAAAGGGCCAAGTGATGCCCCATACATTAGGATAGAAGTTGAGATAAATAATGAATTGATGGGTGGATTTCGCTACTAGTTCAAAGATGAGATGATAGGTAGAATTAATAAGGATAAAGGTTTTGATAGTCTCAAGGAGGCACACCTCATTATAGGTGGACTCAAACTCTTATTTAGTGAAGAGGGGGCTAACCAACCCCTACTGGTAATAATTAGTTGATTTTTTTCCTATATTTTGATTTTAAATTTGTATTAAGGTTGTTATGTCTTTGTCATCGAATTATTTTATTTGTATGCTAATTTTAATTTCATGTTACACCATGTATATTCGTCAACAAGTACATAAAATTTTACAGCAAAATACTTAAGATACTGCGATAAACCAAAGTAAATGAAGTTTTGCACCAAAATACTTAAGAGAAAGCAATAAACCAAAACATATAAAGGTATTCACTAAACTCATTACATTAAGGACAAATAATTAACCTAAGTATCCCCTTTAGTTGACACCCATATCCATTACATTCTAATATAGCTAAATGCGATAACAATATGACTCACCCCATCCAAATATGCTTGAAACAACACATATGTACTACTGATTAGATATAGGTGATAATATTGCATTTTCCATCAATGTTAACTACAAGCATATAAAGTATCATAACATGAGTGTCAGACATATATAGTATAATGAAACATGTATATAAAAATAGTGTGAGTAAAATAAATATCGATACATAGTGTGATAAATTGTTGACACTTAAGATGGTGATGATCTGATCAGGTTGTCACCTATTAGGTGGAACTCTATGCGATAAACATATAATCAATCCATGAACACTCAAGAAAACAAATATGATATTACACGTTGTCATAAATAGGAATCCAAAGTTAGGTTGATGCCACCATTTCTCCATGGGAGCCAATCCCCTCTAATGTATTAGGCGTTATATGTTTTTAACAATAAGAATTACAAAGGGAAGCTCATATAACTCTTGATGCATCACCAATTCCCTGCAAATTGTGGCTCTAATTTTTTATCATTCTTATTCCCTATCCAAAAGTTGTAGTGCACCTACTCTAAATCCATAGTTTCCATTACCCAAAACATCAAACCATGATTCCACCCATGGGAGCATATCTGTCTCAATATCAAAGGACCACAGGAAATCATGGATGAGTTGACAAGTCCTCATAGTACTATGCTTCCCACTACTACTTCTTCCTTGATCTGACCAACTAGGGGAAGAGCAAACTCTTCCAGGAGATAAATAACCACGTCCTCAACCTAATCAATTTTGCCTCATAGGTGATTTCAAATAATCATGTTATGTGTACTCCCATTCTGACAATTCCCTCATTGTGTTATTACTAAAGCACCCTTTGTTTTGTTGAACATTCGGTTCTACTATACTTGTTTGTGTGGGTTTGAGAATCTCATTGATAATAGTAGAATACTATTGTAGATGTGATATAGAATGGTCAAGCATCATTTAAGTCTTAGACATAATGTTAGAAGAAAATGGATATATGGATAGATCAATAGTTGAATCATCAAAAACAAACATTTATTCTTATGGTTTGACAAAAGTGAAAGTCTTCTACAATTTATGCTCTAAAATATAGGAATTGGTTGATGATTTCATTTTTAATGAAATATTTCTTGTGCACATAGTAGAGTATGTGTCAACCTCAAGTAATACCTACATCCTAAGGATTCGTGACCAACCATATTGGACCTTTTATTCTCATTTTCAATCAAGTCTAACACTCTATGATATGCAATATATATGAATTCCTTGAATAATATGTCATTTGTAAAATAATGTGGAATAATAACCCATGGTTGCTTCAGATATTTTTTGATACAAGAACATCCCCCTCATATGATAACAATAATCTATTCATAAATTTTTCTAAGTTAGGAGAATCTAAAACTCTCCTCACTTGGACTAATATATGAGCTAGATTATGAGGAGCCATGAAAGTCATAAAACAACAAATAAAAGCCATCAAATCATCACCTTTTCTTGGATTCACTATGGATTGAATATGGATAAAAAAAATATAGCTTGGAAAAGCCACACTTTCACTCGACCGAACCAGCTTGCAAGCAGCCACATGGAGCACCACATTGCAAAAATTCAAGCATGCAGGCCTATCTTTTGTGCAGCAAATTTTGGGGTTAAGATTTGTGATTTATAATACCTTAATTAGCATGAATTAATGGGACTTAATTTCCTAGTGATTTGCCATGGAAGCCGACTAAGAAGAAGACATGAGGAAGGGTTAATTTCTCCATTTAGTTAAACATAAGCTAAAGTAATGTACTAGTATTTCCTTTCTTGTAATTTATGTTTCCTAAGTCCTATTATTATTATCTTCTAAACCTAATATATTAGCTAATGCATGGCGAATGGGGTGTGGGATGCTCGAAAAATCAGATCCCATGCTGATTGTTTGAGTGGGTTTATTCCTACCATAGTTAGCATACATTAGAGTAGTATTTAGTTAAGTTTGTACCCTTATGGTTACCTAAGGGTTGGTTGTAATTTTCTCAACCTCTTACAATTTTTATATGAGTATAGAGGTGATTGTAAAAGGTAACAACTCATGGGTATTTTGTAGGGCATTTTTGAATTCCTTCTACCCAACAAACATAATGCATGTTTTTATTGTTATCTCCAAAATCTTATATTCTGTATCTTAAGCGTTAATACCTTAAGTGGTAATTGCAAGTATTTCATCTCAAGGATTACTTGAAGATCAAATCCTCTCTTTCATATCATCCTCTATTATATTTTCTCTCTTTTTAGATCTCAACCCAAGTTCCATATCAAGACTGAATTTGTTTAGCAATTTATGCATCAAATTAATATTAAAGCTCAAGGTTGAGAAAGTTGGGTCTTTTTTCTCTCAATTTTTCTACACACTTTTTTTCACCATTTTTTTCCATCCCTTTTTTGACCCTACCACATCACCACCTTTTGGACACCCTACACCACTTAAACCACCATTAAACCCTCCATTTTCCCCCACCAAAATAGACTACAAACCACCCCACCATCGAGCACCATAATTTTTTCTTTCCACCTTTTTCGGCCACCCTTCAACCTACCCTACCACCATTCGAACCACCATCCACCACCCACCCCCATTCAACCCTTATTTACCCTACCACACCCCATTTAAACCAAACACCACCAAAAAAGATCCCACCATTCGACTATAACCCACATTTGATACCTTGTTTCACTTCTTCAATCCCAAACCATCATGGAAAATCAACAAGTTCCTAGAGGTTTGAGTCTTGAAGAAGCATATAATTTGAGAAGATATGGGGCTATAAAGGCCCTACAAGAAGACATGAGGAGAGTGCTAGGCATTTTGGAATCACCTACACCAAATTCTAGCATTCCCCACCCATGAAGAGTTCCATCACCTCATGTAGAAAAGGAGGAGCCAAACTTAGGGAAAGAATTTAGTAATTTTAGCTCTTCTTATAGTGAGTCTCATAGGTTACAATGGAGGAGGATAAATTTTAGAATGGAGTCTTTTCATAATATCAAAATAGAGATTCTAGAGTTTAATGGGTCACATAATCTGAAAGACTTTTTAGATTGGGAGTTGAGGTGTAATAGGATGTTTGAGGCAAAGTCTTATGATGATGAGAAGTATTTCATGGTGGTGGTCCTTAAGCTAAAAGGGCATGCTTCCTTGTGGTGGAAAAACTTAGTGCATGATAGGGGAATAAAAAGAAATTCCAAGGTTAAGAGTTGTATAAAGATGAACAAATTGATGAGGGAGAGATTCTTACCACCTTCTTACACCCAAGACCTCTATAATAAAATGTCTTCTTTAAGACAAGATTTATGAGTGTAGAATATTATATTAGAAAGTTTGAAAATCTCATTATGAGATTTGGCTTGGAGGAGGTGGAGAAGTACATAGTGTCAAAATTCTTAGGAGGTTTAAGAAGTGACATTATTAGGAAGATGGAGCTTTATAAATATTACACACTAGATGAATTGTTTTATCTAGCCATTAAGGTGGAGAGGAATAAAAAAGAAAAAAAGGGGTTTGAAGTTTGGAATGGTAAGTCTAAACCAAAACCCTCAAAGGGAGTCACCTAAGCCTCCTCTTACACACAAAACATTTGATATTAAAGGTAAAGGAAGGCACGAAATAGGTGAGAAAAGTAGGAGCAAAGGAGTGAGGTGTTTTAAGTGTCAAAGAATTGGGAATTATCAAAACAAATGTCCAAGCAAAAAGGTAATGACTTTGCTTGATCTAGAGGAGGTGCCATTAGAGGAGAAAGAAGAAGGGGAGCATTCAGCCATGAAGGGGGAGGGAAAGTTTGAGGAAGCCCCATCAGATGTTGGAGAGGCTTTGATGGTGAGGAGGGTGTTACATACAAAAGAAGTCTTGAATGAGGATTCCCAAAAGGAAAATATATTTCATACCGACTGCACAATACTTGGTAAAATATATTCCCTTATTGTTGATGGGGGTAGTTGCACAAATGTGGCTTCTTAAACTCTTGTAAAGAAGCTTGATTTACCCACTACTATACACATTAATTCATATAAGCTTCAATGGATTAATAATGGCTCTATGGTTGAGGTCACTAAGCGAGTTGTTGTTCCATTTTCCATAGGGAAGACTTATCAAGATAAAGTTATTTGTGATGTAGTTTCTATGGATGTATGTCATTTGTTGTTAGGTAGGGCTTGGAAATATAATAGGCATGTCAATCATGATAGGAGGAAGAACACTTATAGCTTGAAATATGCCAACAAAAATATTTTACTTACACCCCTTAGCATTTGATCTTCACTTGTTAGGGAGGATCCGAATTGTAAAAAGGTTAACCTTAGGACTTTTCGGATAGTTCCTTACGCTCTTTCCCGAGGGCTCACTTGAATAGCACCTGAAGACGATATGCAAGGGACACTACCCATTGAATAGGCAGAGACCCTACGAATGGAACCCTTCAGTACTACGGTACTGAGTAACCCATTAAAACACACTTAACAACAAGCCCACAATGTAACACATGACACAATGCTACATACATACATAATGAAAGGTAGATACTTACTATTCACATTCGTGCATTCACATACTTAACAAATAAATCAGATATTAATAGTTTATAATAAGCAATCGATACTTCTGGGCCTTAACCTATTAGTCCATCATTATTAATCATATCAGATTATAAATATCCGTGTGAGTCACATTATTGCTGGTGGACTGGAATACAAACAAGGCAAAACGCTCCTGACCACTATTATTGCCGGTGGATTGGTCTCCAGGACAGAATGCTCCTGGCCACTATTATTCGCCGGTGGACCGGTCTAGACTTGACTCACATGGTGTTCCACTATAAGTGATTAGTATTTTCCCATAATTTATTCACAACCAAATCAAATTTATTGAGCTCAGGACCCCCACTATTATAGTCGGTGGATTAGAATACAAATATACATCATCCAGGGTAACACTCCTGGACCATTATTATATCCGGTGGATCGGTACTCATAAATATCATCTAGGGCAAAACCTCCTGGGCCACTATTATATCTGGTGGATCGGTACTCATAATATAATTCAGCTTGGTTCGGATCATTATTTTTTCACTTTCACGATTAGTGTCTTCCCTTTTTAATTAGCACAACAATTCCATTTATTTGCCTCGATAGGGAGATCAAGATCCCAGGACACAAATGTACACCAGTTGCACCGGTGCATATAAGCTACTCAGTACCCTTCAACTATCAACCCAGGGACGCAAAGGTACCCTGATCGTACTGGTGCATAAAGCTAACTTAGTATCCTACCGACAAGGACACCTAATCCATAAGTATACATACCCCCTAAATATGTCTGTAGAGCTAGATAGAGTAAGATATAGGGCCTGGCTGGGGCACAAAGGCACACTAGCAAATACTAGAATAACCGTGGGCTAAACCACGTCTTTAGGGTAGCGACCCTTAAAGAGCCACCATTCCCGATCTCGAGGTTTTTCACTTTAAGTATTAGTGTCTTAATTAAGGTGATCACAAAAAGCACAACAATCAGATACTTATTCACTTTCAATCATTTTGATATCGTTAGATATTTCTTATTTAAATAGTTATCCAAGGTAACACAGAGGAATTATTAGGGCCATTATAATCTCATCCAATTCTAATTTAGGATTCGTTTTCATGAACTTACTAATTGTCAAATACTCTTGTTTTGCTATTCAGCATTATTTGAGTCATATTACGAAATTCCACTATCACAACGACATGTTAGATGCAAATTACTCATTTACCCCTTACTTATATAATTTCTAAGTCATCCCTTCCTTACTTGACAAATTACCATATTACCCTCCTTGTTGCATAATTACCAAATTACCCCTTACCTGATTTAGGTTACTAAGTTATCTCCCATACTTATTAGGTCATTAATCACCCTTCATAATTGTTACACTTATCACATTTCCCGTTTGGTTAGTTAGATTACCGAATTGCCCTTCTCCTTTGTTATAATTACTAAATTGCCCTTCTCCGTTATCAAAATTACCAAATTACCCTTTAGTTGGTTAAGTTACCATTTTGCCCTTTGCATACAAAAAACCATTTTACCCTTTTCACTTATAAATTACAATTTTGCCCTTTGCATCCAGAATTACCATTTTACCCTTTTCACTTATAAATTACCATTTTGCCCTTTAATTATGAAATTACCATTTTGCCCTTTAATTACAAAAGGACCATTTTATCCTTTACTTATAAAATGACCATTTTACCCTTTACTTATAAAATTACCATTTTACCCATTACTTCCAAAATTACCATTTTACCCTTACCTCAAAAATTACCATTTTACCTTTTACTTACAAAATTACCATTTTACTATTTTCACTTGCAATTTACCATTTTACCCTTTACTTACAAAATTACCATTTACCCTTTTCACTTACAAATTACTATTTTACCCTTTACTTATAAAATTACCATTTTACCCCTCCAAAATTACCATTTTACCCCTTTACGTCCAAAATTACCATTTTACCCGTTTCACTTTTAAATTACCATTTTACCCTTTACTTACAAAATTACCATTTTACCCTTCACCTCCAAAATTACCATTTTACCCCTTCACATCTAAAATTACCAATTTACCCTTTTCATTTGCAAATTACCATTTTACCCCTTATTACACCACTTATATTAAATTATTATCACTACATGAAATATTGATATTAATACCCCATTCTCATTTTCCAACTCCACAACTATTATATTTAATATAATACTCATTAGCACCCACACATAATAGGCCACATTCTTGCACAAGACATAGTACTAAAATACCCCTATGACTCACAATAATATTAACCACATATTAATGGTCACAATAGCATAATACGATATGGAAAAATACTTAACATTTTCATTAATAACCAAACTCTTACCTTAAGCAATATTTTCATACATAGCACATAAACTAGCATGCTTTCCTTTTCTATCAATCAATGTAAGTAACTACATATATTATATTAAACAACATATATCATGCAAAATAACATATTAAAACCCTAATGTGCTAGCATACGTTAATCCATGCGTTTAAGTGGGGTTTAACAATTACCTTAAGTCCGGTAAAAACGAACCTTACTGGTATTCCGGTTAAAGGTTCAAGCTTTGATTAGCAAAACGAATACCTAAAAATAGTATCAATGTTTATTATATTAGAAATAAGAAAAACCAAAGCATAAGACTTTATAACACTTAATTAATGAAATACTTAACTTAAAATATTATTATACCTTAAAATTTATTAAACAAAACATACCAAAGCATGCAGTAGTTCATACTAGTTATGCAACATGAGCTGCATGCAAAACAAGAGCGAGAGGGCCTCGAAATGGCAAAAAAGGGAGTAGGGAGAGCCAATTTTGGATTAGGGTTTTGGGGCTAAGAAAGAAGGTAGGTAGGGGAGGATTTAAGGCATAGGAAGGGTGCAGATGTAACACCTCAAAATTCACTATATATTTTTTTTGAAATAGAAGTAATTAAAATAGAAATACTTACAACCTATGAATTCTAGGGATGTTATTGCCACACTTAGTACCAGACCGGTTCTCTCCGACCGTTCCAGTACCAAATGCTAAGGTTAAAGAAAAGATTGACATTAAATTCAAACCAATAGTTCATAAAGAACTAGAAAGATCATACATTAAAAATCAGAGTATGCGTAAAAGTTTATAATCAATAATAAGATAGAAATCAGAGTGCGAAATCAAAATTCCACAGAGGAAATAATCTTACAATCAATAAAATATTTATTTGAAATACTAAATACACGATAATAAATCATAAAAGAATAAATACGATACAAAAGAAATAACAGGAGCAGATAAATTAACAAGAACGGCCACGACACTCTTAAACCTTGAGCCAACCACAAGCTTAACACTCAACCCTATCGGATGTCTCGCCCACCTACACAAAGTTAAAAGGGCATTATAACACCCCCAAATTTACTACTGAAAAATTTCGTTTAATTTAAAAGAGTTTAGCGGAAACGAACAGATGAAAATGTAAATTCGGGGACATTACCGCCACACTTAGTACCAGATCGATTCACTCCTACCGACCCAATACTAAGTGCTAAGGCTAAATAAGAATAACATCAAACACAAGTCACTAATAAAGCATAAGTTATATGGAATCAGAGTGCGAAAATCGAAAGTTACAATCCGAAGCATAGTTTAAAAGGACCAAATGTCAGAGGACATAATACAGCGGAATAAAACAAAATACGATAATACAGAGAAACAAGACGGAGGATGCTCTCCGGCCACGTCACTCTCGACCCCCAAGCTGGGTCCAGACTCAACTTTCAGCCCCGTAGGCATCAAAGACATCGCCCCCTACCTGCAAAACTCAGACGGTCTTCTGCTCGTGGGAATGAGCAGCACCCATGAAACGGGTGATCAGTACGCTACGTACTGAGTAAGGTAACAGACGCACTAAGGCCCACATACATAGAGATACATGACATAGCAGATATAGCTCGTAAATAATAAACAATAACACAGATGAACAATGCTGGTCACGAATCAGATGACTTTCTCATTATATCTCTGATAATTATAATCGATTCACAACATAGTCTTTATCAATCCATGTGAGTGCGGGAGCCCCACTATTATAGCCGGTGGAACGGTCACGAGGGCCATGCCCTGCCACTATTATAGCCGGTGGAACGGTCGCGAGGGTAATATACCCTGCCACTATTATTTGCCGGTGGACCGGTCTGGCCCCGACTCACAAGGTATTCCACTGTAAATATTAGTATCTTTCCATGTCTTATCACTTTTACGTTTGGTTTGTTGAGCACGAAATCCCCCACTATTATAGCCGGTGGAACGATCGCGAGGGTAAGATACCCTGCCACTATTATAGCCGGTGGACCGGTCTGGGTTCGGCTCAACATCTTTCTCTGTAAGTAGTTAGTGTTTTAATGTGTCTTATTCGAGGGCATTTCACCTTTGTCATGCATGGCCAAAGGGCCTCAACACATCACATCAAAACTGATGACATATTCGTACTATCACATAGTAATGAGGACACAAGCACACGTCTTGATTCCAAACCACGCTATACATGGAACAGTTAAGATAATGGCGTTTAAACTACGACACATAAATCATATAGAACATCCACGACATGTAGGATACATGTCACACATTCAGCCTTAGCCATATCCTTACTCGATTTAGGTTACCGAGCTATCTCCCGCACTTATATTAGGCCACTAAACACCCTTTGTGATTATCAGACTTAACATATTTCTCGCATTAGAAACCCAACCTCTAGACGTGTGGGTTAGGGCCCACCACCTTATACCCGAGGTCTACTCATACTATCTTAATGCCCCACATATCATGACTCTCAGACTCAAATCCCCCTCATACTTCGCTCCTCTTTGATTATTCTTATTATTTTTTTCTTTTTCTTTTCCCACCTCCTTGAATTAGGGTTTCTTTCCCAAACCCTAGGTACTCTTATATGACCCTACGTACTATTTTTCACCTCGAGCCTCCAGACTCCAAAACAGACCTTCCATTAGTCTCTCCACATCCCAAAGTAACTTTTTATACATAAGGTTCGCCCCCATGCGGACCTTAACCTCCCCATGCAAACCCTATCATTTCCACCATGCCAACTCTATCATTCCCATGCAAACCCTAGTTTCCCCCATGCAACCTTATTTTCTTCCACTCTTCTATTTATTTAATTCCCCCTTTTTCTCATCATTTCACAGATTACAGGTTACCTAGGTCATCCATACCTACGTTAACCAGTGTACTTTCCCTTGGTTATCTTAGTTGCTTATTTTTCTCTTTCAAGCCCTCACTCCACAACTCCGCATCAAACACCTAGCATGCATGTCGTAGGGGTCACACCACATCACGTCATATATGCACCTTACTATATTAGTACATACAGACAAGAGCACGAGAATATACCTCGGTTCCACGCTGCGCTACATAAATACACAGATAACATACAATTATAGCATACAACCGCACAAGGCATACAAGACAGGTAAAACATGCAATACACACAGGTGGCCTTAGTTACGTCCTTACCTAAATCGGCGCCGGGCTTGGAGCACGCTCCTACACGTCCTGGGGTTTGACCTGGTTCACCTATAAGGAAGAAATACTAAGGGTCAATCTCCCTCTACCCGAATTATCATAATTTCCTATCTCACCCCTATCCTGGTCTAGTACTATAATTAACATTAATAATAGTAGTTTATAATAAAAAAAAGGTGGGGTTATTATTATTCTCAAGGTAGTTAAGCAAATGACCACTAACCAAGACACGTCTTAGTAATATCCATAGTTATTAAGGAAAAGGGTTATTATCACTAATAACGATATTACTATTAAAACCAATAGTAATAGTAAAAAAAATACTAACAAAAATAATAACAATAATGATAATGATAATAATAATAATAATGATAGCAACAACCATAATCTGATAATAATCATAATAATAGTAATAATAGTAAAAATAATAATAATTATTATTATAATAATAATAATAATAATAATAATAATAATAATAATAATAATAATAATAATAATAATAATAACAACAACAATAATATTGGTGATGATAATAATGATGATAATAGTGCAATTAGCAATAATAATACTAAAATAATAATAATAAGGATAACCCCGCGATATTAAGGGTTAGAACAATAACATAATAATAATAATAATAATAATAATAATAATAATAATAATAATAATAATAATAATAATAATAATAATAATAATAATAATAATAATAATAACAATAAGGATAATGACAATAATAATGATAATAACACAACAACAATACAACCATAATAATAATAATAATGATAATGATAATAATAATAATAATAATTATAGTAGGAATAATAATAACAATAACAGTGATAACGATAATACTAGTAATAATGCAGATAATGATAATAAGAGTACTAAAAGTAGTAGTATTAAGTAATAGTGATAATAAGGATATTAATGATGGTAATAGTAGTTAAAGTAATAAGTGTGGTAAATATAACGATAGTAATAATAATAATAATAATAATAATAATAATAATAATAATAATAATAATAATAATAATAATAATAATAATAAGTATGATAATAATAATGTTGATAACATTAGTCATAATAATAATACTAAGGGTAAGAATAATAATAATAACAATAATGGCAACTACAACCACCATAACCATATTATTAATAATAATGATAATGATAGTAATATTAATAGTAACAATACTAGTATTAGTAAAACTACTAAAATAATAATAATAATAATAATAATAGAGATACTAAAGATGTTAGTCATAGTTAAAGTAACAAATATGATAATCATAATAATAATAATGATAATAGTAATAATAATAATAATAATAATAATAATAATAACAATAGTAATAATAGTAGTATTAGTAATAACTTAATAAGGTCTTAGAATTAATTAATACCATTAATTAGAGGTTCTTAGGGTAAGGTTGGGTCCTAGTAATAATAATAAGGGTGGTAGTATTAGTAATAATAATGATAATGTTAATATTAGTCATAATAACACTAATAATAGTAGTTAATAGTATTAAAATCATTAATCACTTTTATTATTTAAGATCTAGGGTTCAGGGAGTTGGGCAACCTGGTTGGGGTTGGTGGCGCCGGCGGCGGCGCGGCGGCGGTGGAGGAAGGGAGAAAAGAGGAAAATGGATGTGGAGGCTAGGGAAGGGGAAATTAGAGGAAATGGGAGGTGTATGGTGGTAGGGTAGGATCCCCTGGTCGTTTTGGGGGGTGGTGGTGGTGCTGCAAGCAGCGGTATGGGCGGCGGTGGTGGCGCGAAGGTGGCGCAGAGGGTGGGAAGGCTGTTTTGGGGAGAAATTTTCGCACGGCCAGAGCGGCACGTGCGGCGCAAGGTAGGGAGGTTAAGGGGGTTGGTTGTGTAGAGGGTGGTGCAGGGAAGGTTGTGGTGGCAAGGGCAGGCGGCAGAGGTGGCTAAAGGCGGAGGAAAGGGCGGCTGAAGGTGGGGCGGCGCGACGGGATTTCTCTGGGTTCCAGATTTTTTGAACCCAATTCAGGCGGTGGTTAGGGCTATTTATAGGCAAATTGGGATGGGAAACGACAAAGCTTCGAGGGAGGTTAGGGGGTTAGGGTTAGGGTAGGTCGTCCGGCGAGATTAGCCAGCACATGGTCTGCGATTTGCAGGCTATGATTTGTCGAAAAAATGGAGGTTTACGTGCGGGGAGAGAGGCTCATTGAAGGGTCATGTCGGTAGGGATGAAAACGAGGGAGAAAAGACGAATTGACCGGTGGAAATGGCGTGCCGTTGAAGCTAAGCTTCCCGGCAAAATTTTCGGTGGCAGAGGCGGAAGGTAGAAGACGAAGTGCAGGTGGGGGTGGACCGGCGGTTCAGCGGGGAAGAAAGGAAAGAAAGAAAAAGGCCGAACCGGCTGGGAGGAAGGAAGGGTGTGCGCGGGGAGGCTGGGCCGCGAGGGGTGCTGGGCCTAGCAGGCCGGCCCAAGTCGGGGGGAGAATAGAAAAAAAAAAGAAGAGAAGGAAAGGAGAGAAAAGGGAAAAGAGGGAAAAAGGAGGAAAAGAAAAAGGAAAAAGAAGGGAAATTAGTGGTTGGATTAATTAGTATGATTTGGGTAATTTGGGATGTTTAATAAAATATATATATTAAAATAATAATTAAATTCTATTTTTAGGTTAATTTAGGGATTTTTGAAAGAATTTTCTTAAATTCCATTTTAATTAACAAAACACTCTAATTTTATCCAATTAAATTATTTATAAAGTTTATATTAATTTAAAAATATTTTATCCTTCTTAATTTAAACAAAGTAATTTATTTAATTAATTTCCAAAATAAAATCCTTAATTAGCTTAAAATACCACCATTCCTCCCATTTAAAACACTTATAAATTTCTTCTTGATTTACCCTAATTAACTTCCTCTTATTTTAATAAAAGTAAATTATTTGATTAACTTTCAACATAAAAACCTTATTTAATAATAGATAATAGGAATTAGGATTTTTGGGGCATTTCATGCATACTACTCATGGGAATGAGCATCACTCATAAAAAAGGTGATCAGTACGCTACGTACTGAGCAAGGTAACTGAGCACTAAGGCTAACACACAAAATTCACATAAACCATGCAAAAGAAATAAAAGATCATAATCCATCATGATAACATAATAATGAACAATCATTCAGGTAGATACATAAAGGCCTAAGAATTCCAAATTAATTATTTAATTAATCTTTTATTAGAAGTCGATTCACACCATGCTCTTTATTAACTCATGCAAGTACAAGAACCTCCCACTATTTTAACCGGTGGATCGGTTACACATAGGGCATCTTACACTAACCACTATTATAACCGGTGGATCGGTCACGCATAGGGTAAAAACCCTAACCACTATTCCTTACCGGTGGATCGGTTTAGTTCCTACTTGCATAATGTTCTACTGTAAGTAATTAGTATCTTTTAGGTGCTTTAGCAAAACTCTGGTTTGTGTTTATTGAGCTCGAGAACTCCCACTATTATAATCGGTGGATCGGTTATGCATAGGGCATCCTTCCCTAACCACTATTATAACCGGTGGATCAGTCACACATAGGGTAAGAACCCTAACTACTATTCCGA
Source organism: Tamarix austromongolica (assembly GCA_039764185.1). NCBI lineage: Eukaryota > Viridiplantae > Streptophyta > Magnoliopsida > Caryophyllales > Tamaricaceae > Tamarix > Tamarix austromongolica. The sequence goes on along the minus strand of CM077819.1, from coordinate 91,811,850 downwards.
ACTGGTGGATCGGTTGGTCCCATCTCAACAATCTTTCACTTTAAGTGATTAATATCTTCAGTATCTTATTTAGAAGCTTTCGCCCTGGACATGCATGAATCATTATCTTTACACTTCACACATCACAAATCATAAATTTCACCCTCATAATTACACTTTAATCACCAAATACACATGATACCCCAAAAACCCTAAGCAGTCACACCAAACCCTAATTGACCATAACAAACCATAGTTAACCACTCCAAACCCTATTTAACCATAACAACCATAATTAGCCATTCCAAACCTTAGGTAGTCACAACAAACCACAATTAGCCACTCCAACCCTAGTTAATCACAACAACCCATAGTTAATCACTCTAAACCCTAATTCAGTCTCCTCCATACCCTTATAATATCCTACGTACTATTTTTCACCCAAAACTTTCAAACACCCAAATAACTCTTCTATTACATTCCTTACATCCCAAGTCAACTTTCCATACGTAAGTTTCACTCCCATGCATACTTTACACACCCCATGCAACCTTTCGAACTTCCATGCAAACCCTAAGCTCCCATGTAAAAACATTATAATTAACCATGCAAAACCCTAAATTCTTTCATGCAAAACTCAAGATTCCTTCATACAAAACCCTAAATTCAATTCACACAAAACCCAAGGTTTCTCCATACAAAACCCTAAAGTCAATCCATACAAAACCAAAGATTCATCCATGCTAAACCCTAAATTCAATCCATACAAAGCCAAAGATTCATCCTTACCAAACCCTAAATTCAAACCATATAAAACCAAAGATTCATCCATACAAAACCCTACATTAGATCCTCCCATACAAAACCATAAAATAGATTCTCCCATATAACACCATAAATTATATTCTCCCATACAACATCATAAATTAGATTATCCCATATAACATCATAAATTAGATTCTCCCACATAACACCATAAATTAGATTCTCCCATACAAACCATAAATTAGATTCTCCCATATAACATCATAAATTACATTCTCCCATACAATATCATAAATTACATTCTCCCATATAAGACCATAAATTAGATTCTTTCATATAAGACCATAAATTAGATTCTTCCACATGAAACTCTAAATTCCCCATTTTATTCCTCCACTCATAGATCATTAAAATACTTAGGTCAACTCATTTCTCCTTTAGTCAACTTACTTCCCATTTTCCATTTTCAACCTTCTTCCCACATAATAGCATTTTTATACATCTTCACATGCATGTCTTATAGGGTCACAACACATATCATCACATACCACAATATTTCATCACATATAGTACACATGTCATACAAAAACATATTTCAACTCCACGTCATACCATATACGAAGTAATTAATAATGATAAACATATAATACATAGCATATGAAGCACATAATGCATATAAACACACGAAAGGCCTTAGTAACACCCTTACCTAAAACGACACTGGTCTTGGAGCGTGCTCCTACGCCTCCTTAGGACTTTGACAAAATAATAACATATTAATAGAAATAACATTAACAAATTTCTAACTTTGCTAAAGATATAGAAATAATAGAAATATTATAAAAGTTGATAATATAGGATTAAAGACTTTACCCTAATAATAATAATGATACTAAGATAATAATAATAGCAAAGATACTAAAAATAATATTAATGAGAATATAAATAAGAATAATAATAATAATAGTAACAATAATAAAAAAAAGGACATTATTCAAAAACAAAGTGAAATAAGGGCTTCGACCCCTTTAGCAAAATAATACTAATGATAATATTAGTAAAATAAATAACCAAATTTGGTAATATTAATAATAATGAAATAATAATAATAACAACAACAACAACAACAACAACAACAACAACAACAACAACAATAATAATAGCAAAGCTAATAGTAAAGTAGTTGTAATATTAATAATGAAATAATAATAATAGTAATTCAAAATAGTAATAATAAAAATAATAATTATAATAATAAACACATATTAATGATAATAATAGTAATAATAGAAACAATAAGAATAATAATAATAAAATCAAAATAAAAAATACAATAGGGCTTCAGCCCTCAACAGAAATAATAATAAAAATATTAATACTAATAATAATAATAATAATAATAATACATATTAAAAATAGATATAATAATAATAATAATAATAGTATTTATATTCAAATAAATAAAATAAAATAAATTAAGGCTTGTAAAAAATAGGGAAAAGGGTTGAGAGGGTCTAGGGTTCAACCTTGGGCTGGAGGGGATGGGCGACACCAGCAGTGGTGCACGATGGCGGCGGCGGTGGCCGGAAAAAGGGAAAAGTTGAGGGCTGGGAAAAAGAGAAAGAGAAAAAGGGTGGAAGCAAGGGTGATTATGGTTGTACAGAAGGAGGGGAACATAATAGGGGTGGTGGCGCAGCCAAAGGTGGCGGCGCACAGCAGCGGTGATGGTGGCCGAATGGAGAAGAAGGAGAGAAAGAAAGGAGGAGAGGAAGGAAGAGGAAAAGAAGGGTAGGGGAAGGTAGAGGGTGGTCTGCAGAATAGATTGGAAGGTGAAAGAAGCGGCGGCAGCGGCAGAAGAGGTGGCTAAGGGCGGTGCAAAGGGTGGCGGAGGCAGAAAATAGGGTTGATCGGGAAGGCTAATTCGCACAGCTGGGGTGGCTTGTGTAGGAAAAATCGAGGTGGATGGATGATTTGGTTAGCTAGAGGGCGAAGCAAGGATGATTTTGGTAGGCAGAGAGGGCGGCAAAGTTGGCCGAAGGCGGCGGGCGAGGCGTCTAAAGGGGCGGCAGTGGCAAGGTCGGTAAATTCTGGGTAAGAAATAAAAGCTTGATATAGGGCTATTATGGGGGTATTTATAGGCTTTAGAAGGGAGTTTAGGGTTCTTTGGGTCGTTAATGGGGTAAGGCAGGTAGGGTTATGGTTACCGGCGGTGAGGTTAACCGGTGGGGGTCAAAACGGGACAAGGGTTGTATAGGGAAAAAGGGAGGGGATTGCGCGAGAATGGGGAGATTTGGTTGAGTTGATGAGGCTGCTAAATCGGCAAGGGAGAGAGAAGAAAGATTGGCCGGTCAAATCAGGTGAGATCAACGGCGAAAAACCAGGGCGATGGCAGCGGAGTTACAGGTGCAGCGGCGACGGGGCTGGGTAGGTGCGAAGGAGGAAGAAGAAGAAGAATAAAGGTGGGGGACCAGGTGGTTTGGGGAAAGAAAGAAAAGAAGAGGGAGCCGACCGGTCGGGCGACGCAAAGTAAAGGCGTTTAAATTAAACGCCGCGCTTTGGGGAAAAAGAAGACGAAACTTGGCGTGCAGGCTGCCGAAGGAAGAAGAAAAAAACGAGAGTGGGCCTGGCAGGAGAAGAAAAAGAAAGAAGGAAATTGGGCCACACCAGGCCCAAATCGGGGGAGGGGAAAAGAAAAAGAAAAAGAAGAAGAAGAAGAAAGAAAAAGAAAGAAAAAGGAAGAAAGAAAAGGAAAAAGGAAAAAGGAGAAGAGAAAAATAATGGGTCAAGTTAATTAAATTAATTGGCATATTTGGGATATTTAAAAATAATAATATTTAAATAAAATAATATTTAAATTCCTTTTTAGGCTAAATTAGGATTTTTTAAAAGATTTTCCATAATTGCCATTTCAATTAGCAAATCACCCAATTTTTCTCCAATTAAATTATTTATAAAATTAATATTAATTTGGAACTATTTTATCCTTATTATTTTAAATAAAATAATTTATTTAATTAATTTCCAAAGTAAAATCCTTAATTAGCTAAAATACCCAAATTCCTCCTAATTAAAATACGTATAAATTTCTTCTTAATTTACCATAATTAATTCCCTTTTATTTTTAATAAAAATAATTTATTTAATTAATTTTCATAATAAAACTCATTTAAATTTAATTTTTAAAATTAGAAATTTTCGGGGCATTTCAGGAGAGGTGGAGAGGGGTGTAGGTGGTGGTCGGGGATGGGTTAACGACGGCAACGAGGCTGTGAAGGTGGCTACCGAGATGGAGGGGGCTGAGAAGGAAGGAAAAGGGAGGAGGAAAATGAATGCCTGTAGGTGGTTGTTTCGGCCAAAGAGGGTGTGGGGGTGGTAGAAGAGGTTGCAGGGATTGGTTTGGTGGCTTAGCTGATGGCAGAGGCGGCGGAACAACGGTGGAAGGAGGAGGTTCAAGGTGGCTGGCGAGAAGGGAGAAAAAAGAGGAGAAAAAGTAGAGAAAAAGAAGAGGGGAGGAAGAAGGGGGCTACAGGGCTGCTCGAGAGGTGGTGTGATGGCGCAGGGGTGAGGTAGAGGGTGGTAGGGGTGGTGTAGGTGGCTAGTGCGGCGGTGGAAGTGGCGGAATGCGACGGCGGTGCAAAAATAGGGAGGCGATAGAAGGAGAAGAAAGGAGAGAAAGAAGGTCAGGGAAGGGCATGGGAGGCTCGAAAATGGCAAGATGAGGCAGGGAGGGAAGAAGAAAAAGAAGAGGGAGAGAAAAGGAGGGGATAGGGGGCTCGGTAGGGCGGCGATAGGGTGGTAGGAGCATGGGACTTGCAGGGAGAGGGAAGGGAAAGGAGGGGAATGGCAGGGCATGGGCGAGGAGAGAGAGAGGTGGTGGGGATGAGATGGGGCAGGAAAAATGGTGTGAGAGAGAGATAGGGAGAGCAGAAGGGGGAAGAGGGTTGTACGTGGGGTGGTCGGGTGAGCATCGGGGAAAAAGGAAGAAGAAGAAAGAAAGAAGGGGGTGCTGCCAGGCGGGGCGAAGGGAAGAGGGGAGTGGGCCAACCCGGTCGGGGGAGAAAGGAAAGAAAAGAAAGAAGGGAGGACAGGCTGAGCGACGCACACGAGAGGAGGAGAGGGAGGAGAAGGAGCGGGCCTATAGCCCAAGTGTGAGGGAGAGAGGTAAGTGGGGTGCCTGCGGCCCAAGGGAAAGAAAAAGGAAAAAGAAAGAAAGGAGAAAAAAGAGAAAGGAAAGGAAAAAGGGAAAAAGGAAAGGAAAAATGGGACAAAACAAAATAATTGAATTTATAATATAATAAAATACAATATTTTTGGGTAATAAATTTATTTAATAATTTAATTTAATATAATTAACTATATGGGTTTAAAAAGTTAATTTTAGGAAGAATATTGGTTTGAAAAATTATTTAAATAAAAAAGTATGATAAAATGACAAAATATTTATTTTAATTTATTAAATATTTATATCCAATTTCATATACTCAAAAATCCATAAAATAATTAAATTAAATAGATTTAAAAACTAATTTATCCTAAATAAAAGTTATTTATTAAATTATAGACTTTTAAAATTTTAGAAGATTACAGTACATCCCATCAAGCTTTGTACCTTGAACTTATGTCTAGAATTGTAGATTGTCCTAAGTGTTGTAGTATTATTCTCATCACTCCGTTTTAACTTTTTGATAATCTCCTTTAGTTTGACATTTATTTGGGTTAGTTCATGGTTCAACCTGCGTGCTTCTGAAGATAATCATCAAACAAACTAATGATCCTGTCAATACTTACCTAATATATGATTATACATTCCACATTCTACCACTAATCTCCAACCATTACAAGCATCTTCTCTTCCACGAATCTTAAATTCACGATCACATGTTTTGGTTCCATGAAATCAAACACTTTAAGAATTTACTAAAGGTTGTCTACTAGTTTGTCTTCGTTAAAATAATTGTTAGATTCATTACCATTTTTTATACTAATTGTATTTAAGGTTAAAAGAATAAAAATAATATGTGATTAGTTTAGGAGAATAAAAATAAAAGAGAAAAAAATGCTGAGAAACATAATAAACAAATAAAAAAAATTATCAAACGAAAAAATAACCTCTTTTAAAAACTATAAATTAGTAAAAAAAATTAAAAAAATAAAATAAATAAAAGGTACCCAGCTAACAAGGAACAACCCCCTTTCCTATAACACCACCTAATATAATGGGGTTCACACTTGCGGAGTTGCCTGGGATTCTGGTATCGGCCACAGGGACCGCAACTGAGACCGTACGCGGCACGACCACACCTCACTTTGGAAAGCTAGTAGATAAAAACGACGAACTCTCTCTGAGCTACTGTACCATTGAATTGATCGCTGCATAGCTCCAATTTAATGGGGAATGGGAGATGGTTATCTTATCGTCTCCTTCATGACCTAGCTTCCCGTACATCCAAATCCTTCGCCCCAATCCCTGCTCAATATATCAAACAATTCGCTCGCCTGCCAAGATCGAAGCCGGGACCCCAATTTCACATCTTTAGGTTGTTTTCTTCATACTCGTCAACAAGTGCGGCTTTCGCCGATGAATTCGAATATGGCTCTCGTGATTCTGGTCCGAGTTGGACGGTTCCAACCCTAGACGATGATGAAGATGCAGGAAAAATCCCCGTCAAGGCTTACTTTCTCTCCACTAGGTTTGTCCTCACAATCGTCACAAAAATACTGCTTTAGTTATCGAAGTCGAAATCATGTGGCCAAACGTAGCCTGTGATTTCGCTCTTCTTTTTTCCCCTTAACCCTCTGTGCTCGGTTTTGTCTATGTTATTCACGTATGTGTTATCGACATTGATCTGGGCATGCTACCCTCATTCTTACGTTACTCCATGTGCTATGTCTTTTTTCCTCCATTATTTGGCTTCTCAGAATCATGATTTTACAGTATCAACCTAAAGAGACTGCAAGCAGAGAATGCGAAGAATGTTGTTCCTTTGATGTCTCGCACTTCAAATTATGTTGCTTTCCGCTATTCGGACCTCATGCCAGAAGTAACTGTAAGAATTCACGAACTATTTGTTTATAGTTGCTTCGATTTCTCAATACTTCTTTTCCATAGGTGTTTTGTTGATACTCTAATAAATCTACTCTAAGGGCTTGTTTGGTATGGGTGCAATAGGGGTGGAAACAAATTCCCCCTATTTTCTATCTTTTATATAAACTATTTAATTATAAAAAAATATATTTTCAGTTAAACACCCATTTTAGATCAAATTGGTTATTCATCCAGAAAAAATAAATTTAATTTCATATATGCTACACAAGATATATAAAATATGGGAGTAATTTTTCCACCTCTAATATCCCTGTACCAAAGGAGCACTAAGGCATTATGAAATATTTATCTCTGCCGTCATTGCTACAACACATCTAATGCTCAGAAATTGTTATGATTCTGTATGTATGGTTAGTAGAGTTGTGGAATCAAGAATGCCTTCAACCATTTAGAGGTTTAGAATTCCCCCTATCTGTTAATAACCATGATTGTACCTTTCAACCATCATGCTACCAAACTGGTCAGTTTGTGAATTGAAACTTCTAGGAGAACAATTATTTGATCCAAAGGAAGCACAGACTCGAGAAGTTTCCAAGTGCATGCCAGTTACATGTTGATGGGTGCTAGCTTAGATTTTCTTTGGAAAACCAAAATTTATGCTCATGAAAAGTTGATCAGAGATGTATGATTGCAACAAAAGTCAGGCAGTTGCTACATTCCTTTTCAAACTCTATTTTATTTTTTACTTTTGCATTATCATGACTATGACACTGTCGTTTTCATTACCTTACATAGTTAGTGTGTTGATATATTACATAGTCTTATTGATTTTATTTTATTATTTGTAATTTCAGGGAAATGGATTGAAAGGAAATGTAGGTCGTTTTCGCCACATGCTGGTGTTCCAATATGGATCTGCGGTTCTCTTTAATGTTGAGGATCATGAAGTCGAACCATTGTTGGACATTGTCAGGAGACATGCTACTGGATTGCTTTCAGATATTAGAAAAGATGGTACTTTCTAGACTATCGTTGAGGTATCTCAGGGTAGTAGCTTGCTTCTGTTCACCTTTATCATGAACTTGTTTTGGCAGACTATGCAGTCAAAGAGAAGCCCACACTTTCTGAGCATATGCAGGGAGGTCCTGATTATATTGTTCTCAAGAATCTTGACACTGACAGTATTCGCATTATTGGAAGTGTTCTTGGTCAGAGTATTGCGCTTGATTACTTTGTATCACAGGTGATCTCCTACTTGACTCTGTTTCTGGAACTATATTGCTTGTGTTGATGGATGCTCTATGAGCAAGCTTGATGCATCTTCAGATTTAACCTTGTTGCATTATCAAATTTCCTGGCATTTTTTTTGTCTTTTGCAAATATTTCTGTTTTGGATTAAGGCAATATGTTTTCCTGTCTTTCAGGTGGATGATATGGTTCAAGAATTCACACATATAAATCGTGGGATGGAGAAGACTGGAACTTTCACTATGAACAGGAAGAAGCTGTTTCAACTTGTTGGCAGAGCTAATTCGAATCTTGCTGATGTCATTCTCAAAGTGGGTCTCTTTGATAGGTATGCTTGCTAGGAATCGCTTTTGTATTTTTATGTAGAGCTGGTATAATTGCTCGAGAGCTATGTACATCCTTTCTGGCTTTTTCAATGTGAAATATGTCAATGTTGGTGTAAGTTATTATTCTTGAGACCATTGGTGTGACTGGTAGAGATACAAATACAGTGGTACTAGATAAAGAAGTTTTACAAGCTAACGAAGTAGGCTAAGGGTAACCTTGAATGATGTTAGTTAAGATTTGGGGCAGTTTAAGCTCACGAAGTCTGGTTCAAGCTTGTGTAAATTTGATTTACAATCCTAGGTGGTAGCTGTAGTTTAACGTTTAAATGACTCCTCTGTGTTGATGCTAATTTTTTTTGGCTAATCTAAGCTGAGGCATCTTGTTTGATTCTTACCAAATCATAACTTTAGATCTTGCTCTTGTCCCAATATACTTCAAAGATACTTAATTCTTGAGGCTTTGATGCAATCTCTTTGTTGAAGAAGGGTTTCATAGTTTCCAGATCTAATGCGTTCTAAACATATTTTTTTAAAAAGGTGAAAGTTTGTGAATTTTTATTCTTAGTTGTTTTTGGTCTTTTTGTCATTATTGATGGAAGTTAAGATATTTAGGCTATAGAGTGAAAGGTTGGTCAATACATCATTAGACTTGACAAAAAATATAATATATTTAATGAAGTTGCTGAATGAGTTCTCAATCTTACTAAGAAGAAAGGTTCTTTCTGGTCTGTTTGACGCTTCAGCTTTTGCTCCAGCAGTTTCATTCGTAGGTCTCCAATTCCAGTTCCATCTCCTTGGCACCCACAATTCTCCCCCAATTATGGGGTGATGATCATTCTTCCTGGTTTTAAGTTGGTTGAATGTTTTAACATGGTTGAGAATATCTTTGTTTATCAAATCCACTTGTTTTACAGGGTAAGCTAGTATGTATTAGAGCTACAAGTGCAATAGCTGATCGAATTTAACTACGACAACTTTTGGCTGAGAAGTTCACACCTGTCAAATATGTAAGCCAAGAGTTCCAAAATTTTGCTAGGAGACGTGCCTTCGAGCTAAATCCAGTCCAACAAGTTATCCTGTACATTGGAGGTCTTTGTGAAAGATATCTAGTTTAAGGGTAGGAACTTCTGTTCAGTTGACCATGGTGCTTCATTTTCTTGAGTCTCATAAAACAAGGCTAACTTTTTGCAGTAGTCTACCAGAATATCATATGGTTGGCTCGCTGGTGCACTTAAGTCCTCCAAGCCCGTTAGTTCTAAGTTGACTAGATGTCTTTTTTGCAATCAATCTGGCTATATTTATGAGAATCGTCCTGCACAACAATAAGTTTATGATAGGAGTCAAATGGTTCAGTCCGAGTCTCCAAAGAAAGTATTTCAGGTAGAATCTCATGGTGATGATGATGTCAACATGGGCCATCAGAATATCTAGAGATTGACGACGTAGTAGTGGACTAGTAGATCCTTGTGCGTTTGGTATTATCTTTTGTATTCCTTTGAAACCTGAATGAATTTTATCATTGAAATGAGTGATAGTGTGCCTATATCTGCTTCTCCTTCTCATATCCCCCCCCCCCCCCGCTTCTTTCATCAACCTCTACATCAGGGCACCAACTGTGGATTATGTTAAACATAATAGCATAATTTGGTTCCATCATTGTCCATGCCATGTGAAAATCATTTTGCACCGAAAGCATTTAATTATTTATTTATCCAGATCAGAGATTGCTTGGAGAGAAGCGAAATATGCACAGGTAAATGAGTACATGCGGGAGGAATACGAGGTCGCCCAACGTTTCGGAAACCTAGATTTCAAGCTGAAATTTGTGGAGGTATGCTTTCTCTTTTACTTTCTGGGGACCCTATTAAAATAACGCGTCATTAGCTTTCTTCATAACAGGAAGATGCTGTGAAAATGGTGGATTGAATTTGGATAGTGGCAAATGAGATTGAAAAAATAATTGAAGCCACTACTCATCGTGGTTCATCTATTAGCCCACTCATTAAGCGCACACAATAGATAAATTTCTAGACACTCGAGAGTAAAACCCAAATCCCCAATTTTACGAGCTACAGTCTCAAAAACAGTATGGGATCTCACTCCCAATGTTTCATGATCTCAGTTGAGTTTGTCAAGGGAGAGAATGCTTTGCACATCATCATTGCCTTTCATACTCCACCAATGCTCTAATATTATTAGCTAGGCATTGGATGAGGGAAAATGTCAGTGCGGGAACGATAGTCGTGGTTGATTCCCCTCCAGCCCGGCGCGACATGTGATTCTTTCAGTTAAGAATCAGGGAGTAGTAGTTGCCCCTCTTTCATGCTAGACTACTAATTAACATAAATGCATGTCTCCTCGTCTGAGATAATTTTGGAATAATGAATGACTCAACTCATGTTCTTTTTTTTTTTTTAATTTTTTTTTTAAAAATTAACTTTCTCTGTTTTTTCCGGTGGCGATGATTTGCAGCACAACATCCATTTTCTGCAAGAAGTCCTACAAAATAGAAAGTCAGATTTCCTAGAATGGTGTATCATATTTCTATTGACAATTGATAATCTTATATCATTTTATGAAATCATACGAGAATCTGGTACTGGATCTGTAGTATGATTAGTCGGCCATGTAATTTTTTTTATCTTTGTTGACAAAAAGAAAGGTTAGCATTGTTTTAGGAACTGGTATTACCAGTGATTGTAAACAGCTATGATGGACCTCATTGGATGAATTACAGCGTTTACATATATGAAGTCCATATAAAGCTTGGTCCTTTCTGCACTCGAGGTCTCTCCATTGTAAGTCTTGGGGCACCTCTTCGTCAGGGAGTTAGTCATCCCGTTTGGCTGTGGAGCAAAAACCGGTTGGAAAATTTGGGTAACCATCCACGGACCTGGAAGACTAATAATATCTGAAATTTGTAGAATAAAATCAGTCGAGAACAGGAAATCGAATAGTAGGAAGAACAGCTTCTCATAAATGCAGTTAATAATGCAGAATCATGGAGGATGAAACTACATAAGTCTACACCAAATTCCAAGTACTTAAATTTCAATACAAAATAGTATTATTGTAAGATTTTAACATTGATGGACAACAATTACTACACTTGTTGAAAATTATCTCATATGTATTTAAAAATTATCACGTAACTATTAAAAAATAAGTTCAAACAACGGTAAAGCTATTATATAATATTTCTTTAAAAAATTATTCAAGTAAAATTTTGAGGAGAATTTTACTAAAATTTTAATGAAAAGAATACTGTTATGCGAATAATCTTAATACAATTTAAATAAATTTTAATATTCTTTACATGAATTTTTAACATTGTTATAATTTTTTTTAATATTCTCCAGACAATAATTTTTATAAAATTTTTCAACACCCTTTATATACAATCCATACATTATACACTCATATGCAACATATTCATTGCATACGGTGGCTATTTTACCATGTGCCACGTTCCACAAAACTGTTCCTTGTCCTTCTCTCAATGCCACATCTCAATGCCTTCGATCGTTCTTCTGTTGTCCATTATATTAGCTTACAAAAAAGTGTCAAATACCAAACTAGATAGCACCAAATCAACCGAAGATAAACAAGAAAAAATTACCTACTGCTAGTTCTCACTTTCTCACTATTCTGGTCAATTTTTAGTATCTGAGGTTGATGGAAACGACCGCCTATTTTACCTTATGCCACGTTCTACAAAGCTGTTTCTTGTCCTCTCAATGCCACATCTCACCACCTTCAATTGTTCTTCTGTTGTCCGCTATAGTAGCTAAAAACAAAAACTAGCGCCGACGATCAAACTAGCTAACATCGAATCAATCGAAGTTGAACAAGAAAATTTTAACCACAACACTTTCTCGCTACTCTATTCACTTTCTAGTATACGAGGTTGATGGCAATGACCACAAACATAGCAGAATTGATAATTGGGGTTCTTGTGGTTGAATCGAATCCATTTCACAATCACGAAATTACTTTGTAATTTTCTTCAAACGGCACATGCACACCAAGTGTTCGATGAATCAATCACTAGCTTTATGTAGTTGAATGTGTAAATCTTGAAGACATGTATTTTTATTCATAAACACATCTATAAGATGTGTATTTATCTAATATGAGATATGCACTTATGTTTAGAAGATGTATCTTTATAATATATACACTAACAAATGAAGAAATACCTATCAAAAGAAAACATAGTTTGTATTTATATACAATAACATGTGTGTCTTTATGCAATAAGATGTGTAATTATAAATGATGTCATGTGTTTCAAATTTATTTAATTTTTTACAATTGACTTTATACACATCCATCAATTTCATCATACGAGTGTAGTTGAACGGTTTAAGCTATATATTTTTAAAAACCAAATACCATAATTTAGTTTTAGAAACACCTTAATAGTCTTTTGGCTAAGAAACTAACTAAAATAGTCCTTTGTGGTCGGGTATAGGATCAAATTTTTTTTAAAAAAAAAATATGCAGACTAATAATTTCAACTAAATTGATGTATTTAATTTCAATAAAAATTGTGACAAAAGACGCTACTTCAGTTGGCTGTTTAGCTAGCCTAAAAATCAAACCTCATCTTTCAGGCCGATAGTTCAGTCTTGTTCATCTTTTCTCCTCTGCTTTTCCGTTTGAAGCATTCAAACTCTCTCAACTAATTTTCTTCTCCTGCTTTCTCACTTCCTCTTCAATCTCATATTTCAATCAATTTTCTTGCACTAAATACGAAAACATTTTAGATTTGCATTATCATATTTGAACCTCACATCTTCATTCCATTAATTTAAGTTTTGTTTTAAATTAAGTGAATATTTTGATATATAGTCGTATGGTTTACTTAAATTTTATAATGACTTTGTATATATGTTAGATATTACTAATTTGTTGTTTTAGATGTTATATTTATATTATGTTTTTTTTTTGCTTTAACATCATGGTTATAGCATATATGTTACAATATGTGTTAGCTTTTACTATTTAATTATATAAATGTTGTATTTATATTTTTTTTAAATTTAAAATTTTGTTGTTTCAATATTAGTCCTCTAGTGAAATTTCTAGAAGTTAAGAAAAAAAATGATGTATATATTATCTCAAAATATAAGGACATTTGAGTACAAAGTTATCTTTAGATTCTATAAATATTTTTAAATTATAAAATATGTCTTGTATGTATGTATGTATTGTGTGTAAGTGTTGTATATGGATTATTTTGGCCCACAAGTAATATGTATACAGAGAAAAATTCTTGAATTTAAGAGTTTTTTTTTCATATATAATATTATTGAGAGCATGATTGAAGTGCAAACAAGAGAGATTTTATGTTAATTGGTAAAAATTAATATATATGTATTATACATGTATAGTTGAAGGAGGGTAATAACAAAAAGAGAGGTTGATAGTAAAAATTAACTCACTCATGTTTTAGGTGAATTTTGACATATTTATGATTTGATGAATTTATAGTAAGTGAAATGTATCTTATGTTGCATGTTTATGATTGATGCTTATCATGGTATACAACCAGGTCCTTGAGACCCTAGTGTGTTGGTAGAGCATGCCACACATCTATATAGTTTGGACAAGTTCTTATGTTTATAACTTTATAACTTTTCATTTCATTTCTTACAATTTATAATATGTTATTTTCATTAAAAAAATGTAACACTCCCAAATTTACTACTTAAAAATTTTATTTTGCAGAAGAGTTGATTAAGAAAATTGTAGGTATTACCACTATACTTAGTATAAGTCTGACACCTCTACCATTCTTATACTAAGTGCTAAGGTTAAAATGTTATTTTACTTAACTTAACATTTATAACATAAGAACAAAATAGCGATTTTATTACAAATTAGCATTATCATGACAAATACAAAAAATAAAGCAAATGAGTTACAATATGACAAATGGAGAATAAAAAGGATATAAGACTCCGAGGAATATCTAGATTAAAAAATGTCGGGGCTAATATCAGATAATCCTACTTCTCAACCCCTACTAGAAGTCATCAGGACAAATCCTTAAAGTATTTCTGTAAGGTAAACACTGTCCATTGAATAGGTAAGGATCATGAAATGGAACCCATCAGTATAATGATATTGAGTGAACCATTACACAATACTAACATGCAAGGCCACATGAGGAACATAGGTAGTAACATGGAACATATGCATCAAGGAAATCATGTAATAATGAGATGACCAAAACCGACATAATCAAATCAATTCCAAATACCAAAGTAGGGCATTGAGGCAACTATCGAATAAAAAATTCAAATAAATTCCAAATACCAAAGCTAGGGCGTCGAGAAAACAGCCGAATCAACAACCACAATAATCCTTTTTAAATTATTAAATGACAATTACTTTCCTTTTTAATTACTTGATGGGGATACAAGAATAAGCTGGAGACATAAAAGTACATTGATTGTACCGGCGCACAATGCATCATGTTACCCTCTTAACCATTCAATTTAAAGATATAATAACACTCTGGTCATACTGGTACATAAGGTGATATAATACCCTCCAAACTTAGGACATTTAATCCTTAAGTATCAATACCCCCTATAGGATCCATACGTTACCTATATAGTAGACTAGGGTCTTGTTAGAGCACAGCAACATACCAACAAACCAAAACAAACCGAGGGTTCCTACCTTGTCTCTAGGGTAGCTAACTCTAGAGAGCAACCATACTCAAACTTGATATCTTCTACTTTATGCAGTAATATTTTATAAGTTGATCACATATATCACATATTGCACAATAGTTATCATTTCCATACTTAAACCATTTTTCTTTATTTCTAATTATTAGAGTAAATTCTAAGGTCACCAGTCTATATCAAAACTAAAGTCAACACTAAGGTTAACCTATCAATAGTCTAAGGCCATCCTATATCTAACTATTCATATTAGGCGTATTAGGCTTAAAATGACCAAAATGCCCTTAAAACTCTAATTTCACCATTTTTATCCAATTTTGTGCCGAACATTATTATTATGAGAATTTGTCATGAAAAGGATAAAAGACAATAATTTACAATATTCTAGCACGTAGGAAATTTTTAAGATTTAGTGATTGACTATATATATATATACATATTATCATGAATGAATTTTGCAACTTACGGTTATAAGTCCTAATCATGCATTTTTAATGTGTCATATATCCCATAAAATATATACATATAGGTTTATAGTACGAGTACACATTTAAGGTAACAATCATAACTTACTAACCCTAATTAGGCTTGCGTATTAACATGCTATATTTTACCCTAGTTATAATGTGTAATAATAATTATAGAACACTTAACATGGTATTGATATACAATTTAAAAAGGTCATATATCCTTACGAAACCCTAGGCAAAAAGTCATTAACCTTATATATGTATCACATGCATATATCACATATTAAATACTAAACTGGACACATGTTAATTATTTAAAATCATACTTTCACATTCACACCTTTTCATAACACTTGCATACCTATTGTAAATTTTGGGTGTATAACTCTTATATATATTCCTTCAAAATCTCATGTATAAATCATACCATAAGCAACATAAAAACCTTTATGTGTCACTACTTGGTTTCATATTTTAGTAGACGAGTATGGTTACCTCTTATACAAGCAAAAGAAATAATCTAAATTCAACCAACTAGTCTCCACTCAAGCTCTTCGAACTCCTTACATCAAAACGACCAAACACATTAGCAATTTAATCCAAAACCATCAAATAATTTGCAACAATGAAGCAAACTAAGTTGTGTGAGGTTATCTGAAATGCCCCAAAATTTTCTAATTTTAAAGATTATATTTAAATAAAGTTTTATTAGGAAAATTATTTTATTGAATTAATTTTTTCTAAAATAAAAGGAAATTCATTAGGCCAAATTAATAAGAAATTTTATAAATATTTTAGTTAAGAGGAAATTTGGGTATTTTAACTAATTACAGATTTTAATTTGGAAATTTATTTAAATAAGTTATTTTATTTAATTTAAGAAAAAATAGTTTCAAATTAATATCAATTTTTTTTAAATAATTTAATTGAAGGAAATTTGGGTGCTTTGCTAATTAAAATGGAATTTAGGAAAAATCCTTTAAAAACCCTATTTTAGCCTAAAAAGGGATTTAAATATTATTTTATTTAAATATTATTATTTTTAAATATCCCAAATATTTCAATTAATTTAATCAACCTAAACCATTATTATTCTCTTTTTCTTTTCCTTTTTCCTTTTTTTTCTTTCTTTCCTTTCTTTTCCTTCTTTTTCCTTCTTTTTCTTTCTCTTCTTTTCCTCCCGGATTTGGGCCTAGCGCGGCCCAATTTCTGCCTTCTTTTTCTTCCCCTGCCGCGGCCCACTCCCGTTGCTTCGTTTCTTTTCTTACTCCTTCGGCAGCCAGCGTGCTGCGTTTCTTCGATTTTATACCCAAACCACATCGTTTCATTTAAACGTCATTAGCCCCGCGCCGAACCGCCCGGTTCCCTCCCTTTTCTTTCTTTTCTTTTTTCCTCGAACCGCCGGCTTGCCCCTTTCTTCTTCCTCCCTTCTCCGCCATTGTTGAACCTGCAACCACCTTCCCTTGAAAATGGCGTCGCCGGCCACACGTGTCGTGACCGGCCTTTATCCCGTCCATTTTCTCCCCCTCGACGCACACTTCAATTTGAATTGCCCCACTCTCCTTTTCCTTCCCCACGTTGCTCCCAATTTCCCTTGCGATGGTCGGGAAATTTTCAAAATTTATGCCGCCCGACCAACCTCATAACCGTCCCATTTCTCACCCGATTTGACCTCCTGGTAACCTCCACAACTCGAGCCTACCCTCCACTACTATAAATACCCCTCGTATGGCTCGAAATCGAGGTTTCTTTTCCCAAAAACCCTAAGTGCAACCGGTGTGCCACCGCCACTTTAGACGCCCCGTTCTCCACCGTTAGCCAACCTCGCCACCTCTTCTTCCTCCCAAACTCTTCCCTGAAACACCCTCTAATTAACTAAACCATCCACATCCTTCGATTCTTCTCGCACGGGCCTCCATAACTGTGTAAAGATTGCTAGTCCTCTCGCCAGAATTATTACCCCGAAACCTTAAACCACCGTCCACCACCACATCCGCCACTTCTTCCACCCTCTAAACCACTCAAAATCTCCTACTAATTCTCCTCCACCGACCCATAAACTTACTTTATTTTTCTCCTTCCCCCTTCCTTCTTTTTCTTCATTTTCACCCCTCTTAGATCACTTTTCCGGCCACCTCCGAGCACCACCGCCGGTGCCACCCATCCCCTCCAACTCAAGGTGAAACCCTAGACCTTTTCAACACTTCCTTTCGATTTATTGAGAATTATTCTACTTTTATCCTAATTCTTAATGTTAATTTGATTTTAATTATTATTATTATTATTATTATTATTATTATTAGTATTGTTATCAACTATAACCTAATTGATAAATGTTTTTGACAGGTTTGGGAGTATTCTTGAGTTAGATAAATTATTATTCTTGAATTTTGGTTATTTAATGGAATTATTACATGTTTACTATTATTATTATTAATATTAATAATATTAATAATAATAATATTATTAGTGTAATTATTTATTTAATACTGTAATTACTTCAGGAGGGATAGAAACCTAAAATTTTAATTAAGCCTCGCACCTTTTCTTTTTATTACTATTGTTAACATTTTTTAACATTATTACTAATTATGTTATTATTATTATCTCTATTAACTTTTATATTATAAGTATATATAATATTAATTTCACTATTACATTTTTGAATAGTATTATGATTAAATGGGGTGGTTTTGAAAGCCACCTTGTAATTTTAAGATTTATGGTATTATTAATATTAATATTCTACTAATAAGAGTATTATTAATAATATTTTGCTTTTATTATTATTATTACTATTATTATTATTATTATTATTACTATTACTATTACTATTACTATTTTGGTGAAGGGTAGAAACCCTTATATCACCACCCTTTTCAAATGAAAATAGTAATGTGTTTGTATTTTTAAGTAATATTTTGTATAGTTAATTATTGTGTAATATTGTTTTAATTAAAAACCAAATCTTAGAATAAGTTAGAGAATAATAAAATTTTATAAGGGAGCCTAATTCTAGTGTACTTTTATATAATAGGAGAACCCAATCAAATCCCTCAAGTGGAATAGGAACGTGCACCAAGACCGGTGACAATTTAGGTAAGGGTTTACTAAGGCCATTTGTGTGTTTATATGCATTATGTGCTTCATATGCCATGTATTTTATGTCTATCATTATTAATTATTTCGTATGTGGTATAAAGTGGAATTGAAGTATGTTGGTATGAATAAATCATGGCATGAGGACTATGTGTATGTTTATGTTATTATTATTGCATGATGTGGCCTTAAGACATACATATTAGGGTTGTAAAATAATGATGGGAAGTGTAACAATGTGGCGTTAGGGTTTTGCATGAAATGGCATGGTGTTAGGGTTTGCATGGAATGGCATGATGTTAGGGTTTTGCATGAAATGCCATGGTGTTAGGTTTTGTATAAAATGACATAGTGTTAGGGTTTGCATGAAATGGCATGGTGTTAGGGTTTTACATGAAATGGCATGATGTTAGGGTTTACATGGAAGCATGTCTACGTGGAGCTAGGGTTGCTTATGAATTAGGGTTTGCATGGAAGTGTGGTATACGTGGAGCTAGGGTTTGCATGGAAGTGTGGTCTATGTGAATCTGGGGTTTGCATATGGATTAGGGTTTGCATGGAAGTATGTCTACGTGGAGTTAGGGTTTGTATGGGAGCTAAGGTTTGCATGGAAGTGTGGTACGTGGAGTTAGGGTTTGCATGGGAGCTAGGGTTTGCATGGAAGTGTGGTACGTGGAGTTAGGGTTTGCATGGGAGCTAGGGTTTGCATGGAAGTGTGGTACATGGAGTTAAGGTTTGCATGGGATCTAGGGTTGCATGGAAGTGTGGTTTACGATGAGTTAAGGTTTACATAGGAACTAGGGTTGCATGGAGTTAGTCATGCATGTCTAGGCAAATGTTTGTGAATGGCAAATGTTGTGATTAAAATACTTAAGACATTAATCTTTTAAAATGGAAGATTATTGAGCCGGGTACAAACCGAGCCACCGGTCAAGAATAGTGGTTAGGGTTTTACCCTATGTGCGACCGATCCACCGGTTATAATAGTGGTTATGACATGAGGTCCTATATGTGACCGGCCCACCGACAATAATAGTGGGGTGACTCAAGCTCAATAAACACAAACCAGAATTGTTGAAGCTCTTAAAAGACATTAATTACTTACAGTGAAACACCATGCGAGCAGGAACTAGACCAATCCACCAGTCAGGAATAGTGGTTAGGGTTTTACCCTATATGTGACCGATCCACCGGTAATAATAGTGGTTAGGACATGAGGTCCTATGTGTGACCGACTCACCGGTTATAATAGTGGGGTGTTCCTATTTCCGCATGGACTTGATAAAAGGCATGGTGTGTATCGACTTTTGATAAAAGAAAGATTAAATGATTAATCTGGACTTTTTGGGCCTTATGTGTGGACTTGTTGATTATAAGTTATGGATTTCATTTTATGCTTTTATGTATTATATATGTGGGTTTATAAATGTATGTTGATCATTATCCTACATGAATTAATGTGTTATATGCCGGCCTTATTACTCAGTTACCTTACTCAGTATGTAGCGTACTGATCAACCGTTTCATGGGTGCTACTCATTCCCACGAGCAGAAGGCCCGTCTGATCTGTTGCAGGTAGGAGACACCTACTTTGATGCTATCAATGTCTATGGGACATCAGGAAGGGAGTAGTGATAGCTGGGCTAGATCAATCTCTAGAGTGACGTGGTCGTTACCCCTTTTTTTGACTCATGTTGTCTTTTATTATGTTTGAATTGTCGAAACAATTTTACTAATGTTGTTTAATTATTATCTAGAAAAACAATAGCTGGTATTTCGAATTATGTAAGACTTGCGCGTATTCTGGTTTTCATTTTTATAAATTTGGATTTTTATGGTACTATTAATAGTATTTTCTTAGCCTTAGCACTTGGTACCGGAACCGTAGGAGTGAGCCGGTCTGGTACTAAGTGTGGCGATAACGCCCCCAGAAATTTACGGTTTTAATTTATGAGCATTGCTTTTTAAAAAAAAATGTGTAAATTTTAGGGGTGTTACATTATCACTTCACCAAGGCAAGAACATAGGAACTTACACTAGGAAGGGAGGAAAACATCAAGATTTTAATAAGGTCACACATAAGATGGTTAGAAAGGTTTTGTGCATGGGAAAGCATAGTTGTACACGAGGAGAAGACTGAAGGGCACAATCATGCATGCAAAGCATGCATAGGTTGAGGAGGAAGAACACACATGGTTTATATGTGAGGTGTACAGGCATGTGAGGAGAAAGTAAAAATTGAAGTGTACGGGTTGTGCACAATACGCATAGGCAGGAAGAAAAGACATGCACGAGATTTTTCCAAAGCTATGCATGTGTCATGCAAGAGAGGAACAACTAGGGCATGAACAAAAAACAAAATAGGGAACGATTAGGGAAAGAAAATAAATGGTTTGTGTAACACCCTAAGTTTTACGACGGAAAAATTTTGCTTTTGGCGGAAGCATATTACCAAAATAACTGGGTATTATTGCCATAATTGATATAAGTTTAGCTTACCCCACCATTTTTACATCAATCACAAGGCAAAACGATTAAAATATAAATCATGATAAATATAAAATGAGAGAAGTTTCATAACATAAATATAAGTTGGAGATTAACTCCGAGTATAATATCTAAAAATTCAGACAAAAGGGATACCATTGATCTAAGTGTCCAAAAGGGTACATGGGTAAAACTATCATCTTGACTCTATGCCAAAACGCTGTAATATAGAAAATCACTCCACCCCATACAAAGCATTATAGGCTGCAAAATCATACAACGAGTCCTCATGGACCTACACATAGACATTAGAGTCATCAGCTTATGAGAATGAGCAATACCCATAAAAACGATGGTTAGTACGCTACATACCAAGCAAAGTGACAATACAATCGAGTAGGAGATACATATAATTACATGCATTCACAATGGAAAGTAAGCACAAATGTGAGATGTATGAAATAATACAATATAATTACTGATCCAAACCTCATTATTTGATATAAAAAAAATATATTCTTTTATTTACATTAAGTCCAAGGACTCCCACTATTCTTGAACTAGTGGAATGGTCTGAAGTACCTCTCAAAGACAACACACCTGAGCCATTAGTATTGTTTTGTGGAATAGACCTAGTGCCTCTCATGAAAAAATGCACCTAAGCCACTATTATTAAACTAATGAAATGGTATGAATCATCTCTTAGGGATAATACACTTGAGACAATATTATTGTCCGGTGGAACGGATCCAACAACTCAGTCCTGACTCGCGTAATCTTCCACTTTAAATCATTAATGTCTTATCCATTAGTTAATTATATCAAATTATATTATCATTTATGTTGATTTTACAGACCCACTATTCTTAATCTAATGGAACAAACTGATACACCTTTTAAGAAAAAACCTACCGAGCCACTATTATCGTCCGATGGAATAAACCTATAAAAACACCTTAGCCCGACTCACATGATCATTCACTTTAAATGATAAATGTATTATTAATTATTTATTTTATAGCTAAAAAACATAATTAAATCAAGTAAAGCACAATCACATAGATAACAAGGCAGTTTTCAAGGGTTAAGATCCTTATACTTTCCTAAAAACCCTAATTTCTCATTTTAGGCATACCTTCTTCTCTATTTCTCTTTTATCCACCAAATTTAGTATCTATCCCTAAAATATTATTATTATTAACATACCCAAAATTAAAGGCCTAGACATAATGTCTAACACATGCGATAATAGCCATATCTCAAAAGTTACTATTTGTAAGACTTAGAAAACCCTAATTTCACAAGTACATTATAACTCTTACCATAATGCTCATGTGACTACAACATTTAATATTAATTCCTAAAACACCTATATTAACAACATATCAAAAATTCATGGTCTAATTCTAACGTTTCACACATCTAATAATAACATCTCCGTTTTAGGGTTACTATTCCCAAATTAAGCCATTTTTTTCATTTCATGGGACTTATGCCATTCATGAATACTCAAGAAATTTAATATGATACCCTTAGAATATCTTAAATCACTTAACACATTAAAATACCATAATTTCTATATTAAAAAAATATTGACCAAAATGCACTTATATGTAACCAAATACCCTCATTTCATGAAACCCTTATATGTTTTCATATCATTGCTTCCAAATCCTCCAATTACACCATAAATATAATATAATCTTTTGTTACTTATGATACTCTACTAATCCCATACTACACCCCTATATCGTATTGACCCACTTAGGGTTTTCTACGTAAAATGTTATCGTAATGATATCACATGCTTCTCAACTCACCCATTTTCTCATCATAAAAAATCATATTATCCTATCATAGCATTAACTATATAAATTTTCAACATAATCATACACATAGTTAAACATAACAGTTAAACATAATACTTATCACATAAAGCCTATACTACGACTATTATCCTTATAGAGTAAGGCTCTGATCTCTATGAGCATGAATTTTATTCTACCTCCTTTGGGACTTTCCATAATTAAATCACCTAATATTAAATAACAAAACATCATTAGAAATTAATGATATAACTAAGTAACAATTAAGAAATTAATGAGTGAAAGGATTAGAGAAGAAACCAAAACAATGCTTGAAGATGTGGTTGGTAAAATTTTATGTAACAAAGGAGGGAGGAATGGTTGGGGTTGCCAAATAAATGGAGGTAGCAATGTAAGTTTGTGTCATTGCTAAAGGGTACGAAATAGTGGAGGAGGCTGGTGCTCTAGGAGGGAAGAACGGTGGAAAGGGCCAAGGAGGGTGATGTGTTTGGTAGAAGTGTCCAAAGGGTGGAAATGTGGTTTAGTGGTTGGTGCCAGAGGAGTAAGGGGGTGTTATGGTGATTTTTGCCAAAGGAGGGGGCATAAACAATGGGTTTTTTTGGTGGTAGGGGTAGGATTGGTGGAAGTTATTAATGATAATGGTGAAGGAAGCCAAAGGTGGTGAGTGGTGGAGAAAATAGGGGGTTCAGTTGTTTTAGCCAAAGGTGGTGGTGATGCATTTGGTGGGTCTTGTTGGTACAATAGGGGGGAATATTGATTTTGGATGGTGGTTGTGGTGAGGTTTCAGTGAAGGTTGTCAATACTAATTAATGGGGGAGGTACGACAAGGGTTACCAAGTAAGGTTTTTAGTGGTGTGTTTGGAAACAACGAGAAGGAAAAATAGCTTGGGTTGATGGTAATAATTTTTAACAAAATTTTAGAGGGAGAAATGAGAAGTTCAGGCATTTAATGTGAAGTGTGGAGGTATATATATGTATATATGCACATAGTTGTTGTATGCAAACAGAGAGGGAGAAAGGAAGGTGAGGTGATCGGAGAGGATTTTCATGCAAACCATCAATGTAGAAGATAGGAGTTGATGTGTGATGGTGAGGGTAGTGGGTAGGGAATGGAATGGAAGCATGGTGCATGGGGGGTTTGGTTGGGAGAGGGGAGAATTCACAAGCAAGAAGAAAAAGGAAGTAGGAGAAGGAAAAAGAAAAATAAATTGGTTGGGGAAATAGAAAAGGGAAAATAAAAGGAGAATGAGAAAAACAAAGAAAAAGGAAAATGAGGAAGAGAAAAATAAGTTTAGGTTTAGAATTAGAATGAGGTTAAAACAATTTAAGTTAAGTATATTGGTATAATTTATTTAACAACTTTTTGGGGTTAGGATTAGGTCAAAGTATTAAAGATTCATGATAGAGATTAGGATAAAGTAAAATATTATTTTTTTAGATTAGAATTAGGTTACAATATTAATCACTTGGGATTATATTTAGCGAAAATTCATGATCCATATTTTTCTTTTTTTTCTTCTTTTTTTCGTCCTTCCTTGCTTCACCATTACCACGATCCATGGTATCAATCTCCTTTATTGACAAAGTTCTTTATTTGCACACTCATTAGCAAAATGACCATATCCCCTACACTTATAACATTGCTTATTCTTAAGAACATCTTCCACCATTTTATCTTTTCCCTTCTCTTCATGTGTAATCAATATTCTTTCATCTATATTCAAACTAGATGGAACATCAAAATGAGAAGAAGAAATGGAAATAATTGAAATCATCTTGGATGTCTTGTCTTTCTTTTCAAACTTCAATGCCAACTTGATCACATCCTCCAATGAATCATAAAAAGAAACTTTAACCATGTCTCTTAAATTTGCATTTAACCCTCTTAAAAAGCTTGCACATGTTTGCTCCCTTCTTTTGGTCACATCACATGGGAGGGAAAGTCTTTCAAAATCTCTTGCTTATTCTTCTACACTTGCATTTTCATGCTTGAGAGTAATAACCCTAATGAAATTATTTTGCTCAAACTCCTTAGGAATGAATTTACTCTTCATATGCTTCTTCGATTTTTCCCATGTCCTTATCTTCGGTTTTTCTTCTTTCTCTCTTGATTTTTTCACATTTTCAAACCATGTACATGCAAAATTTCTTAACTTCATTTGATCATCATAATATCTAAAGTCAAAAAGTGCATCTAGAGTTTGCATCCAATCTATAAAATTTAAGCATCTAAATTACCATAGAAATCTAGAATATCAACCTTCATATAGCTTTCTTCATGGTCTTCAAGTATTTTAATGTAACCTCCTTCATTTTGACTTGAAAGTGATGAATTAGAAAGTTCTTCAATGTATTCCATCCTTTCATTAACTTGTCCTCCTTTACTTTGTAAAGCCCTTTGTAGCATGCCTTCATACCTATCACTACCAACTTGCCTTTGATCTT
This sequence comes from Tamarix austromongolica, assembly GCA_039764185.1. Lineage (NCBI taxonomy): Eukaryota > Viridiplantae > Streptophyta > Magnoliopsida > Caryophyllales > Tamaricaceae > Tamarix > Tamarix austromongolica. The sequence continues at coordinate 91,786,458 of CM077819.1, read as the reverse complement.
TCATCTGTTGTAGTTGTTATTGCATCTTGGTTATAGTTTATAGAAGAGAAATCATAACATCATTGTTTTCCATCTTTAATTTTGAACCCAAAAACACAACTCCAAATGCTTTCGTGATGGTATTCAACAATATCTTGATAAGTTTTTGGCTGAATATCAACTAACACTCATGATTATCTTCGACTACAATACTTTAAAGATGTACTAAACTTTCTTAAAAAAAAATGAATCTTGATAGGTTCTTTGGGAAGAAAAGAATGAAATTGGAGGAAAAAGATTTGGAATATCTTCAACCATCCACCCACAATATATAAAGCAACTCCACAAGAAAATAACACAAAATAGGATTGAGAATACCTTAAGGAAGGATTCAGGATGAGCTTTGATACCACTTTTGATGTGAATGTTTGTCGAAAAAACTTCAAGTAACTGATAGTATCTTCTTCATTCTTCAACAATGTGTTTTGAATGGTTATAAGAAGTATTCATGCATTCGAATGGCATCCAAACACTAACAAGATAGAAACTTTGATACTTCACAAAGATAATAATCAAAGGGTTTTTAATGAAAACTCACAAAGAATCACTCACTAAAGATAATAAAAAGAAACCACATATAGTAATTTTCCGATGATCAAGCAATCTCACAAAGAGATTTTTATTACTCAACTCAACTTTTATTTACATTCATATTTTTTTTTACTAAGAGTCTACCATATATATATAGGCATAACCCACAAAAATACCCACCTAATGAGCCACATGACACATTAGGGTTAGGGTTTAGTTACAAAAGTAACACATGAAATCATAACTATCAACAAAACCCTAGCTTATTACAATCGAATCCTTAGTTATTATTATCCATTTTTGACGGATGAAGTTGACTTATTTCAGTTATCATTTTGTCACCTTTGACTAGTCAACCAATCAACCAACTCACTAAGGCTTTGTTTGGTTATGTAAAAATCTTTTATTTGCAATATTCTTCAATTTAGAACTATATCTTCAAGAAAGTGTCTTTAACTTGGAAAACACTTTCAATAAGCTCAAGAAACATCCTAAACATGTCCAAGAAACATGTTTAGATGTGTAAAAATATTTGCTCCTATGTTAGAAACACCAGATGCTAAGCATACAATTTAATCCTACCTTAATTACCTCGTCGCCTATTATAACAAAAAAAATGACATGTCGCCAGAGCATGAATGAATCATTCGCTTAATTTCGAGGCTGGCTCTCTACTCGTTCAATCCTTCGCTGGCTAGCTAGCTCGCTACTGAAACACCAAAGGCTGAACGTATGCTTTAAACCTGCTCCTTTTATAACCACGTCTCCTAATTACACGTAAACCTTGTTGCCTCATCAATGCCACAGCCTTAACATAAGCCTTCTTTAAGAACCCTCTAAGCCTACCAATATCAAGCCTAACATCTTGCTCTTTAAGATATATAAGATGTTGTGCAGACCAATTATGCCCTACAATATCCGTAGCTTTCTTCACAATCTCATGGTCCCGTCCATATTTTTCGGCCAAGCTACTCTCTTCCCTCGTTATCTTATACTCTACATACTCCAACCCCATCCCATTACCCAAATTCTTAAAGTACTTATCAGCCAACCAATCACTCCCTAACGGCACAACCTGAATAAACACAGCACCAGGACGTAGGAAAAGTGAGTGAGTAAGTGCAGCACCGTGTACGCCGATCATCGCATGACTGCTGTTTATCAGCCTATAAACGTCGCATAAGTAGGTGTACGCGTTCGGCTCAAAGATTACTACTTCGAACCCTTCTTCTTGTGCTGATTTTATGAGGCTTTGTTCGTTGAGTATCACACGTCCGATTCCGTTACCTTTTCTGCTTACTACCACGAGCCTCGGCCGACCCTTGACTTTCGGCGGTGGCCATACGAGACAGCGTCTGTATCCTTGCTCTAAGAGGGAACGGAAATCCAGGAATGATTTCTCGTTTGGTATTAATTCTGGGACTATTGTCATAGGACCGTGAGTGATGAGTCCGGCTGCTGCTGACGGGAAACAGTGTGTGACCGTCTGGTTGTCGAGGTTGATGATCGGGTTGGAACTAAACTGAGGGAGTATAGCTTCGTATTTGCTGTACCACCAGTCGCTGAAATCGGAGATCACGAACGTGATGTTGTTTCGTTGGTCTGCAGGGAAGAGTGTGTTGATGGTGATGAATAGAGGGATGAAACCGTCGTTGAAGTCGTGGAAGAAGTTGCCAGTGAATCCACCAATGCTGAAGACTAGAGCCGGTGAGTCGTGGTTTACTTGACAAGAAGAAGGATGCAGAATCTCATCAAGATAATCGACTTTCTTCTTCTTGTTGAGTGAAACTGCTTTTGTTGTTGCTGTTGTTGTTCTGAAGGTGATTTCCTTGATCCTCAACATGGTAGCTGTGTCTGTTTTGCGTGGGTATGGACGGACTTTTTCCTCCTCCACCTCTTCATCTATCAAGTGTGAAGGTGGTGCCGGTTGAGAATGTGTGTAGAATGTGGCGGTGGTGGGTTGTAGGATGGTTGGACGTTTGAGGTGACACCAATCGTATAACTGATGGGACCTGTCGCATGTTATAGTGGGACCTGGTTTTGGAAGACGGGATTGGAACAATAGATGTGAGACTTTGGAGCTCCTCCGCATCATCTGCTTTATTGGCCTCCATCTTTGATATTCATGATTGTTTGGAGCTGCATGAGAACGAATTATTGTGACGATTAGGGAGCGAATATGTGTGTGTGTGTGTGTGTGTGTGTGTGTGTGTGTGTGTGTGTGTGTTGAGCAAATATATGAGGAATTTGGGAATGCAGTAATAGTAGTTAGTTCATGATCAATTTGGGTATGCGATTGCAATGATATGCAAGCACTTACGTTGATAACACAAACTTGTTTCATGATGTATAATCCTAGATAGTCCTACACAACAATCCTTTGATCTTATCCAGATTATTACATTGTCGGCCAGGGAATTAAAAATTGTTTTGGTCACTCTATATTATAATTTCTTTCTATTTTTGCTTCTGAATAATAATAATAATAATAACTGTACTTGTAAAGAAATGTATGAAATTACGAATTTTGATGAAAAAATTTAATTATTAATATCTTTTAATGTATAATGATAACAATTTATAAAAGAAAAAATTTTAAAGTATTTTTCAATATAAAAATAAAAATTGTATTTTTAAAGTAAAATGTATTATAATTTGAGAGAAATTAAAGTTCAAAGTTTATCTTCGAAATCCGTAATATCATATATATTTTATAGAGAGAGTATTCATTTTAGTTCTTCTAAATTTTATTTTAATTTAAATTAGTCACTTAATTAGGGGGTCAAAACAGAAAAAAAAAATGCATTTTAGATGGACTAATTTGAACAATAAAATTAGATGGAATAAAATAAATTTTTTTATTGAGGGACCAAAATAAAAATTATATTTAAAAAAACTAAAATAGTATTTAACTCGTTCACCAAAAAATATTTTTCTTTCTTCTGATAATCCCGGCAACAATAAGATCCCTCATGGTACCAGTGATCCAGCAAACGTTATCATTTAGTCAGGCCTGCATTGCGCTCATGGAAAATGATTTTAGAAGGACCGAGGCTTAGTCCAAGCGAGCCAACATGGGAAAACAATTGTAATTGAACTCGGCCCAAGAGAACAGAACAGATGGGAAACGACCGCACACACGTGTCATTTTTTCCTTCTAACTAATTTATTTTAAGTTTGGTTATTAAAAAGTAAAATAAATATATTATGTTGTCCATAAATTTTTTTTTATAAACATATATCTATATAAATATATTTTAGATAAAAAAAATAGTTAAGAATTAATATATTAGTGACGAAATATTATTTTTAAATTGAATAACGGTAAAAGATTAATTTGTTGATATAAAATTAATACATTAATGACGAAATATCAAATGAGTGATAATGAAATATTAGTTTATATATATATATATATACTAATATATCAAATAATATATGATGAAATGTTAATTATATTCTACAGTAAAATATTAGTTAAATTGTAGCAAAAAATGAGTATATCAATACTGAAATATATGAAAATGAGCAGTGATATTTACTTAGATGATCCTTCAAAATGCTTAAGACTTAGTAAAAAAAAATGTTGCATTAGTGAAATATGTGATAGGTAATAGTAAAAGATTATTTTTATAGGTAAATATTAATAAGTTTGAATGATATTCTATATGTATTGATGAAGGATTTATTACATAATAGGAAAAAAAATTATTGTTACACGGTAAAAGATATCATAGGTTGTGAAATACATGTGGTCCAACGTTAATATACATATATATATATATATATATATATATATATATATATATATATATATATATATATATATATATATATATATATATATATAAATATCTTATGTTTTTCATCATTTAAAAAGTTACGTCATTTATTGATAAATGATCTATTTTTTTTATTGGCGAAAAAGATGTTTTCGATAGGTGAAAGATAGGTTATTGATGAAATATTAGTTTAGGTAAAGTAGAGGGACAAGTTACAAAGTGAGTAACAAAATGAAATGGAAAAAGAGACGAACTAATGCCGGGTGGGGAAGGGTCCGTAGGAATCATGACATATAGAGCTGGCAATCGGACGGGTCGGGTCACTATCGGATCGGGTAACATAATAATCGGATCACATCGGTTTCGGATAATTTCGGATTATTTTGTCGGGTCGGGTCGGGTCGGATTTGATTCGGATCAACTCGGTATCGGATAATCTCGGGTCATTCTAAGCTCTCGGATCGGGTCTGGTTGAGATCGGATGGACTCGGATTCGGGTAAATTTGGGTTGTTCTAATTTCGGTTCGGGTTCGGATCGGGCTCGGTTGAGTTTCAATTATTATATTTTCGGATTGAATTTAGATTGAATTTAGGTTATTTCATATTTGAGCCATGCTTGTGTCATTTTCTTTCTTTCTTTTTATTCCAAGATATTATTAAAAGCTAATGATTTTGAGATCATTTATTTTAATTTATCTTATTCAATCAAAATTAAATTATTATATTAATTGTTTTGGGGCCTTAGAATTTATCATTATTTCATCTTTGGAGATGCATTTGACGTTTCAAATTTAAAAGTTTTCAAATCGTATCACTTTTCTTTTTATGTTAAGGTATAACTTATAATTCAACTCCATTATTAGCTTGGTCATATTGAGTTCTAGTATTATTTTAAGTTTATATTATATTTATATCTTATACGCTCCTTACATGATATTAACTTATAATAGTCATTGATAATTGATAACAAATGAAGACTTCTAAGGTTGTACTTCTCATATTATTTTTAAAAGAGATTGATCACATCATATCAACATAATTTTAATAAATATAATAATAATAATAATAATAATAATAATAATAATAATAATACAAAAATAATAATAATACAAAAATAATGATAACAATAATAATAGTAATCAATGAATATCAATTATGGCAAAAATAATAATAACAACATATTAGTTTTTTTATTATATATTTTGATTAGATCATATCAAGCTAAATAAGATAAAAATTAAATAAAGTAAGTAATAATGACTATTATTGACAAAAGACCAACTAATATTGACTTCTTACTATTTAACACTGTTGATGTAATAAAAAATATTAATCTTCAATTTTTATAATGAATAACTAACATTCTCACTCTAGATTTTTCTTACTTTCCTATGATGTTGTAGGTGCTATATTGCAAGGTATGACCGTATAGATACTAACATATAGTGTTCAAGGCTGCACTGTTATTATCTTATGGTACTAGATGGAATAATGGAATTGAACTAATATTTAAATAGCATAGTAGTGTTATTCTTTTTTTTCTCTACTTTTATTTCTATTGGTATCAATGGATATTGTATTTGTATATACATAAGTGATATAAATTTTATGAAAGTATATTGTTTCTAGATTTTGATGTAAGTGCTAGTATGGATTAGTTGCACATCTATATTATTTCATGTTTTATGAAGTTTTAAAAATTTTGAGTTATGGGTTAATGTTAATTTTTGAGTGGTACCAAGTTGAATCTTTATAGATTTATAATTTTTCAGATAATATCAGATTTCGGATAAATAATGGATCGGGTCGGGTCATTTCGGATTTATAGTTTTTCGGGTTATATCGGGTTTCGGGTGAATAGCGGGTCGGGTCGGGTTTATTTCGGGCTTATGATTTCTCGGGTTATATCGGATATCGGATATGTATCGGATCGGGTCGGATAGGTTTCGGGCTTTTAATTACTCGGATAAAATCGGATCGGATTTCGGGCGGATCGAGTCGGTATTCGTCGGATTTTTCGGGTCGGGTCAACTTTTGCCAGCTCTAATGACATACCGCAAAAGGTGGGAGGGCAACGAACAGGTGGCATAACCACTAAGCAATATAATACATACATACTTATATATATATATAATATGGTTAGTTATCCAAGGAGAATACACGCACCGACCATATTAATGATCACTCTTCAACCGGTAAGAGCACGTTTACCTTTTAATGCTACTCCTTTACACCATTTGTTTTTACCCAATTTAATCTACCTTTATATATATATTATCCATTAAATTCTCAAATAATCTTTCTTTCATAGGACGAGCATCTAAGATCGTAATTCAATGGATGAGTGTGATATTTTATAGATAAAAGATCTCATATTCTTTTCTTTTTTTTTTGAAATAATATACAACTTTATAGGAATTGAAATATATATTGATTTATACTCATCTTATAAGTTTTATATTATAGAAAAAATTTCACTCTTTTTTTTCTTACTATAGAGCAATTAATATAGTACCTTCAATTAACTAGTATCTTTTTTAATAGTATTAACTTGCCCATAAAACTAAGTAAAAAACACTAATACTTAATACAAAAAACAATTTATGTAAATAATAATAATAATAATAAACCCCTAACAAGCATTAACATTATGATTTATGAGAGTGTTTTTAAAATATATATGATAACTGTATTTTTTATATTATAATGTATAATAATTCAAAGTATTATGATAGCACCTATCTTGTCAGGCAGGCAGGCAGGCTTGATCATTATCCAAGTTTCTTCCTAAAGTGAGCAAACCGCACCACCATCAACTTCTCATTCAATAGTACTATATCCTTCCAAAGTATGTACATATGATACACATAATGAATCCTTACAAAATTCAAGGGAAATCAAAGTGTGTGTGTCTGTGTGTGTACATAATTGGATCATCGAAGTAAACACCGTAATTTGTGTACCTTTATGGTCTGTTTGTTTTGGGGTGGAAGGAGGTTAATGGAGGTGAATGAATTGATTCACCCCGTTTGGGTATCAGGTTAATAATTTTATCTGGGTGAATTGAGGTTAATGTTTCACCTCCATTCACCTCGATTAACCTCGTTTTTATTAACCTCCGATTTCGGGGGTAACGGAGGTGAAGGTAAAAGAATAAGTAAATTTTTGACTTGATAGGACCAAAATACCCCTCAATATGACTTATTTATTTAATATAAGGGTATAAATATCATTTATTTTATTATTATAATCTTTATTCACCTCAATTTAAACGAAAATCTTAAAACATTCACCCCGATTCACCCAGGTTAGGTTAATATCATCCAAACAGAATTTTAAAATATTCACCCTGATTCACCTCCATTCCCTTCACCTAGGTTAATTTTTAATGTTTACCCCTACCTCGATTCACCCCAATCCAAACGGAGCCTTAAAGTATCCATCTAACATTCATTCATCAACAAACACGGAGACGGAAGATATATTAACCAATCAAATTGAAATGCTCGTTTTTTGGGGTGGGGGGCTGGGGAGGGGGTGCAGCAATCTGTGAAGGGGGAATTATGACAGAACAGAGGGGAATACACAGACGCATACACGGTCTTCTACGCACGTACCTCGGGCATAATCGGTATCAGCGCTCGCAACAGTAGAAGGAAGAATAATACTCGTAGTCGTCGTCGTCGTCGTAGTAATAGAAGAAGGAGAATAATAAGTTAAATTTCTCAGGATCATCATCAAAGCAATCTGAACCAATAATAATAACAGAACTCGATGACACCACATCCTCTCTGCATATTTCACCTTCTTCTTCATTGATTATTATTCGTCTATTGAAATGTTTCTGTATGTTTCTCCGAACCAGCTTTCCAGAGCTTAACTAATTGACAGGTATTGACGATCGCGATCAATCACCGCGAAATTAGATATAGCAGTTCGTTAACCCCGAAGTGTGTTCGGCGATTAGCCGGACGTACGTACAGACCTTTGGCTCGGAATGAATAATTTTGTGGCGCTGCTAGGTAGCGAGTGTTGATGGGGGCGGGGGAGGGAGACAGAGAGCGATACGGGAGGAAGGAAGGAAAAGGAAGAAATAGGGTCATGAGTAGTACGCTCATGAGAAAACGAGGAGGCAGAGGTTTTAAAATTTGGAGGTTTATGGAGTCGGGAACGCCTGCTTTTTCGGTGCGGCATTTCGTTCGATGCAAGTCCCTATGTTATGATGGGTTTGGGGGGGGGGGGCGGTCGATTAAAGAAATGAGAACGACGAGGGTTGGAATGGGGAAGACCAGGATCAGAAACTTCATTAATTATGAGCAATAATTGCCCCATTAAGCTGTCCTGTTAATACTAATAAATATACCCTATTCTAGTACTCTTTTCTTCCCTCCTCTCCTCGGGGAATTTGGTGAGGAAACTTTTTTAAGAGTAAAGACCATAGTCAAAATAACATTAAACATATTGATGCATTATTAATTTTATAAGTACAACTAGTATTTATCTCTCGTACTATACACGGAGATTATAAGCGATACACAGATAAAGTTCGATATATTATAGTAATAAATTTTAATATAATAAATAAATAATAATAATATAGGAAGTAACGAAATTATAAAAAGACATTAGGATCAATATAAATGATAAAATATTAGTTAAAAGATGAAATAATAAAATAATGCATTACATATAGAAATGACAAATACAAAGAAGAAAATACATAATCTAGAGAGATATTTTGAAATACTTTTATAAAGACAACATTTGTTATGTATGTACTTTTATTTCCATCGTTGATGCATATATCAAATTTTTTTTATCTCGTTACGATATGTAACCCTAAACCCTACAATATACAACTAACTATAGATAAAGACTTTTTTTATAGTAACCCAACATGAGATACTGATTGTCCCTGACTTTTTATTTATTGTCATTACATATATAAGATTTACAAAGAATCAGGTAATAATAAGAAATTTTGCAGAGAATACAAGAGAAAATTTTGAAATTCTAATTTGTGATCTTGAGAATTTCTGCCTTGGTCGATTATTGATCTTCACTTTTATAGGCAAAGTCCTTTGGGATGCTAGAGACTTCTGGTCAAAAAGATTCCACCGAAAGTAGAATTGTCATTTTTTTTGTAGTCAAAAGTATGCTCTAAAAGGCATGTCTGTCAGTCTTTCTTTTTGTAGGGCCCATTGAGGCACTAAAAGGCATGTATGTTAGTCTTTCATGTGGTCTAAAAGTGTCCACTGAAGGGCATGTCCAGCGAAAGGCCCGTCTAGTTTGTCTTTTTATGGGTTCCATCAAAGATTCGTCAAGATATCTACCAAAAGTTTGTTATCCCTTCTTGATTTTGTTCTTTGTCATTGGTATGTTATTATTTATCTGTTTCGTGCGGCAATCCACTGATAGTGGATTGGTTGTCTGTTCCGGTTTTGATTATTATGGAATAATCCCATAATAGTCATCTTCATTATTATCACTATAGTCATTGATAGGAACAGATGATGATGTTATTGGAGATCTTGTTTGTGATGCAAGTACCTATTATAAAATGTATAGGTATTCGTCTTGTTTTTTTTTGCCGCAGCTAATTGGGCTTCCATATGTGAGTTTTTAGCCAAGAATCAGCCTTGTGTGGGAACAATTTGAAGGGGTGAATTCTTTTCTATAACATCAATCATTGTAGTATTTAAGGTTACGAATGGATGCTTTGGAATTCTTTTCCCCAATAGAGATGGTGAAATAGATGACAACATGCCTTGAATATGTAGCTCACAATAGACCTTTAAACGGTCAAATTTTGAATGTAGAAAAATTAGTATATGAAAAATATTACCCACGCCTATTTTTGAGATGAGGACGGCGAGTCAATATCAATATATATTAATTATTAGTGATTTTATTCAATGAAATGAAATTCCTTACTTAAAAAAGAGCACATAAATAAAATAAAATTATTAATATCTTATACATAAAAAAAAATATTACAAATACTTTGTGACACCTTATGAAGAAAGAAATATTAATATACTAATATAATTGGATAGAGAGATCACTTCATAAATAATGATTGCATTCTTTGATTGATTCTTGGTCTACAACTTTGGTTACTTTCATCCCAAGGAAGAGAGAAAAACACCTGCTTTTTTATTTTAAGGATGTGACACCTAAATTGATATATATATATATATATTGTCGGGATCTGAGGGAAGAACACAAAAGATGGAAAAGACATGCAAATAGAGATGAAAAAAAGGTTTTATAAAAAAAAAAATTGGTTATACAAAATATTTACAAAGGATCAAGTAATAATAAGAAATTTTGCGGAGAATACAATAGAATATTTTTAAATTCTAATTTGTGCTCTTGAAAATTTCTACCTTGGTCGATTGTTGATCTTCACTTTTATAGGCAGAGTCCTTTGGGATGCTAGGGATTTAGGTCAAAAATATTCCACCAAAAGTAGAATTGTCTTTTCTTTTGTAGTCAAAAGTATGTTCTGAAAGGCATGTCTGTCAGTATTTCTTTTTGTAGGGTCCATTGAGGCACCGAAAGGCGTCTATGTCTATCTTTCATGTGGTTCGAAAGTATCCACTGAAGGGCATGTCCACCGAAAGGCTTGTCTAGTTTGTCTTTTGATAGGTTCCATCAAAGATTTGTCAAGATATCTTCCGAAAGTTTATTATCCCTTCTTGATTTTGTTCTTTGTCTTTGATCTGTTATAATTTTTCTATTTTGTGTGGGAATCCACTGATAGTGTATTGGTTGTTAGTTCCGGTTTTGATTATTTCAGAAGAATCCCATAACAACCATCTTCATTATCATCACTATAGTAATTGATAGGAAAAGATGATGATGATGTTAATGTTGGGGATCTTGTTTGTGATGCAAGTACCTATTACAAAATGTATAGGTATCCATCTCGTGTTTTTCCCGAAGAGAATTGGGCTACCATATGTGAGTTTTGGGCCAAGAAACGAATCTGTATGGGAACAATTTGAAGGGGTGAAAGTGATAGGTCTTTACAGGCTATATTTTTTTTTGGCTTGTTGTACAATTTTGTATATATGGTTTTGAGACTTTTTGAAATGCCCCGAAAAATTCTAATCTAAAATATTATATTTAAATGAGTTTTTATCATAAATATTAATTAAATTAATTATTTTAATTAAAATAAAAAGGAAATTAATTAGGGAAAATCAAGGATAAATTTATAAGTATGTTAATTAAGAGAAATTGGGTATTTTAGCTAATTAAGGATTTTAATTTGGGAATTTATTTAAATAAATTATTTTATTTAAAATAATGAGGAGAAAATAGTTTCAAATTAATTTTAATTTTATAAATAAATTAATGGAAGAAAATTAGGGTGTTTTGCTAATTAAAATGGAATTTATGGAAAATCTTTTAAAAATCCTAATTTAGCCTAAAAAAAGATTTAAATATTATTTTATTTAAATATTATTATTTTTAAATATTCTAAATATTCAGATTAATTTAATTGACCCTAATCTAATTATTTTCTCCTTTCCTTTTTCCCTTTTTCTTTTTCTTTCTTCCTTTTTCCTTTTCTTTTTCTTTCTTTTTCTTTTTTTTTTCTTTTTCCTCTTCTCTCGCCGAACTGGGCCAGCTCGCGGCCCAGTTCCTTTTTTTTCTTTCTTCTTCTTCTTCGGCACGGCCCAGCCCGCGCCGTCGTCCTGCCTCCGCCCTCCACGCGGCGTTTCGCCCGTTTTACGCTCGAACCTCGTCGTTCCATTAAACGCACACTCGACCGCGCGCGAACCGGCCCGGTTCTTCCCCTTTTCTTTTCTTTTCCCGGCCGACCTGACCGCCCCCTCTCTTCTTCCTTCTTCCTCCTTCCTCCTCCGTCGACGCTGCTGCATCTTTCAACCTCATTAATGGCTTCTCCGGCTACGGTGAATAATACCGGCCTTTTCTTGTCTCATTGTCTTCCTCTTAACGCCAGAAATAAATTCATATAATTATTTGACGTTAACTCTCGGCCGTTTCTCCTCCCTAACCTCTCGAAATTTCGAGCAAACCAAACGATGGCCCGACAGTTTTCTGCCACCGGCCACCCAAATTATTGCATTTAAAACTTCCATGTCAACCTCCAGCTCCTCTTTATCCATTCCAAAATCTATAAATAGCCTTGTTATAGGAGTTTTTAGAATTTTTCTTTCCCGAAACCCTCGGCCCGAGCTGCCGCCACCCCAACTTCAGACGCCTCGTCCGCCGCCATTAGCCAACTTCAACGCCACCGCCGCATGCCAAATTATTCTCTGCAACGTCCTCTAATTAACTAAACCATTATAACCTCTCGATTCTTCTTGCACGAGCCTCCATAGCCGTGTCAAGTTGGATGCTCGTTCTCGCCGGAATTTTGACCCCGAAGCCTTAAACCGCCTTCCACCGCCGTGCGCCGCCACCTTTGGCTGCACCACCACCGTCATTTTGTCCCTCTCCTCCTGGGAAACAATAAACACCTCTTATATCACCTCAATTCTCCCTATCTTTTTCCCAACATTCATCTTTCCCTCTTTTTTTCTATTTTTCCGGCCACCGTCGCCGCCGCCGTGAACCACCGCCGGTGCCACCTATCCCCACCAGCTTAAGGTTTAACTCTAGACCCTCTCAACCATTTTCCATATTATTATAAGCCTTGATTTAATTTATTTCAATTATTTGCATATAATTACCATTATTATTATTCTTAATATGTTTTATTATTATTTGATGAGAAATTTTATTATGAATTTTACTTGCAGGGTGGAGAGTGGTAATAAAACAATATTATTGTTAGTTTCGAATTTTAAATTATTAATTGAATTATTATGGGATTATTATCATTCTTCTTCTTATTATTATTATTAATATTATAATTATTAGAATACTTATTATTATCATTTTATTAATTATTTTGGAAAATCTTAGGCCCTAATTTTGTATTAACATTCACACTTATTTATCTTAGTATTATTATTGTTCATATAACTATTGATAATAATATTGTTATTATCTTTATTATTTTAATGTTATTATATATGTTATTAATTTTATTATTAATATTAAATAAATGGTAAGTCATTAGTTATTTGAAAACTTATATGATATTATTATTATTATTATTATTATTATTATTATTATTATTATTATCTATATTCTCATTGATAGTAGTTTTATTAATTTTGATATTATTATATTAGTATCATTATTATTATTAGGGTAAAGTCTTTAACCCTATATTATCAAGGTTTATAATATCTCTATTATTTTTATGTCTTTAGCAAAGTTAGAATTTTGTTAAGGTTATTTTATTCATATGTTATTATTTGGTCTAAGCCCTAAGGAGGCGTAGGAACGTGCTCCAAGACCGGTGTCGTTTCAGGTAAGGGGTGCTAAGGCCTTTTATGTGCTAATGTGCATTGTGTGCCTCGTATTCTATGCACTCTATGTTTATGATTATTAATTATGCCGTATATGCTATGACATGGAGTTGAAGTATGTTTTCGTATGGCATGTGTATTATTTGTGTATGACTCTGTAAGACATGCATGTGAGGATGTTGATATGATTTTTATGTGGGAGAAAGGATGAAAAAGGAGGATGAAGAAAGAAGTTGATTAAGGGATGTGAGTTGACCTAAGTATTCCATTGATTCATGAGTAAAGGAATAAAATAGAGAATTTTAGGGTTTCGTGTGTGAGAATCTGATTTATGATTTTTGAGGTTTTGGTATGGAGAATATAATTTATGGTTTTATATGGGGAAGTTTAACTTATGGTTTTGTATGGTTTTGTGGGAGACAATATAATTTATGATGTTATATGGGGGAATTGAATTTATGGTTTGTTAGGGAGAATCTAATGTAAGACGTTATTTGGGGAGAATGTAATTTATGACATTATATGGGAGAACCTAATTTATGATTTGAGTGGGAGAATCTAATTTATGATTTGTTTGGGGGAATCCAATTAATCCAAATTATGGTTTTGCTTGGGAGATTCTAATTATGATTTTATGTGGGAGAATCTAACTTATAGTCTTGTATGGGAGAATATAATTTGTGGTTATGAAAGGAGAGAATCTAATCAATGGTATTATGTGGAAAAATATTTGGGTTTTATATGATTTGAATCCTTGTGTTGGTATGGATTGAATTTAGGGTTTTGTGTGAATGAATCTTTGGGATGTATATGGTTTGAATCTAGGGTTTGGTATGAATGAATCTTTGGGTTATGTGGATTGAATTTAGGGTTTTGTATGATGAGGTTTTGGGTTTTACATAATGGTTAATGTTTTCATGGTTGAAATTAGGGTTTCACATGGAATTTTAGGGTTTGCATGAAAAAGGTTCGAAGGTTAGTATGGGGAGATTAATGTCTGCATGGGTATGAAATTTATGTGTGGAAAGTTAATTTGGGATATAAGGAAGGTAATGTAAGTGTTGTTTGGGTGTTTGAGCACTTGGGATGAAAAATAGCATGTGGAGCGAATTAAGGGTACGAAGGAGACTAAATTAGGGTTTTGGGATAAAACCCTAGCGTGAGATGTGAAGTAGAATTGGAGGATAAGTGTAAAGGGAGCGATTCATGCATGTCTGGGGTTTGGTGGTAACACGTGTGTAATTGGTGAATAAAGTATGATGATGAATATGGGAATTATGATTTATGATTCGTGCATGGCGAAAGCCTTTGAATAAGAGATTTAAGACACTAATCTTTTGAAGTGGAAGATTATTGAGCCGAGTCCAAACCGATCCACCGGTCAGGAATAGTGGTTAGGACGCGTAGTCCTATGTGCGACCGATCCACCGGTTATAATAGTGGTTAAGACATGAGGTCCTATATGTGACCGGCCCACCGGTAATAATAGTGGGGTGACTCGAGCTCAATAAACACAAACCAGAATCGTCAAAGCTCTTAAAAGATACTAATTACTTACAGTGGAACACCATGCGAGGAGGAACCAAACCGATCCACCGGTTAGGAATAGTGGTTAGGGTTGTTACCCTATGTGTGACCGATCCACCGGTAATAATAGTGGTTAGGGCATGATGCTCTATTGTGACCGATCCACCGGTAATAATAGTGGTTAGGGCGTGATGCTCTATGTGTGACCGGCCCACCGGTTATAATAGTGGGGTGTTCCTCTGCTCGCATGGATTGATAAAAGGCATGGTGTGAATTGGATTCTGATAAGAGATTAATTAAATAATTAATCCGGACTATGATTGGGCCTTTGTACTTTTACCTGAATTGTTCATATACCTTTATGTTGTTATGTTGGATTATGCCCTGTTATTATTCTGCATGGATTATGTGCTTACGTGTTGGCCTTAGTGCTCGGTTACCTTACTCAGTACGTAGCGTACTGATCACCCTTTTTATGGGTGCTGCTCATTCCCACGAGTAGTATGCCCTTCTGATTTGTGCAGGTGGACGAGATATCAGTTGGGGCTGAGTGTTGAGCGTGTTTGGCTCGAAGTTCGAGAGTGTTGTGGCCGTATTCATTCTTTACGCGATTTCATTCCTTTTGTTATTTCTTTGGTATAGTATTTACCATTTTCTGATTCATTAATCGATTGAGTATTTTAATGAACCTTTTATCGGTTGTAAGTTTAATTCTCTTTTGGAAATGAATTACATTTCTAGATGCGTACTCTGATTTCATTTTACAACCGTTTAATGATTATTTGAAGTTTAGTTTGTATAAATTTTGTAATTGATTGTGAATCTTTTCCTTCGCCTTAGCACTTGGTACTGGAACGGTCGGAGAGAACTGGTCTAGTACTAAGTGTGGCGGTAACATTTCCAGAATTCACAGGTTTTCAGTGCTTCTAATTTAATTGCTTCCGCTTTTAAGAAAAAAAAATTTAGTAAATTTTGGGGTGTTACACTTTTTCCATGACCTGAAATTTTTTCCACCATTTAACCTTGAATCTTCGAACAAGGGTAGGAATGTCATCTATGTGCCGATGTTCAACATCCCATAAGAAAACCCATGGACATAAGAATTTTAAACAAAAATGGAATAATGGAAGGAATTGTTTTTGTTTTATGGTAGGTGGGACGAGGGTTTTGAAAGTATGTAGGGTCTCGTCTATTTGGAGAGGTAAGATTGATGGTATAGAACCAAAGTCTTTCCAATATTTTGTGAACCAGATTAGAAGGACTTTTCTTGATTAAATGGGTCTTATGCTTAACAATTTCTATATGTGTAGTACTGTACTAAATTCATTGATTATAATATATATATATATATATATATATATATATATATATATATATATATATATATTGAGTTCTTATTACAACATACAAGTTATGGATATATGTTCTTTATTTATGTAATTTTGCAATTATCCTTCTCTAAGTTATTTTATTATTGACTCTTGTTTCTTTTTTTTTTTAAAAAAAAAAGAGAGAGGAGTAATGCGGTAAAGGCTAGGTAGGGTAGGGTTCTTTGAGAAGAGTTGCAGCGATTTATTCTTATACTGGGATTGACACATTAGAGCACCTACAATGGGTAAAAAAAAATTGGATTCCAATCTCAAACTTGGGGACCTCAAATTTGAGGTTGCGGATGTGGGAAAAAATTTAGGCTCAAATTTTAGGTATCCTAAAAAATTTTAGGTCTTCCAATCTCAAAAAAAAAGAAAAAAAAAGCCCCAACGATCTGTGTGGAGCAGCAAAAGCTACCTCTACCAGCGGCATGGAGCCCATGCGTGCATTTTTGCTTCTCTATGCAGACCATTTGAGATTATTTTTTATACTTTTCGGTATATTTTTAGCCTAAATTTTACCGTTAGAGCATAATTTTTTTAATATATATAAAAAAAATATGATCATTAATAATAACGGTAAATTTTTTGTATAAATACATCATTTTTTCCCATATTTTCATATCCTCTATTCTACCTCTCTTTCTCATATTCATCTTTCTACATAATTAATCTTATTCATTTCTCTAGTTATATTTATTTTATAAATTGTTCTTGTTATATTTATTTTATTAATTATTAAATTCTCTACTTATATATTTTTTTGATTTCTCTTGTTATAATTTTTTTTAATTAAATTTTCTACGTATATTTATTTTATTCATTTATCTTCAATATTTCTCTAGTCATATTTATTTAGTTAATTTTTATAGTTTTATTTATTTATTACTTTCTCTAGTTATATTTATTTTATTAATTTCTCTACTTAAATTTATTTTTTAAAAATGGATCCTACTAAATTTAATTTTTTGACTCTTATGGATAATCCAAATGATTCAAATTTAAGAGAACTTCCAACCCAAAATATCCAAAATTAAAAAAAAAAGTATCCAAATATAAATTCTCTAAAGGTCCAAAATTTTTAATATCTACGAAATTCTAATTTTTCAAGTATATAATATTATCAAAATAATTGATGATGTGATTGATAAAAGTAATTGAGCACTATAAATTTGAGGTTGGTGATTATAAAGTATTGGATTAAATTTGAGATAAATTGATAAACATAGAAGAGAGGAGAAAGGAAATGATTGGATAGTATAATTAGGACCTCAAATTTGAGAATACCATCGTGGATGCTCTTAATTGACATGGCATGCCCAAGGAGAGCTGGGATACTATGACAAGGAGAGAGAGAGAGAGAGAGAGAGGAATTTCAAGTAAAAAAATTTGGGGGATGACATACAGTTATACCGTGATATCACTGACATACATGCCTAAAGAACTGTTAACATTTAAAAAATAATTTTTATAATCTCAAATCTTTGATAATATTGTAGATATAAAAAAAAGTTGGACTTGTTCTGAATAATAACTTGATAAATTTTATATGAAATATAATATAGTATATTAATATAATTTTTTTATTTTTTCTAAATATTTTTAGTGAAAAGTGTGGGAAAAAAATGATAACCAATCCTATACCATTGCATAAGTCAGATTTGCAATTAATGTTTCGAATCAACATTATAGAATTACCAACCTACAAACATAATGCATGATTTAGCTTGTGCTATGCACAAACCATAATCAAATAAATGATACAAACTTAAAATTAAGAGCAAATGGCTAAAAGTGAAAATAGGGGGGATCATAATTAATAACAAATATGAGATAATATAAATACATATGCAAAAATTAAAATAGGAAAAATAATTGTTACATGTTATTAAACACTTCCTTATAGACAAAATTGATAATCACATATTAATATTTTCATTCCCTTCTAACATCTAACCCTTATATAGTTGATCATGACTAAAAATAAGTTTTTTCAACATAAGACCGACATTGGAAAACAATTATCCTTAACTTTTATATATTTCCATCATCTTATCTTGGAGTAGTAAGGTAAGTAGAAAGAATATAATCTTCCTCTATTGGATAGTATTTTTTATCTGCTATTTTATGGTATTTAATGTATATTTTTATCACTATATATATAACTGATGTTAGTCGCTAAGTTTCTCTGACCCTTAATACTATTAATATTATGGACACCAATATTCAATTTGGCATTATACTAAATATGAAACTAAGGTAGTTTTCAAGGTTTAAAGTTGAGAGATTTGGCATATTTTGGCCATGATGCTGAAAATGTAATTCAAATTATTTTAGATAAAAAAAATGTTGGGAAATTATACTTGTGATAATAGTATTTACAACTTAATGACCAAGTACACCATCATCCTATGTATATTAATACACTTAGACAACAGACTTCACCGAAAATTATTATGATAGAGCCATTCACTCTCTTCCTTTCCTTCATGACAACTGCCGAAAGAAAATACAATTCATTTTCATCATGAACCGGAATATTATTCAACATAACCGGGTCAATTTTCTATAATATAAATCGTTGTAGTATATAAGATTAGGAATAGATGCCTTGGAATGTCTTTCCTCGATAGAGATGGTGAAATAGATGACAATATATCTTGAGTATGCAGTCCACAATAGATTTCCAACCATTCAAATTTTGAATGTAGAAAAATAGTGTAGGAAAAATATTACTCACACCTATTTTTGAGATGATATATATATATATATATATATATATATATATAAATGATGAAATATTTTGGAGATGAGGACAATAAGTTAATATTTATCTTTATTAATTATTATCGATTTTATTCAATGAAATGAAATTCATTAATTAAAAATGATCATATAAAGAAAATAAACTAATTAATATCTTATCCATAAAAAAACATTACAAATACTTTGCGGCACCTTATGAAGAAAGAAATATTGATATAAAAATAGAATTGGATAGAGAGAGCACTTCACTAATAATGAGTGCAATCTTTGATTGATTCTTGGTCTACAACTTTGGTTACTTTCATCGTGAGGGAAGGAGAAAAATACCTGCTCCATTTTTGTAAGAATGTGACACCCAAATATATATATATTAGCAAACACTCGAGATATAAGGGAAGAACACAACATATGGAAAAGATATGCGAATAGAGATGAGCAAAAGGTTTTATAAATTTTGTGTTTTGGGTGATGCAAAAGATTTACAAGGGATCAAGTAATAATAAGAAACTTTGCGAAGAATACAAGAGAGCATTTTGGAATTCTAATTTGTGCTCCTGAGAAGTTCTACCTTGGTTGATTGTTGATCTTCGCTTTTATAGGAATAGTCCTTTGGGATGCTGGGGGCTTCTGCCACCAAAAGTGGAATTGTCTTCTCTTTTGTAGTTAAAAGTATGCTATGAAAGGCATGTATGTTGGTCTTTCTTTTTGTGGGGTCTATTAAGGCACCGAAAGGCTTGTTTGTGGGGCTTTCATGGGGTGTAAAAGTGTCCACCATCATCTTATGTCTATTAAGACACTTAGATAACAAATTTCACCAAAAATTATTATGTTAGAGACATTCACTATGTTCCTTTCCTTCGTGACAATTATCGAAAGAAAACACAATTCATTTTCATCATAAACCGGAATATTATTCAACATACTTGTGTAAATTTTCTATAACATCAATTATTGTAGTATATAAGATTAGGAATATATGCTTTGGAATGTCTTTACCTGACAGAGATGGTGAAATAGATGACAATATGTCTTGAATATGCAGTCCACAATATACTTGCAACCATTTACATTTTGAATGCAGATAATTAGTATATGAAAAACATTACCGATGCCTGTTTTTTAGATGATGAATATATATATATATATATATATATGATGAAATTTTTGAGATGAGGAAAATGAGTCAATATTTATCTCTATTAATTATTAGTAATTTTATTCAATGAAATGAAATTCCTTAACTAAAAAAGAGCACATAAAGAAAATAAAATTATTAATATCTTATACATAAAAAAAACATTACAAATACTTTGTGACACCTTATGAAGAAAGAAATACTAATATATGAATATAATTGGATAGATAGAGCACTTCTCTAATAATGAGTGCATTCTTTGATTGATTCTTAGTCTACAACTTTGGTTACTTTCATCCCGAGGGAGAGAGAAAAATACCTACTTTATATTTTTAAGGATGTGACATCCAAATTAATATATATATATATATATATATATATATAAACGTCTAAGATCTAAGGAAAGAATATAAAAAATGGAAAAGGTATGCAAATAGAGACGAACAAAAGTTTTTATAATTTTGTTTGTTTTGGATGATACAAAAGATTTACAGAGGATTAGTTAATAATAAGAAATTTTGCAAAGAATACAAGAGAATATTTTTGAAATTCTAATTTGTGCTCCTGAACATTTCTGCCTTGGTCGAATTTTGATCTTTGCTTTTATAGGTTGAGTCCTTTGGGATGCCGGGGACTTCTGGTCAAAAAGATTCCACCGAAAGTAGAATTGTCTTTTCTTTTGTAGTCAAAATTATTCTCTGAAAGGCATGTTTGTCTGTCTTTCTTTTTGTAGGGTCCATTGAGGCACCAAAAGGCATGTATGTTAGTCTTTCATGTGGTCTGAAAGTGTCCACCGAATGGCCTATCTTGTTTGTCGTTTTATGGGTTCCATCAAAGATTTTTCAAGATATATGACGAAAGTTTGATATCCCTTCTTGATTTTGTTCTTTGTCTTTGGTATGTTATTATTTGTTCGTTTTGTGTCAAATTCCACTTATAATGGATTGGTTGTCTATTCATATTTTGATTATTATGGAAGAATCCCATAATAGTCATCTTCATTGTCACTACTATAGTAACTGAGAGGAATAGATGATGATGATGTTGTTTGGGATCTTGTTTGTGATGCCAATACCTATTATAAAAGGTATAGGTATTCATCTTATGTTTTTGCTGCAGCTAATTGGGATACTATATGTGAGTTTTTAGCCAAGAACCAGGCCTAGGTGGGAACAATTTGAAGGGGTGAAAGTGATAGGTCTTTTCAGGCTAGATTTTTTGGGTTGTTGTCTAATTTTGTATATATGGTTTTGAGATTTTTTCCATGACTTGAAATTTGTTCCACCATTTAACCTTGAATCTTCAAAGAAGGGTAGGAATATCATCTATGTGACGATCTTCGACATCCCATAAGAAAATCCAAGGATCGAAGAATTTTGAATAAAAATGGAATGATGGAGGGAATTATTATTGTTTTGGGGTAGGCAGGATGAGGGTTTTGAAAGTGTGTAGGGTCTCATCTACTAGGAGAGGTAAGATTTCTAGTATATAACCAAAGTCTTTCCACCATTTTGTGAATTAGATTGGAAGGACTTTTGTTGATTAAATGGGTCTTATGCTTAACAACCTCTATATGTGTAGTACTGTACTAAATTTGTTGATTATAATATATATATATATATATATATATATATATATATATATATATTGAATTCTTATTACAATATATGATTTATGGATGTGTGTTATTTATTTATGTATTTTTGCAATTATCCTTCTCTAAGTTATTTTATTATTAACTATTTTTTTTCTTTTTTAAAAAAAAGAGAGAGAAGTAACGTGGTAAAGGCTAGCTAGGGGTAGGCTACTTTTAGAAGAGCTGCAGCCATTTGTTCCTCTACTAGGATTGACACATTAGAGCATCTCTAATAGGAAAAAAAAATTGGATCCCAATTTCAAATTTGGGGACATCAAATTTTAGGTTGTGGATGTGGAAAATATTTTTAGCATCAAATTTTGGGTATCCTCAAAAATTGAGTCTTCTAACCTCAAAAATAAGATCCAACAATCAGCACGGAGCAGCAAAAGCTACCGCCGCTTGGTGCGTGGAGCCCACTCGAGCGCGTGCGACTCACAAGCCTAGCAGTTTTGCTTTTGCTACTCCAAGCTGACCTTTAGCCTTATTTTTTATACTTTTCGATATATTTTTTGCCTAAATTTTACCAATTTAACATAATTTTTTTAATATATATATAAAAATATGACCATTAATAATAACGATAAAAAATTGACTATAAATACATCATTTTTTGCTCATATTTTTATATATTTTCTTCTACTTCTCTTTCTTATATTCATTTCTCTACATAATTAATCTTATTTATTTCTCTAGTTATATTTATTTTATAAATTTCTGTTGTTATATTTATTTTATTAATTATTAATTATTAATTTCTCTACTTATATTTTTTTATTAATTTCTCTACTTATATTTATTTTATTCATTTATCTTTAATATTTCTTTAGTTATATTTATTTGGTTAATTTTTCTAGTTATATTTATTTTGTTAATTTCACTAGTTATATTAATTTTATTAATTTCTCTACTTTATTTTATTTTATTAATTTGTATACTTATATTTCTTTTATTAATTTCTGTAGTTATATTTATTTTATTAATTTATCTACTTATATTTATTTTTCAAAACTAGATCCTACTAAATTTAATTTTTTAAATCTTTCGGATAATCCAAATGATTTAAATTTAAGAGAACATCCCAACCAAAATATCTAAAATTTACAAAATTATCCGAATACAAATTTTCAAACGTCCAAAATTTCCAATATCCACGAAATTTCAAGTTTTCAAGTATATAATATTTTCAAAATGATTGATGATGTGATTGATAGAAGTAACTAGGTGTTGTAAATTTGAGGTCAATGATTGTAGAGTATTGAACTAAATTTTAGGTAAATTGATAGAAGTAAGAGAGGGGAGAGAGAAAATAGTTTTATAATACAATTGAACCTCAAATTTAAGATTACCATTGCGGATGCTATTAATTGGCATGACGTGCACACGAAGAGCTGGGATACGATGACAGGGAGAGAGAGAGAGAGAGAGAGAGAGAGAGAGAGAAAGAGAGAGGAATTTCAAGTAAGAAAAAATGTTGGGGTTGACATACGGTTATACTGTGATATCACTGATATGCATGCCAAAAGAACTGCTAGCATTTGAAAAATTATTTGTATAATCTCAAATCTTTGATAATATTGCAAAAATAAAAAATTTGGGCTTATTCCAAATAATAATTTGATAAAATTTATATGAAATATAATAGAGTATATTAATATCACATTTTTATTTTTTTCTAAATATTTTTAGTGAAAATTGTGGGAAATATTACATGTTTGCGGTCAATGTTTCGAATCAATATTACAGAATTACCAACCTTCAAACATAATGCATGATTTGGCTTGTGCTATGCATAAACCATAATCAAATAAATGATACAAACTTAAAATTAAGAGCAAATGGCTAAAAGTGAAAATAAGGGGAAAAATCATAATTAATAACAAATATGAGATAATATAAATATATATGCAAAAATTAAAATAGGAAAAATATTTTTTACATGTTATTAAACACTTCATTATAGACGACATTGATAATCAGATATTAATATATTCACTACCTTCTAACATGAAACTCTCGTATAGTTGATCATGACTGAAGACAACTTTCTTCAAGAGAAGACCAACATTGGACAACGATTATTGCTAAATTTTTTATATTGCCATCATCTTATCTTGGAGTAGTAAGGTAAGTAGAAAGAATATAATCTTCCTCGTTCGGATAGTATTTTTTATCCGCTATTTTATGATATTTAATGTATATTCTTATCACTATATACATAACTAATGTTAGTCGCTAAGTTTATGTGACCTTTACTACTATTAATCTTATGGACTCTAATATTCACTTTGGCATTATACTAAATATGAAACTAATGTAATTTTCAAGGTTTAAAGTTGAGAGATTTGGCATAGTTTGGCCATGATGCTAAAAATGTAATTCAAATTATTTTGGATAAAAAGTTTTGGAAAATTATACTTGTGATAATAATATCTATAACTTAATGACCAAGTACACCATCATCCAATGTCTATTAAGACACTTAGACAATAGAATTTGCTGAAAATTATTATGGTAGAGCCATTCACTATCTTCCTTCCCTTCGTGACAATTACGGAAAGAAAATAGAATTCATTTTCATCATGAACCGAAATATTATTAAACATAATCGGGTTAATTTTCTATAACATCAATCATTGTAGTATATAAGATTCGGAATAGATGCTTTGGGATTTCTTTCCCTGATAAATGTGGTGAAATAGATGAAAATATGTCTTGAGTAAGCAGTCCACAATAGACTTCAATTATTCAAATTTTGAAGGTAGACAAATAGTAAAGGAAAAATATTACTCACGCTTCTTTTTGAAATGATGAATATATATATATGATGAAATATTTTTAAGATGAGGACGATGGGTCAATAATTATGTCTATTAATTATTATCAATTTTATTTAATGAAATGAAATTCATTAATTGAAAATGATCACATAAAGATAATAAACTAATTAATATCTTATACATAAAAAAAACCATTACAAATACTTTGCGGCACCTTATGAAGAAAGAAATACTGATATACAAATAGAATTGGCTAGAGAAAAATACCTACTCCATTTTTTAAGAATGTGACACCCAGATTAATATTAATATATATATATGCAAAAGTCCGAGATCTGAGGGTATATGCGAATAGAGATGAGAAAAAGGATGTACAAATTTTGTGTCTTGGATTATACAAAATATTTACAAGGGATCAGGTTATAATAAGAAACTTTGCGGAGAATACAAGAGAGAATTTTGGAATTCTAATTTGTGCTCCTAAGAAGTTCTACCTTCGTCAATTTTTTATCTTCGTTTTTATAGGCATAGTTCTTTGGGATGCTGGGGGCTTATGTTAAAAAAATTCCATCGAAAGAATTGCCTTTTCTTTTTTAGTCAAAAGTATGCTCCGAAAGGCATGCTTGTCGGTCTTTCTTTTTGTGGGGTCTATTGAGGCACCAAAAGGCTTGTATGTTGGTCTTTCATAGGGTCCAAAAGTGTCCACCGAAAGACATGTCTTATTTGTCTTTTTATGGGGTCCATAACAAATTCGTCAAGATATCCGCCAAAAGTTTGTTGTCTCTTCTTGATTTTGTTCTTTGTCTTTGGTATGTTATTATTTGTCTATTTTGTTTGGGAATCCATTGATAGTGGATTGGTTGTATGTTCTAGTTTTGATTACTATGGAAAAATCTCATAATAATCATCTTCATTATCATCACTATAGTCATTGAGAGGAACAGAAGATGATGATGTTGTGGGGGATCTTGTTTGTGATGCAAGTACCTATTATAAAATGTATAGGTATTCGTCTTGTGTTTAGCTAATTGGGCTACTATATGTGAGTTTTAGCCAAGAACAGGGACTGTGTGGGAACAATTTGAAGGGAAAAAGTGATAGGTCTTAGCAGGCTAGATTTTTTGGGTTGTTGTCCAATTTTGCACATATGATTTTGAGATTTTTTCCTTGACCTGAAATTTGTTCCACCATTTAACCTTGAATCTTTAAAAAAGGGTAGTAATTTCATCTATGTGACGATCCTCAACATTCCATGAGAAAAACCAAGGACAAAATAATTTTGAACAAAAATGGAATAATGGAGGGAATTGTTTTTGTTTTGGGGTTAGCTGGATGAGGGTTTTGAAAGTGTGTAGGGCCTCATCTACTTAGGGAGGTAAGATTTCTAGTATAGAGCCAAAGTCTTTCCATCATTTTATAAACAAGATGGAAGGTATTTTGTTCGTTAAATGCACCTTATGATTAACTATCTCTGTATGTGTAGATGTCCATGGAATTGGTTTTTTCCTCTACCTATCATAAAGAGGTTTTCCTAAGCAATTTATATTGGGACAGATATATAGAACATAATTTAGACTATCTAGAAACTTTTTTAGCTGGATTTTGTCTCAAAATTTGAACACGAAGGTCAATGATCTCTTAATTAGGGTTATGGTACCTAAGATAGATAATGACATAAGAATTTGATGCGTGTTTGGAAAAGAAAAATCTTGGTTTTTGAAATAACAAGATCATTCCTCTTTATGACCAAAATAAAAGTTTTTAGGTATTTAAAATGTTGATCTAGATTTTTTTGAGAATTTTAATACATCATCAATATAAACTGTGCAAAATTTTAAATATGGATTAAAAATATCATTCATGATCCATTAAATTTTAGAAGGAACATCTTTTAATCCAAATGACTTTAACACAAAAACTAGATTCCAAAGCCATAAGGGAGAAACCCTTCTACTACAAAATGACCCGACCAAGGCAAAAACGATCATTCAACAACCAATCAAATGGAAGGATGTCACACTTCCATAAGATTGTCTTTTGGAAAAGGTGGCTCCTCCACAAAAAATCCAACCCCCCATAGAACCGAACACTGAAATAAAACAAGGAACCCAAATTTTTGTTAGATTTGTTAAACTCAACTTTCAAAGATCACAGAGCTTACGTTTAACAGGCACATCCTCATCCACTTCCACCTTTAATATTGGAAGAATTCCAAAAATACCTCTTGTCATAACCCTTCCTTTTGTACAAAGAAGGAAAACATTTTTTAAACTACTTTCGAAACAACAGTTTATGATTCCAGAACACCTCATTCTATTTATGCCAAACAAAACCCTTCATTGCCACAAAAAATGAAATCCCCACAAAACAACTCTCCTCCGGATTAGCCAAACTTTTTTGAAATAATAGAAAATTTTATAAACGTCTTGGAATTTTTTTTGAAATTAAAAAACAACTTCTTCAAAATTATTTATGTGACAAGCACAGCACAAAGAAAAGAAATTGGTTTTTCAAACATTTTCTCGAACAACGACATAATATTCAAAAGAAATTTTATGATTTTGTTCAAAACGAAAAAAAATTCATATCTTGTTCTTTGATTGGTTTGATCTCCACACAAAACAAAACAATATTATTTTCCCTTATTCATAAATCAATCCCATTACCATTTGAAACAAAACTAAAACTTAGCAAACAGAAAAAGGAATAATCGAATCTAACCATCCACCTCTTCAAATTATGAAAATGTTCTTAGGAAAAAGTTCATTCGAACTCAAACCTCTACATATTCCAAAAGCAAATCCAGAAGAAAACATTGAAAATTTTCTCCTTCAAAATAATTATACAAATATATATCTCAACACAGTTAGTACGTAATTAACAAAACTAGATAAACATATTAAAAAATAATTCTAACGGCAACTCAGGTACCAACCTCTTCACAAACTATTGAAAACAAGAAACTCCCAATCTTCAAACCATTTCAAGTTTCCAAACCCATGTAGCAAAATATCCAGTCAAATAAAGTTGAATTTATTAAGGTAATAAAAACGCAAATCAACCAATTAAATCCAAAATTTTCTGCTTTAAATCAAATTCAAGTACCGGAAACTCCGGAATAACCTTCACAAATCAATACTATAGGAATTTCATCCTCTCCGCAACAAATTGATGACGAAGAAACAACTATTTCCTGCCTACAATGGAGAAACACCCAACCTTCTTTGTCTAAGGCTATTATACCTCGAAATACTACACCAAATCCAAATCTTGATATTAGCCCCAACAAATTAGTCCAACCAAATTACAAAGCCACATCTTCATATGAATGGAATATAGATCCATTTTCATTCGAATTCCGAGGCAAAATCTTAGACATAACCTAGCTATAAAGGTTTCTAGGTAGTCTAAATTATGTCCTAATATAAACCGCTTAGCAAAACCTCTACATGATAGGTTGAGGAAAAAGGCCATTCCTTGGACATCTACACATACAGATATTGTTAAGCGTATAAAAATCCAAGTCCAAAATATCCTATGTCTCCACCTTACTGATCCAACCCTACAAAAAATTATCAAAACCGATGCCTCAGATATTGGTTATGGTGGAATCCTCAAACAACTACAAAAATAATAGGAAAATATCATCTAATTCACCTCCGTACACTAGAATGACACAAAAAAATTACTGCATAATCAAAAAGGAGATCTTAGCTATTGTGTTTTACATACAAAAGTTCCAATCATATCTCTTGAATCAAAAATTCTTACTAAGGATCGACCACAAATCGGCAAATGAAGTGCTCCAAAAGGATGTCCGTAATATAAAATATAAACAGATATTTTCAAGAAGGCAGGTTAACCTTTTAGCAATCGACTTTGATATTAAATGTATCAATGGAGAATCTAATTCCACCCCTTATTTTCAGATAAGAAAATTTCTTTAGAGAAAAATCTCTTGATGCCTCCCAAGAAGATGGATAAGGGCAAACAACCCCTTCAAACAAAACCTATAAAATCATGGTTTCAAAGCGACCGTGGAAGATGAAAAGCAACCATAAACTTCATCCTCTCAAAACCCAAAATAAACAAATGTGCAATCCTAGATCAATATTTGTTTACAAATTCTACGCAAGCTCTTGAAGCAATATAACAAATAGTCAGACACATGCCAAAAATAGGTAGTATCCCTAACCCTATTTAAAAATCGAAGAGGGACTTTCTGCTAAAAACCCCCTTCTCAGAATCTAATTTTAAAATCTCATTCTCTTCCTCTTTTTACAAAACCTTCTCTGAAACAAACTATTCATAAAGAAAGGGATTTTCAAAAATTTACAAAATATTTTACTAAAACCAACTTTTAAATTATTACAAAGATTGAATAAGGATATTTCAATCCCAACCCTTTTTATCACTCTTCAAAAAATATTTTATGGATGGAATTATAAACCATGGGACCTACATAAATCCCAAAATGACTATATGGTAATTTTGGAAAATACTAATTTAGTATCATTCAAACAATTATTCTACAAACATTCACCGGAAGAACTAGCTTATTCCGCATTCAAAATCCACAAAATCCTCCATCTCTCAGATTGGGAAAAATCCATTGAAACACCAAATTGGCTTCCAGAAACATACAAAACCTCATAATCCTTCTCCTTTTCGTACAACTACAAGGATTACCAACAAGCTTGGGATAATACATTCTTCACACAAAATATCAAAAAAGCCATTCACGGTTATTCATTTTCCAAAACTTCACCACAAAAGACCTTCCAATCTGGTTCATAAAATGGAAGAAAGATTTTGGTTCCATACCTAAAATCTTACTTCCACAAGTAGATGAGGCCCTAAACACTTTCAAAACCCTCTTCCAGCCTATCCTAGAACAAAAATAATTCCCTCAATTATTCCATTTTTGTACAAAATTATTCTATCCTTGTGTTTTCTCATGAGATTTCAAAGATCAACACATCGATGAAATTCCTACCCTTGTTCAGAGTTTCAAGGTTAAATGGTGGGAAAAATTTTAGAACATGGAATAAATCTCAAAACCATAAAAAATTGGGCAACAACCCAAAAAATCTAGCCCTCTAAGACCTTATCACTTTCACATCTTCAAATTATTCCCACACAAGGCCAGTTCTTGGCCCAAAAATCACATATGACAACTCAATTGGCTATGGAAAAAACACAAGGCAAATACCTGTCCATTTTAGTATAGGTACTTGCATCACAAACAAGATCCAAGATAACATCATCATCATCATTCGTTCCTCTTACAAAACATAGTGATGATAATGAAAATGACTGTTATAGGATTCTTTTGTAATAATCAAAATTGGAATTGACAACCAATCCACTATTAGTATATTTCTGTACAAAATAGTCAAATAATAACATACCAAAGACAAAGGGTTAAATCAAAAGGGACAACAAACTTTCGGCGGATATCTTGATGGATCTTTGATGGATCCCACAAAAAGACAAACTAAACATGCCTTTCAGTGGACATGCCCTTTAGTGGACACTTTTAGACCCCATGAAATACTGACGAACACACCTTTCAGTGCCTCAGTGGTCCCCACAAAAAGAAAGACTTTCGGGCACGCCTTTCATAGCATACTTTTCACTACAAAAGAAATGACAATTCTACTTTTGATGGAATCTTTTTTACTATAAGCCCTTAGCATCCCTGAGGACTCTACCTATAAAAGTGAAGATCAACAATCAACTAAGGCATAACTTCTCAGGAGCACATATTAGAATATTAAAATCCTCTCTTGTATTCACTGTAAAATTTCTTATTATTACCTAATCCTTTATATCACACAAAACACAAAATTTATAAAACCTTTTGTTCATCTCTGTTTGCATATCTTTTCCATATGTTGTGTTCTTCCTTCAGATCCTCGGCATTAAGTGGGGGTGTTTCATCCATCTCAAGGAGATATGCTAATTTTTTCCCACAAATTTTCAAAAATAGCAATTGGTATAATTTTAAAAAATGAAAAATTAGAATAATTTTTTTTACTATACCCTTGATAAATGACAATATAATCATAATAATTGGAAGGAAAAAAGTTGCAGTTTGATGTAATTTGAACAAATTAATTTTGGACATATTAAGAAGATGATGTATTAACTTTGTTTATTAAAAAAACGACTACACTATACTTTGAAATAGATGAAAATGGAAAATAAGACTTTGGTATTGTTTGGTAAATTAATATCTTATATGAATCTAATCTAAAGTGATATATGCTGACATTTTTTGTATGTATTTTAAAATTAATTAATTTATTTAAAGTTCCTTAAAAAGAAGTTGCAATATAAAAAAATAGAGGTAGTTTTAAAATTATAAGAAAATTAATAATGTGTCAAATCATAATTATATGAAATAAGATGAAAATAATATGATTATCAAACATTACTAATTCTTAAGGCGACAGAGAGTACTAAAATATATTAAAAGAGGCTGCCTTAGTTTACTAAAATACTTTAATTGAAATTGGTGTACTTTTATTTATACAAGAATAATTGATATAATAAAATGTCTAAAAATAGGGGGAAATGATTAATATAATATATTATATGATATATAAGTAATATGGCATATGGAGAATAACAAGAAAGAAAAAAATATAATAATCTAAAAAGTGTCGAATTTTTTTTTTTGTGTTTTTATGAAATAACATTCATTTGGAAATAGAAATGAGAAAGTTACATGTCCTTTATCACAAAAACAGGTGGAGATGATTTGGGGGGGGGGGGATTACCGATGGAGATATAGTAAGACATCGTGACCTTAATTAATGGTGGAGCTAGGGACCAAAGGTAGGAGACACCTCAGCATCTTTCAGACTCCCAACAGTACTTCATGTGAAACGTGATGGAGGCACAAACGTCCATGATGATGAATCTATTTGCTGTAAAGTTTCTATTAGTTGGTTGCTTCTTTCTTAATCATGAATTCATGATTAGTGAGACTACTATAAATATAATAGCGTCTCACACTTGGAAATCACTTGCTTCGTCGCCTCTATCTTGCTCATGCTTATTTCTGTGTCCTGGTGCTCTTCCCCAAATGATTTTCTAAATTAATTAATTAATGGAAACCCGCTACAAAAATCAGTGTATCACACTATCTTGTCACATGTATCATCAGGTACTTTTAATTTATAACAAGTGTTATTTTAACAATTATATTGTTTTGTATATAAAATAATTGTTATTTTATAAATTTTCCATGTAAAATATTAATTAGTTTATCTAATTTATCTTCCATTAATTGTCATTAAATATTCCTTGTTATGTTTTTATATTCTCAAAATCTCATTATTAAATAATTAAAATTAAAAGGGATATATTAATTATTTGACAATAACTCTTTAGTTGATGGATAAATGAAGCTGCTATCAGTGGCGGAGCCAGGGTAAAAATTTCATGGTGTCCTCGTGTAAAATAATACTCTTAAGTAATATCAATATATTGCGTTTAAATATAAAATTTTACATAGTTTTACAACATTATTCGTCGAGTTTTCATACTAACTTGTCTCATATATTATTCAAGTAAATAATAAAAAACTTAAACTAAAATAAAATAAAACATATAAAAATATTCGTTCATCAGTGTACATGAAATATTTGACCAACTTATTAGTTCTAATATAAATATGTTTTCTATAAGCTACGTAAACCTGATAGGCATAACAACTTAGAAAATACTTTTTTTCAACGGGACATACTACAACTCACATGAACTTTGCCCCTCGTTTTTTTCTTTCTTTTTTTTTTCTTTTAGAAACTTTCCAAGGGATGGGCAAAAACTAAGGGATGAATCTAATTTTTTTACCACATAAACATATATCTTATGTGCTAATGAACGTAAATATTTTTAGGCATGATCCTAATCTATAATATGCTTATAAACATAAATGAATTATACAATAAACTGACTTATTTTATGACATAAACATATATATTAAATATTATAAATTTAAAAGTTTTTAATGTTGAATTTAATTTATATAAATCAAATTATTTTATGCTAAACCTATACAAAATATATATTGATCCCATATCAAAATCTTATCAAAGGTATATTAAATATTTATTGAACCTATATCAAATATTTATTGAACAATTAAATTTTTTTTGCCAATACTCTATTTTTTATTATAAACTTTCTCATCTTTTTCTATACTATATTATTTGGTCGTATATTTATTTGGTATTTTTAAATTTGAATTCAGAAAGTATTAAACAAAAGTGAAGAATAAAAGGTTGAATATAATTTCATAATTGCCACCACTCTTTCATTATTATGTTGTCTTTATCAGTATTTTGATATATTAGACAGCAAGTCAACATACACCTTATAAGGATTTCTACCAAATTAATTAGGATTTCTATTTTCTACATTAATAATATAAATTAGAATTTATATAAACTTAAAAATATAATCAATTAATAACATAAATATAAACAAATTAACTACATTCTAATTTTATAAATTTATAAATTTATGACAAACAATTTAACTAACTAAAAATTAACTTAAATCTTACCTTCTTGGCTTGTGGCTCGGTTGGAGTATTGTTTAGCTGGTTAGACTCTTGCAGATGCAGTCGCAGGCTACAGCTTCTGCCTTCTGCTCTTGGCTCCACCACTCGGCCACTGGGTGCAATCGTGCAGGCTTATAGAAATCAGAGCAGTAGCCAGCACCCGGGCAGCAACAGCAGCAGGCGGCGGTAGCGACCAGCGGCAGCAGGCAGTAGGCTCGGATGTCGGAGTTTCGGACCACCAGCGATTGGAACTGGAAGAAGAACGAACGACGGCGATTTCCGGCAGCAGCGGCGAGCTCCAGTGGTGCGCAGTCAAGGGTTGAGATCTACATGACTGCGTCGCGTGCTGCCTGGTGCTTGCGTGAGTTGCATCGAAGGTCGACAGTCGACTGGTCGAGGGAGGGCAGCAGTAGAGGGAGTCGAGGAGCCTGGCAGAAGGTAAGGGGTTGGGGGGAAAATTATCAAAACGTCGTCGTTTTGATGCTAGAAAATAATTCAAAATTGGTCGACCACGGGAATTGATCCTGGGACCTTGGCGTCTAAATACCGGGAACCCAACTTGCCTAACCATTCATCCAGGATAAGTTTTTGCTATGGTGTCCTACAAATAAAAGATATATCTAATACCTAAAATCCAAACATGTTTACTACCTTACAGCCAGGGCTCCGTGGTGTCCCGGGACACCATGCGGAAGCCCTGGCTCCGCCGCTATAACACTTATTTTGAATCAAATTTAATACATCTTAAAAAAACACTCCTATATATATATCTATATAACTATGCATGACTGGCGAACTTGTTTCTAATTCTTAGTATGAAAAACTAAACAATAAAAACATACTTCTTTTTATCATCATCATCATCATTAGTTAAAGGTTTTATTACCAAAATAGCAGTGTATGCATCATATCATGCATTGTCAAAGAGTTAAATGCTCAAACTCCAAACAAACAAAACAGCCTCAGCTTTCATGCTAGACCTCCATACATCCCTATAAATCATGTACGCCGCTGGTCTAATCTTTGCAAATAATGTCGTACTCGTGTCTTTGATATCAGGGAATCTAATAGAAATCTCAGCAATGATGATCTGTCTTATCATACGACTTGGGAGATTCTTACTTCTCTATAAAATTGCTCTGTTTCTACTACACCATAACACGTAGATGACAGCAGCAAACGTACCTTCCATACTAAAGCCCTTTCCTTTGGGTGGTCTGTGATTTGAATCATCCATAACAAGCTCATTTGCCAAAAGCTGAAGTAAAATGGTAGCATCAGCCAATTCAGTGTCCTTCTCCACATTCTTTGCGTCCCCAGGCAGCTGGTGAATAAATGAATTCATCTCCTCATCTGACGAGCACAACTTGTGCATACTGCATCATCCAGTATACTCCTGGATTTAAGTTTTGCTTTGGTCAGTAGCCCCCTCGGTAGGCCATCCGAAAGGTCAACTCGTGCTTGGGCATATCTGGAGCTGGAGGGTTCCAAACTAGGTAATACCAAGGGACCTTAGAAGCTTGGGTCCTGCATCAGTCTAGAAAAGACATTAGACGACGGCTAGAAATAGACAGAGATGGTTGCTACTGAACGCAGTGCATGCTTCATAGACGGTAGTTTAAAACATACATGCATATAATCAAATAAATATATATAAAAAATGATACTAAAAAAATTACGGGATGGATCAGGCAACAATTGTATCTTAAAATTGTTGATGAAAGTATACTATATATGATGGCTTGAAATTTCAACAATCGTCTAATAGCTCTCGCAATTTTCGCATGCATTTTCTTATTTCCGGTAACCTTTACACGAGGGTTCTAAGCTTAATTCTTCCGTGGTCTATTGCCTGTTCTTTCTTTCTTTTAATAAAATTAGCACATGCGACCTACACCATACCGTTTAAAACTTGCATTCAAAGCTGCATACATTCCCATACACTTGTGCACGTATATCAATGTTGTATACTCTAACACAAAATATTTCAATTACATCAACCACTTAGAATATTAAATTCACATCAACTAAACTCATAATATTACATTTTATAACATGTGATATGTATGCATGTATATAATCATGCAAATCTCTCCTACAATCTTCATGTGTTAAATTCAAAGACAAAATTTAACTATTCTTGTAGAACATCATTAATGTACCCCTACAGCAAAAAAGATTAACACCGACAATCTTAATACCAATAATTATATATCATTGATGTTAATACTTAACACCGACAATTATTTATTGGTATTAAATCAGAGGACACATATATTTTTATCTAGAAAAATGGAAGAAAAATACTTAACACTGACGAGAAATATCATTAGTATTAAGTGACGCCAAAATTTTTCCTTGTTGATTGTTATTATAATATCAGGAAACTAAATATCAATGAGCTATTTCTAATATCGGCGATCTTATCATCATTAATAAGAAATATATTTGGTAAAAATACAATGGAGAAAAAATTAGCATAAACGAGGAGTCAAAATGATGAGCTTAATACCAGCAATTTGCCCTCAATAATAACAATCCATCGCCGGTAATAAGTGATATATTTGATCGAAATGCCATGAAGGAATATTTTCCACCAAGGAATGAGGAGTGATAATGAAGAGCTTATATCGATAATCCATCATCAATGATAAGTGATATTATGTTTTTTGAGCATGATCGGAACACAATTGTTTAAATTATTCTCCTTTAATACCGACGATTCCGGCCTTGATACTGATGGTTTTGATTGTCAGTATTAGGGGTATATTATAATCCACCCGTGATTCTAGCTCCCTGTTTGTCCTACTTCTTTGACTTCCATATTCTCTCTCTTTTATTGTCGAATGCTTCCACCATTTTTTCTTCTTCTCTTTCAACTTTCTAATCCATTTTTTACCTTTTTAAGATTTGTTTTAAGATAATTTCTATTTCTTATATATTTTTTGGTATAAGATTATCTAATTATTAATTTACAAGTGCCGAAAGCACTACCACTACACTGCCGCCAAGTACCACCATCCTGCTACCAGCCAAGCACTGCATTATTAATTTGGTATAATTATTTGTATTTGTTTGTTTTTTATTATTTAAATTAAGATAACTTTTTGAATTAGATTATTATATTTAGGTTTTGTATGATTGGTTAATTAGGTTATTTTAATTAGGTTATTAGATTATTCTAGTTAGGTTTTATTTAATTGATTAATTAGATTCTAATTAATTGAGTTGTTAAATTAGTATAGTTAGCTTATGTGTATAGTTAGATTACTGTATGTAGTAGTCATTGTACATGTTAGATTAGAATAAATATTAGTATATTAGAGTATAATAAATATTTTAGTTAATTTTGTTATTACTATATATGTGGGGATGTATTTTAGTATGTGTGTATGCTTTTAAAGTAGCATGTTAGTAGACACTAAATTTGTTTACATGTATTTTTTATTTTTTTATGAGCTTGTTAGAGTTTAATTAATATTTGTTAGATTTTGTTCAATTTGTATCTTAGTATGTAAGCATGTTAGGTTATATAATTAGCATCTTAATTCAGAGGTGAATGATATAAATTTATAATGTTGATTCACGAAGTATAGAAAAGTAAATACTAAAAAAATAAGATAAATAAAGTTAAGATAAGAATTAAATCATTAGAATTTTTATTTTCATTTGTTATTGTATAATAATAAAAATTCATGGTGTCAATGCATCAAAAATATATGAAAATATAGAAACATTCACCTTAGAGAGTGATTAATGAAGATAAATGATTTTTTTTACTATTTTAATATAAATGAATACTATATATATTTAAACCCTTGTGAAATTATACAATTGATATATTTGTTGTCATTGGATATAAAAAGTATAGTTTCCTACAATTTTGACATGGTATACACTTTTTCATTTATTTGGATCATCATAATACATAGTTCTATATGGTTGATGTTGCTGCTCAAGGTCATGGTGGCAATGGCACACTCTAGATATCAGAACTCAGAAGGTATAAAATTTAGTCTATTGCATACCTTTACCACTTTTATAATTTTATTATCTTAATGATAAATTTTGTATATTCATGTTTTAGGTCCTATGAGCAGGGCCAAAGAAATAATTAGATACAAGTTGATGTTGGAGGAGTTTGAAAGAAGAGGAAGAAAGAAGTTTGAGGTGGACATCAATTTTAAAACAAACACTTTAAATGCTTTAGGTCCATATGATACATAGTTTATCATATGTGTTGGAAATAAGATTGGAACAAAGATACCACCATGTTATAAGAGGTGGTCACATATCACTCTCGAGGATAAGGTGAAGATCCTCCCAAAAAGTAAGGTAAAATCTATTTATTATTATTTTTAATTAAGTAATCAAATATAATTTCTAATATATGTTTGTGTATATATGCAGACATATTTTGATTTAGCTCCATTGAGGAAAAATTCTTCATGGATAAGTATTCAATTAGGTCTTGCTCAAATGATGGTTGATTGAAATAATAATCGTAATTATGATCATAAAAAGGATTGGCAAGAAGAAAATAATTATAGGCCTTTTTGAGCCAGATATATGGCAAAAATGTATCTATCTAAGAACTTTAGAGGATGTAAAGGTAATATTAAATTTTAGTATAAAAATTGAAAACATTAAATATAAAGAATATGAAAAAATTATTATTTTGTTGGAGCAGGCTTTGGTAGACAAAAATGTTGCTAATAGGGAAAAACATACCACTCCCTCTTGTCACGGTATGCGGTTGTTGTCACAATATTGCTACAGGAAGGTATTTTTGGATTTTTGATTATTATTTTTTTATATTAAGTAATGTAATAAAATTTCTCTTAAATATGGGCCACTCCTTAAACAAACAAAAAAAATATTGCATGCGGTCAATAACTATAGAGAAATGTATTTTAATAATAACAAATGGGTCACTCCCCAAGATGATGTATATTTTATAAGTTTTATTATGTATAAATTTTACTTACATGTAAGGAAATAAGAGGAAATATTTTCATAGGTGGCTTCTAGTAATGGTGATGTGGATGATCCTACACCTCCAAAAGTTGATGAAGAATTAATACTCAATGACGTCTTAAGTAGTTGTCTAGGTCATATAAAAGGTGTGGGATGAAGGCTTGTAGGGAAGGGTTCAAGTCGTGTTACTTTTCGCAAGAGTTGAAATGTCAAGTAGAGTAAAACCAAAACCAAATGAGTAAGATTATAGCCTAACACCAAGAAACATTTGAGTGTCAAGAGGAAGAATTAAGACAAATGAGACATTTTATGGCTACATGGGTAAAAGTCCCTTCACCTCTGCCATCTAATCAAGATGAAGATGATTTTTATGTTTTATGATAGTATTAACAAGTCAGATGCAATGACATTATGTTTCTTTTGTAAATTACATTTTTATAACAACATTTATCTTTAAAATGTTATTTACACTAGGTAATATTTTCAAAACCTTATTTTTGATTTTATATGTTAATTTTATTTAATATTTCCAAAAGTGTATTACCAAGGATAAATTATCGGTAATAAGGTTTTTTGAAATTGTTGGCCCTCAGAAAATTGTTAATAATAAACTTATTACCAATGATAAATTATCGGTAACAATTTTTTTTACCAAGGATAAAAATCATCAGTAATAAGTCTTTTTTAATTCAAAAAATATTTTAAATTGAAAATTTCAATTATCGTTATTAAAGAAATTTTTTTATGTTGTCATTTTGTATCTTTGAAAATAAGGTTAATTATGACAAACATATGGTCGGTGTTACACCTTATTACTGATTATCCTAAAATTGTTGATGTAAGCTAATTATCAACCCACTTGTAGCAACGATTTATTACTGATCAATAATTCCTTATTAGCAATGATTTTTATTGTTGTTATTTACCCTTATTTATTTATTGTACTTATCCAATTAGGGTCACTTAAAATTATGAAATACCTAATAAATTGATCACAATTTGGGTTAGTATTTAATTAAAGTTTCATTGTAAAAATTAGTATATAAATAATATGTACTTCCACACTAAAGTTAATATATACTTCCACACTAAACATTAAAAAACAAGAAGAAGAAGAAGAAGAAGAAGAAGAAAATAATTGTAACAACCTCATATTTTTACTCCTTAATAATATCATTTTGTAGAAGATTTAATTACCAATTTACTAGATATTACCGCCACACTTAGCATAAGTTTGGCTCCCTCACATTTATTTTTCCAAGAGTTAAGGTTAAGAAAATCATAACCAAAGTAAATCAGTAGAAATATGAGACATTATATAAACAAAATTTGTGGGTAATATACTTCGTACAACAATGGAAAATAAAAAAAAACCAAGGGACATAAGAGTCCGAAGAAAACAAATTAATCAAAAATAGGTACCCAAAGGTAAAATATCAGTTTATCTTATCTCTTAGACCCAAAGGCCCCCTCTGAAAATGGGAGCACTTCTCAAGGACTCTCTTCCTTGTCCCTATAGTACTCCTAGAGCCACTCCATACCGTTCATGTAGTTATTTGCACAAGTATTATTAGTACAGCTTCCTCATACTGAGTAAATCATAATACATCACAAGAGGTAACTTACCCACATTGCACATAGTCACACAATGATCCAAAATCATACTGGAGCACAAAGCATGTACCATAATCACATGCAACAATTATGGAATAGTATAAATAACATCAAATCTCAAGCTCAACAATAAAATATACTATTTTACTTCACATCATCACAAGATCTAATAGGCATAGGCGATTAGTCAAATAAATTCCAAAAACTAAGGTATAGCATTAAGGTAAATATCAAACCAACAAATCTAAAACAATTCCAATTACCAAGGTAAGGCACTGAGGTGACTGCTAAACCAACAAATTCAAAGCAATTATAAATATCAAGGTAGGGCACTGAGGAGAATTCCAAACCAATAAATCCAAATCACTACTGAATATCAAGGTAGAACACTGAAGCGACTACCGAACCAAAAAATCCAACAAATCCCATTTATTTTCTTACACAATAGCTAATTCCATTTTACATTACTCGAGGGGATACATTCAACCTAGGAAAACTAAGGTACACCCAGTAATATTGGCACCCAAAGGTGACATAATAACCTTACTCTCTAACCAAGGAACACAACGGTACGCTTTGTCATACTATAACACAAAGACAACACCGTATCCTCCAACTTCAATTACCTAATCCTTAAGTATCGATACCCCCTATAGTGCCTGTAGATCACCTATAGAGTAGAATAGGGCCTTATAGGGGCACAATGGCACACCAGTGAACAAAAAAAATGAGGGCTAGGACCTCATATCTAGGGTAGTTAATCATAGAGAACAACCATTCCCAACTCGAAGTCTTTCACTTTAAGTATTAATATTTTATGAGATGATCACAAAAGTCACGTACTACACAAAAATTCTCATTTCTATACTTACCTATTTTTCCTTTTATTTATAATTATTAAGGTAATCCCAAATGTCATCGGTCTATGTCAATCCCAGTCAACATCAACATTAACCTATCAAAAGTCTAAGGGCATCCTAACATTCAATTATTCATAAAAAGATGCATTAGGTTAATGTACCAAAATTTCTTTCACAACCTTTGTTTCGCCATTTTATTTATTTCCGTACCAAACATGATTATTGGGAGAATTTCATCATGAAAAGGCTAAAAGGAAACATTCCACATTATTTTAGCACATTGGTTATTTTTTCATTTTGCCGATTGATTGTATTTTCCACTTTTCATGAATTAGTGGGTTGCGCCCACAAAACCTTAATCATGCA
This sequence comes from Tamarix austromongolica, assembly GCA_039764185.1. Lineage (NCBI taxonomy): Eukaryota > Viridiplantae > Streptophyta > Magnoliopsida > Caryophyllales > Tamaricaceae > Tamarix > Tamarix austromongolica. The sequence continues at coordinate 91,745,105 of CM077819.1, read as the reverse complement.
ACTCTCATGTAACACCTATCATATGCAGCATGTATGTACATATTTAAGTCATAATACATATTTAAATAAGAAAATTATCATCATGGTACATGTAGGGAATATCTCTAACCCCAAGTCATGCGAATAGAAATCATCATAGGTAACCCTAATCATGCATATATGCTTCCTTACATGTAAAGGGTAGTAGTGTGGTCTCAAAGATGCCAAGAATCCTTCCTAAGTGTCTATCGGCTCAATAACTAGAAGTTGGTATCCTCTCCACCATTCATTGGTGGAATGTACCAACATCCACCTTCTTTCCATCTGGGTAATCAGAAGCCCTAAAGATCTTCTCTATCTCCCTAATCCACCTTTCATATACTATTGAATCCTTAAATCACTTAAACACAAGTGAGTGATGAAACCCAATCTCTCTAATCTAGTTCTCAGCCTGAACAAGTGTCGTATGTGGCGATTAAGGTTGTGGTTGTGGTTATAGATGTGGATGTGGCTCTGCCACTCTCTCCGCTACTACTATGAATAACTCTTCCATATGCACAAAGTTAAAGTTTCAATCCATAGTGCTAATTGACATAGAGTAAAAGGGTTACAACCCTAACAAACACAATCAAAGGCCACCCATAAGAAGGCTAAGCACCCTATATCATTTAAGGCCAAACAATAACACTAACATTTATCATAAAGGTTGTACAATATCGTATACACAAGTACTGACATTCATAATAGATGGTAATACACCATTCATGATTACAAACATCATAACAATAACAGTTAGAACTTTAATAAGTGAAAGGAAACCTTAATCTTCTAAGGTTACGCATACCACAAGGATAGATTAGTACCATACTAAGCGTCCACCTAACATCAACCTTAAGCAAGGAATGCCTAACACAAACCTCAAAACCTAACCTAAGTCAATCATCTCCATCAAAACCCTAAAGGCTCAAATCCATAGCAGCATTAAATGCCCAACTATCATGAATCACCCACTAGGACCATTCTTTATGCAATATCATCTGCTCTCTCTTCAAATCATAAGGAGGCCCATCCACTTCATTCAACTTACTAGGATAATACATACATCATTGATTATGATCAAGTCTCTCACCAACTTATCATAATGTAGCAAGAATCGTTCACCCTCCATAAATCTAGGATGTTGAACGCTCATCACAAATAAGTCCTTATGCACTTCTCTAGTATAATCCATAACTTTACTGAAGGGAGGGTCCATAACAAATGATTGGAGTGAAACATATAAGGCCTAATTTATTATCTTGCATCCATCATACGGTTCAACTCATCAACCAACCACCTCATATGGAATCTAATATCATCACTAGGGAACATCCTAAGGTACAAAATGGTTAGTTTTGATTCTCCAAAATACATTATAAGAGATTCTACAAGATGCAACAACTCAACTTAGAATTTATCAACAAATCCATTTCCCAACAAAATAATTTCCTCAAACCTCTAATCAAGATCAAGCTCAATTCTCTATACCAAAGTTCACCAACAACACCCTAGGTATATAACTATAAATGCTAAGACCAATGCAAAGATATAATTTTAACCTATAATTCTCACAAGACTAAATCGGGTTTAAAAAAGAATTAGGAAATAGAATATTTCAAAAACAGGAGAGGAGATTTTAAAGCAAAATCTTTAATACCATTTTGTAACACCCCAATATTTTTACTCTTTAATTATTTTGTTTTGCATAAGTGTTAATTACCAAATTACTAGGTGTTACTGCCACACTTAGCATAAGTCTGGCTCCCTCACCTTTCTTATGCCAAGTTCTAAGGCTAAAACAAACCATAACTAAAGTAAATTAGTGAAAATAAGAAACATTACTTAAATAAAAGTTGTGGGTTATATACTTCGTACAAAAATGGAAAATCAAAATGCCAAATGATATATGAGTTTAATGAAAAGCAATTACATCATAAACAAGTACCCAAAGGTATAACACCAATTTTTCTTATCTCTTACACCCAAAGGCCTACTTTGAAAATGGGATTTCCTCTCAAGGTATCTCTTCTTTGTCCTTATAGTACCCTCGAAGCCACTCTGTATCCTTCACATAGTCACCTATAAAATTAGTATTAGTATGACTTCTTTGTACCGACTAAATCACAATACTTCATAAGAAGTACCATACCCATATTGCACATAATCACACAATGATCCGAAATTATACTAGAGCACAAAACATATACCATAACCACATGTAATAATTATGGAATATTATAAATAACATCAAGTCTCAAGCCCAATAATAAAACATATTAGTTCACTTCATATCATCTCAAGGTCTAATAGGCATATCCGATTATGCAAATAAATTCTAAAAACTAAGGTAGGGCACTAAAGCGAATATTGAAACAACAAGTCCAAACAAATTCCATATACCAAGGTAGGGTACTAAGGTAACTACCGACCCAATAAATCCAAAATAATTTCAAATACCAAGGTAGGGCACTGAAGCGACTGCAAAACCGACAAATCCAAAACAATTTCAAATACCAAGGTATGGTACTAAGGTGACTAGCAAACCAAAACATCCATTGTATTTTCTTACACAATAGCTGCTTCCCTTTTGCATTATTCGAGGGGGACACAATCAACCCAGGGACATTGAGGTGCACCCAGTTATATTAGTACCCAAAGGCGACACAATATCCTTACTCTCAAACCTAGGGACACAGTGGTATGTGAAGTCATACTAGTGCACAAAAACAACACAACATCCTTCAACCTCAATCACCTAATCCTTGAGTATCGATACGTCCTATAGGACCCCGTAGGTCAACTATAGAAGAGACTAAGGCCTTACTGGGGCATAGCGACACACCAGCAAACCAAAACAATTGAGGACTAACACATAGTCTCTATGGTATTCTAGACTTGAGGTCTTTCACTTTAAGTATTAATATTTTATTAGGTGATCACAGAGGTCACATACTGCACAAAAATTCTCATTTCTATACTTAACCATTTTTCATTTTATTTCCAATTACTAAGGTAAATCTAAAGGTCATCGATCTATGTCAAACCTGGTTAACATTAAAGTTAGCCTATCAAAATTCTAAGGTCATCCTGACATTCAATTATTCATAAAAGATATATTAGGTTAAATTGATCAAAATGCCCTTTAAAACCCTAATTTCACCTTACTATTCATTTCTATACCAAACATTATTATTATGAGAATTTTTTCATGAAAAGAGTATAAGTCAATACTCCACATTATTCAGCACGTAGGTAACCTTTTTTATTTTGGCTATTAACCATATTTTCTACTTTTTATAAATTTAGTAGGTTATACTGGCAAAACCCTTATCATGCAACTCTCACGTATCACCTATCCCATATAGCATGTATGAAAGTATTAAAGGCATAATACACATTTAAATAAGGAAATTATCATCATGGTACTTGTAGGGAATATCTCTAACCTAAGTTCATGCAAATAGAAATCATCATAGCTAAACCTAATCATGTGTGTATGCATCTAAGCAAATCATAGTAACCCTAACTACCATACATTAGCAATCATGAGGTATTTACCATGGCATTTAAATCATATCATGATGATAATGAGTACCTTAACAAAACCCTAGACATGTGGACATAAATCATATAACATATTTCCATGCTTATAGCTTAACTTATACCAATTTTATGTATCATTCATTTGACATGTTATCATTTTTCCATGCATGTCATAATACTTTAAGAGCATAAAACCCTAGCATGATTCTAGGTCTAAAGAATCCTATCATACTAGCACATAAATTCTACGTTCTTATAAATGATTAGATTTACCTGATCCTAGTTTACACAAAAAAGTCTTCTCCAAGATCCTCAAGAATTGCCTAGGAATTTAACACCAAAACATATATGTATTAGCATTTAATATTACATAATAATAACCTAAAATTACTAGAAACAACTCAAGGATAACTAATCAGTTGAAGAAAAGGAAAGGAAGCTAACCAAAACTCACATGAAAAGGAGAGAAGAAGCATAGGTTAGGGGATAAGTGAGGGTAATTTATATAGGTGAATGACTGGGTAGAGATATCCGGTTACTAGTATAGGATTTACTCAACACAACAGTTACCAGGTAATATCTAACTTAGGATTAAAATTTAATAACACACCCTCTAATGAAGTTTAATCTAATTAAATTTAATATCTAATATGACACAATAATAATACACATATTAATAATATATTTAATAAAAAAAACATCCTAAAATAGTTATTACAACTAATACACATAATTGCCAATTTATAATTAGGATTTTTAAGAACAGAGTATTACAATAACTACAAACCTTTAATATGATCCACTTATATTTAGGCATAGGCTTTTCTTTGGAATTCCATAAATAGAACTTAAATGCCCTAACTGATGTATAAAGTAAGATAAGTTATAAAATATAATATGATAAGTAATTCAAATGAATCTATTCTAGAAATAAATACTTACCTATCGAACTAATTAAGTGGAGTAGAGGGATGTTTCTAAAATAGGGAATTGATTCAAAATGTTTCTGAGGACATTAGATGGAATACAAACAAAGACCAATGATCACCAGTAACACCCTAAATTTACTGCTTAAATTTTTTATTTTGGGGAAGTGTTAATCACAAAAAATGGGAGTTATTGCCACACTTATCATAAGGTAAGTCCCTCAACTTTCTTATGCCAAGTGCTAAGGCTCAAAAGAAGTTAGATCCAAAATAAAGTAGTAGAAATATGAGACAATAACATAGATAAAGTTACAGATAAATATTCTCCATACAAAAACAAAAATCAAGATACAAAATGGGACATAAGAGTCCAAAGAAAAACCGAATACCACAAAAACCAACACTTAATTGTGCAACACCGGTTATCCCTAACTATTATGCCTACACCCCCATTCCAAGAATGGGACCTCCTCTCATGGACTCCACTTATCCTTTCCACTCTTATACGCATTGTGTCACTCTATGACCTTCACATAGTTATATGCAAATGTAGTATCTTATCTTACTGGGTAAATAATAATACCTCCCAAAAAGTAGCATGCTCACTTTGCACATAATCACATAATAGTCCAAAAATATGCTCAAAGCACCAAGCACATGTCATAATAATATACAATAATCATGGGATAATATATACAATATCAAAGTCTCGTGCTCAATAGCATATCCTATTTAATCACATTACATCATCTCAAGATACACAACACCCGTATCAAAATCCATAACCATAACTGACTAATCAAATCAATTTCAAATGTCAACATAGGGCATTACGACAACTAACAAATCAACAAATCCAAATCAATTCAAAATACCAAAGGTAGGGCATTAAAGAAATTGCTAAATTAATAAATTCAAGTAGCACACAGGGGCAATGACTAAACCACAACCACAATAATCCTTTTTAAATGCTTACACAATGGTTACTTCCATTTTCAATTACTCAAGAAGGAAAAAATTAACCTAAGAATATTAAATTACACCCAGTCATATTAGTGAACAAATGCAACATAATACCCTTACTCTAGAATCTAGGGACATTGAGGTATGCCTAGTCATACTAGTACATGAAGGTAACACAATAATCTTAGTCTAGAACATAGGGACACTATGGTATGTATGATCATACTGGCACACACCAGCAACAAGTACTCTCTAACCTTAATCACCTAATCCTTAACTATCTATAGGTCACCTATAGAATAAATTAGGGCTTTATTGGGTCACAGCGGCATGCTAGAGAACCAAACTTAAACGAAGGCTACACCATATCTTTAGGGTAGCTAATTCTAAAGAGTAACTATTCCTAAATTTGAGGTCTTCCATTAAAGTATTAATGATTTATGAGGTGATCACAAATAGCACTCATTGCACAATAATTTTTATTTGCATACCTAACCATTTTTTCTTTATTTCTAATTATTCAAGTCAATCATAAGGTTAAAAATCCATATCAAGGTTAAATTCATCACTAAGGCCATCCTATATCTAATTATTCACATTAGGTGCATTAGGTTAGAAATAACCAACTTGCCCTTAAAACCCTAGTTACACCATTATTACCCAATTTCATACCAAAAATTAATATTATGAGAAACTTTCATAGAAAGGCTAAAAGATAATGATTTACAATATTTTAGAATGTGGGTAATTTTTATGATTTAGCAATTTACTATATTTTTCTGTTAGCATGCATTTAGCCACTTACGTTTACAAATCCTAATAATACGTCTCTAATGTGTCATATATTCCATACAACACACAGATATATATTTTTAGCATGATACATCATTTAAAATGGTAATTATCATTATGGTGTACGTATGAGAGAATTACTACCCTAGATCATATGAATAGTAATTATTATGTTTTAACCATAATTATGCATGCTTAATTTCATATTATTTATATCAAATATAGATATGCATGTAATGATAACCATGGAACTCTTACCATAGCATAAAGATAATATATTGGTAAAGTTAAAACTCTAGCAAAACCCTAGACATGCATATGATACAGTTTAGCAAATTATTCATGCATATCACTCATAATGAATGGTGAGTCGAACATACGTATTAACTACTTAAGAAAATTTTATCATCTTATCATGCATTTCATAACATTTACGTAATATAAAACTCTAGCATAGTTATAGATCTAAACAACCTATCATGATCACGTATAAATTCCATTATCTTATGAGTGATTGAATATACCTAAATCCAAACTACGCAAAAGCAAAAAAGATCATCTTCTCCATGATATCTCAAGGGTTACCTAAGTAATCAAAACCCAATAATACATATATTAGGATCTAATATAATACAAGAATAACTAAAAATTAACTAAAACAACTTGGGAAATGATTAGAGAATAACTTGGGTAAAGGAGCTATACAACAGCACAAAGCCTTGCATCCAAGGGTGAATTAGCATGACAAGCTCATGCAAGAAGAGGGGAGGCAACATTAAAAACTCAAGATGGGAAAGGGAGAACTATGACACTTGTTTCTGTAGTAAAAGAGGGGGTAATGAAACCTATTGGTGTTGGTAAGGTGGGGGAATTGCTGGTGTTACAAGCAACCAAGGAAGAGAGGAATGGTGGTGGTTTATGTAGAGGATGGTTGGGTGAAGAACGCATGGGACAAGCACGATTGTGCATGCACAGGTAAAGGTGGACAAGTACACACGGTTTGTGCTTGAGCTACATGGGCATACAAGGATAAAGTGGGAAAGTAAGTTCATGGGTTAAGTGCAAGATGCACGAGTGGAAGAGAAAATGCTCGCATAGGTTGTGTGTGAAGTCGTGTGTGCATTGTGTAAGTGAGGCATGACTAAGGTATGTGATGGGTGTACAATCATGCACCTTAAAATAAACTAAAACAAATCTTGATGGGGGAATAGAAAAGATATGGCCTAAGGTGGTGATGGTTGGGCAATGACGAGGAGGACTAATGAGGAGGTAGTGCTTGTGGTTTATATGGAGAAAACGGTGGTGATGGTTGATGATGGTTGTTGGTGTTGGTTTGAATAAGAGCTAGAGGTAGAAAGAAGAATAAGAAGAGGAAGAATATAGTATGTTAGTTGATATGAAATAGCAACACCAAAGCAAGAGGAGGGGATACTTAAATGGACGATGGGTTACAATGGGCGAAAGTCAAGAAAACCATACACGAGGGGAACATGGGGCAAAGGAGATATGAAGGAGATGATGGCGTGAAGGAGATAACTACATTGGGAAAAAGGAAGGTAGAAGGCCAAAAATTAGAATAGGGTAGAAATGCTAGTTAGGGTAATCAAACCAGGGAAAAACATTCGGATAATAGAATCAGGGTTCCTTAGTAAAATAGATAAGGTTGGGGTCCGAACTATGGTTAAAGCTAATAAAAAAAAATTCTATCCAAATTTTAATCTAATTAAATTTATAGATATAATACACCATAATAATATACATATAAATAATACATTTAATACAAATCATTCTACTATAGTTATTATAACTAATTACACATAATTTTTAATTTTTAATTAGGATTTCTATAAATAGGGTATTACATCGCCAAAGGAAATTGAGGAAAAATCAATCAATCCAAAGCCACCATCATTTGATTGATCACATATTGAATTACTTTCTGTATATTTTTACCGTGAGAAAGAATATAAGGACATAAGAATCAATATTAGATGGTCACCTCCTCACACTCTTTAGTTGATAGGGTGTTATTTAAGAACTTATATGAAAACAATTAGGTAAGTTTGTATTAGTAATAATTAGAAAATAATAATAATAATATTGCTAAATGTATGCATATATTAAAATTTGACGGTTGAATGAGATTGCATTATATATGTCTTTACATGCTGAACTAGTAACCAACCTCTAGCCCACAAATGCATTATGACCTTTGTTTTTAATCATATTAAAATAAAAGTCTCTATTCTCTTCCTCTCATAAATCTTCATTCTTGTGGTTTTAATTTATTTTTATATTTTTAATATAATTATGGAATTTAAATCAATGATTAAATCCTTGGTGTTTTCAATCCTATATTCCACACTCAATTAGATGAGGTAGTACATCATCTGGTTGGCTAACTAATGTAGTAGGTCAGATTGGCCCAATAAAAGAAAAAAGGCTTCAACTAAGTTAATGTGAGCTTTGACTAAATATTTGATGCACATCATAACATTGTGTTGGTTCGTGTAGATGTTGGATAATTTTATTGTAGAATAGTAAATTTTTTGATAAAGATGACTAAAAGTCATGCTCAATCAAATCTACCAACCAATTGTCATGGCTCTAGATCGAACTAAACTCATTAAGAAGAAGATAATTCAATAAATTCTCAATAATAACTAATCTACTTTTGTGAGTCATTAACTATCGTTTAATTGTGAATTTTTGGTGTTAATTATAATCTTTCAATTCTAATTAACAACCTAATTAGATTAAAATAATTTTAAATTATTCTAACCCTAAATAATTAATTGCTAGCAATTAAATAACATAGTTCAAACAATTATAATGATGATTTAATCAATTCATCAAATCAACAACAGAGTCAAACCTAATTTGATCCTAGAAAATTTAATTATTCATGCATAATTGAAATCATAAAGCATAATAATGAAGTCATACACATAATAGTAGCAGAGAAAGAGAAGCATGTAGTAGATAAAACCGTAGAGATGGAATTCAATGCAGTGCTTCAATTCTCCATAATTGATATTACAAATTGAAAGCAAAGGATTTAATCTAATGGGTTTTTGCATAAAAGAAAGATGAGGTTATAGAAAAATTAGACAGATAAGAAAAGGAAGGCCATCACCCAGTGTTTACCCTAAGTTGTCCTTAAATAGGTTTTTAAATATCCTCTCCCAAATGTAACCATTTGATCCTTTAAAAATGTGCTAAGGAAACAAAATTTGATACCCAACACGAGTGTGTTGGAGTTAGAGACTGAGTAATCATGCTAAAAACCACCATGTTGATCAATAAGACAGGTTGTGTTGGCTTATAACTTCTTCGTCTAGAGTCAAAATGAGGTGATCTAAGATGCATTAAAAAGGTGAGAAAAAGATCTATAAGTTTTTTTCTTTGTACTTTTCCAAATTTAGATTGAATTAAAGTAAAATTTCTTCACTTTTCAAGAAAAGCCTTCATATTGTCTCATATCAACCTTATTTGCATCCATTGAGTGCACTTATAAAAAAAATTCCAAGGATCCACAAATCTAAAAAAAGATCTAACAATATGCATAGATAATAGATGGAAATAAGCATATATAAAGAGGGAAATTCAATATAATATTAGTCATTTTACTAATTTATCAACTCCCCCTTGCTTGAATTGTTTATTGTCCTCAAGCAATATGAGTGGAACACATAAGCAAGGTGGACGGTTAAGACAAAAAAAATGATAGGAAATATATCAAGGAAATGTAAAAGTGTCCAATTTCACCTAAACTCACATGCATAAGTGATTTACTCAATCAAAATTCAAACATAAATCACATTTCACGTCTTACATTGGAGATGATGTATATATAAGTGTGTTTTACATGAATATGAGTGATTCAACTAATCAAAGTTGGAAGGATTGACAGAATTTTTCTTTCAGTTGATTCCTTAGAACTCCCTCATGTGTCGGACACATATCAAATCATAATTATCTCATTATTTTTTCACTCAAGGACTCAAAGGAGTATATTCCCCTATGTTTGGTTGACACATTTTCCCCAATGTGTGTAAATGAGTAAAAGAAGGGAATAAAGAAGACATACCACTAACAGTGGTGGTGGTGGAGATGGTTTGTAGCCTTAGGCAAGATGCCAATTTTACATATCATAAGGATAATTGGGTGGTGGAAGTGGAGGATCATTTCTTGTAGCAGGAGTATGAGATGACCTTGGGGGATTAGAAGTTGACATCCTTTTGGCCCCTAAAAGCTATGAATCTGAGGCCAAATAATTTCTTGGAATATTATCATCACTTTGCAAGTGGGTGTACAAGTTCAAACAAGGAGCTCCAGGGTTCAAGAGACCAAGTTAAAAAGCTTGTTTAGTTGCATACTGATTCAGTCATATTCCAAGCATAGACTATAATGAGGTATTTTCTTTTGCAATTATACATACTTCTATTCATATTTTGCTTGTTCTTGTAGCTATGCATGATCTAAAGTTGGAGCAATTTGATGTTAAAACTATATTTTTGTATGGTAAGCTTGAGGAGGAGATTTCCTTGTGACAAAATGATGGTTTTTTTGTTGAGGGGATGCATGATCATATGTGCCTATTACAGAGGTCACTATATAGTTTGAAGTAGTCTCCTAGATAAAGGTATGAATAGCTTGATCAATTTATGCTTGAACATGGTTTCTCTAGGAGTGAGTATGAAGGATGTGTGTACTTGAAGGAGATGGAGAAAGGATATCTTATGTATCTTTTGCTATATATTGATGACATGATTGTTACAACAAAAGATATGTCTGAAGTTGATAAGATGAAGAAAATGGTGAAGAGTGAGTTTGAGATAAAGGATATTGGAGCTACAGACGTGATCTTTGGAATGGAGATTATAAGAGACCGTGAGAGGAACCTTTTGCACTTGTCACAAGAGTTTTATGTGAACAAGGTGTTGGAGAGGCCTCATATGTTATATGTAACACCCCAAAATCACGACTTGAAAATTTCATTTAAATTTTGCTTTACGGAAGCGAAAATTAAAGAACAGTGGGTGTTACCGCCACACTTGACATAAGTTTGGTCTCCTCACCATCCTTACATCAAGTGCTAAGGCTTAAAACAAATCAACCTATCCAAAGATAAGAGAATTATAATACGAAATCAAGAGTTTTGCAAAAGACATATTATCCATGACAAATGATTGTTTAGGAAATTAAATAACTAACCATTTAGAAAATAACAATAGAGTACGCAAAAGTCATTAATGGTTTGCCTTACACTCTTACAGTCCAACAAATTACAAGGAAAAGGGGAAAAAGGGGCAGGGTCCACTCGCTCCCTAAATCTACCTATTCGCCGGGGTGACGCTCCTCGTAGTCTTTTAGCCAACGCATGCCATGGACGTACTCCTCTGAAAAGTGATAGCATCAGTACAACTTCCTCATACTGAGTAAACCACAACGCCTCCAGAGAGGTAGCATACCCACGTAGCAAACATCATACAAGTACGGAATTCAAAGAGAACATATGCTCACATGCAAGGCCACGATTTTGAAACACACAACCAAATCACATTTAACATTACGAGCTGGGTCAAAATCCCTATCAAAGGCATTTACGGCATGCTTATAATTTCATAATCAATTTAACTTACCAAAAACCATACATTATGGCCTAATGGGAAGAATTAGTGATATTCCAAGCAATCTCACCAAGGTCAAGTTATTCCTATTCCGATTATTATAGAAATATTATGGTGGGTGTCTAATTCAGTTATAAAATTCATAGCAATTCTCAAGTGGAATACAATCCCATATCCATGACAAAGATCGTCAAGGAGGGTGGTACCAAAATCAATCACTTGATTCCAGGGCAAAGCTCGCCAAGGAAGCCACACGACATAACAGTCTCCCATACTAAACCTCAGAACTCAAGACCTTAAGTACGCGTACTCCCCATAGAGTGTATGGAATACCTATAGAGAAGAAGTGAACCCCTTGACCCGAAGGCCCAAACTATGCACTCGACGGCCAAATCCAAGGCACGAGATTCCTTTCCAACTCGAGTCTTTCTCTTTAAGTAATTATTGTCTTATGAAATTTCGGGTTATTATTTTCTTTTAGAATATCGAGATTCATAAAGTTTAACTTAGTCAATAATCAACAAACAACGTCACATCCAAAAGACCACGAGGTCGCAACCATTCCAAGCCAACACGACTTACAGTTAGGCATTATGCCATAGCCTGAATAATTATTCGATTCAATATTCAAACAAATTTTCCAATCATTTCCAACATTATTTTAAGGCCAACACTTAATTTAACTAATCCAATTATCCACTTTGGAACACCTTTTTGTCTTAATGACCAAAATACCCCTCAACCTATAACTAGCACATTTTCCTTCACTTTTATTACCAAGTTTACTTACATAGGCTATTTTTCATGAATTGCTAGCATAAGATAACTAATGATACTTTACATCCGATAATTTCTTCAGTACTACAAAGGACCATATTATCCCTAACCATTTATCATACATAGTACACGTAAACACTATTAGCATGCATTTTTAATATTTCATAGGTTCATACAATTTCCACAAATAAATCTCAAACACAATCATAGTATATAAAATTACATTTTACCTTAAACATACCCGTATCATTTTACTAGCATAAATCCAAGTTCGTTACCATTAGCATACACTTTTTCACATTTAAGAATATCACTTCGTCATATAAAAAAAATTGCATGATAACACATATTAATTTACACATCATTATATTCATGTATGAATGAACTACAACATGCTCCCATATAAACTAAATTTTACCTTAGACATATTCATCTCATTTTACTAGCATAATTCAAGTTCGTTATCGTTAACATACACTTTGTCAAATTTTTAGAATATTACTTAGGCATATGAAAAGATTGCATGATAACACATGTAAATTTACACATCATGATATTCATGTAGAAAAGAAATACATCATGCTCCCATTTCCCACAAACATACAATAATTTGATAACTTCATCCTATCATGATTTAATCCTAGAAAACTAGCCTATCATTTTGACATAAAAATTATACCATCTACGGATTAGTTGGATTTACCTAGAGCTAAGAAATATTAACACCACAAGCTTCCTCCACAAATATTCTAAGCAAGGTCGAGGTTACCTAGAAGTGAATACACCATCCAAACTACAAGCATTAATATTTATGCAAAACAAAATAATCAAAATGCAACCTACATAAGCTAATACTTGAAAATGATTAGGAAAATAAACGAGGCAGTCGGTGCATGAATTTAAGCACCGAACCCACTGAAGATAGAGTACTTACTTGGGGAAGAAAAATGGCTGCTTGGGGGAGGTGGAACACAAGGCAAAAGTTGGAATATTTTTTAGACTAAATTCGGTGGAGGGGAGGGGAGTTTGGGGCTGCACTTTCTTTTCTTTTGTTGCTGGAATTTAGGGAAGGGAAGGAGGGGATGCAAGGGGAAAATTTAGAGGGCTTAAAGGGATAAGGAAGGAGGGTGATTTCTGTAGATTGAGGCTAAATAAAAAGGAGGGGAAGTTGGGGGAAAAAGGGGCTGCAAGTGGGTTGTTTCAGGGGGTTGATGGTGTCGATAGGTTTGCATGGGGAAGGAGGTCTGCAAGGGCAAGTTTTGGCATGGGGAAGGGAAGAAAATAGAGGGGTATATGGCTAGAAAGATGGACTAGGTGTGCAAGTTAAGAGGAGGGAAATATAGGGGCTACAAGTTGAGGGAAGCTGGGGTTACGTGACTTGTTGCTGCAAGATGCTAGAAGATGTGATGGAGGATGGCTGGGGGTTAAGGGCTGCGTTTTTGCAGGTGGAGAGGCATGGGAAAGGAGGGAAAAAAGTTTGGTAAAAGATGAGAAGATAGAGGAGGGGTGCAGGTTGGGGAAAGGAGAGATGAGGCTGCAAGTTGGGGGGAAATGGCTGGGTGTCAAAGGTGTGGCTACAGGTTGGTGAGTGACGTGAGGGAGTGTGGATGGGGTTAGAGCTGCTATTGCAGGTTGAAGTGGCATGGGAAAGGAGGATAAATGGGTAGGTAGATAGCTAGAAGGTAGAGTAGGAGTGCAAGTTGGGGAAAGGAAAGATGAGGCTGCAACTTGGAAGGGAAAGGATGGGCGTCGAAGGGTATGGAGCTGCAGGTTGGTGTGTGACATGAGGGAGGATGGGCTGGGTTGATTGTAATCCCCCAAAAATTTCGAAAACCCATATTTTAATAAATAACTTTCTTTGAAATAAAAATTAGCTTGTAAAATTGTTATTTTAATTATTTTATGGATTTTAGAGTATGTATATTTGGATAAGAGTATTTAATAAGCTAAAAATAAATATTTTGCTAATTGTCATATTGTCCCATTTAGATAATTTTCCCAAACTAATATTTTACCAACTTTATCCTTTTTAAACTAATATATTAGATTATAATAAATTAAATTATTAAATTAAATAAATTATCAAGAATATTACATTTACTACTTTATAAATTAATTTATTTTATTTCTCCCATTTTTCCATTTCCTTTTTTTTTTACCCTTCCTTCTTTTTTTTTCTCTCTTTCTTCTTTCCTTTTTCTTTCCCTTTTTTCTTCTCCCTCGGGCTGCCTTGCCAGGCCAGCCTTCCCCGCCCGATTGGGCCTTCGGCCCGCCTCCCCCTTCTCTCCCTCGCGCACCGCCCAGCACACCCCTCCCTCTCTCCCGCGTGCATAACCCGGCCAGCTCCCCTTTCTTTTTTCTTTTCCCCTGGGCCGGCCAGCCTTTTCTTTCCCTTTCCCTGGACCGGCCAGCCTTTGCTTTCCTTTCCCCCGACCGGCCGCCACAGCCCTTCCTTCTTTCTTCTTCTTCTGCGTCTCGACCCAGCAGCCATCACCTTCCCCGACACTCGAACAGGCACGCCGCCGCCTGCAATTGCCGTGCCGACCTGCTGCCACCGACAGCCCCTGCTACTCCCTCCCTCTACCCTGTCCCCTTCTCCCCTCCTTCGAGCCGAGCTACCCTGCACCCCTATCCATGTCTGCAACTTCCCCCTTCCCCGTCGCCACCCTCTCCCTGCCACCCTACCGCCTCCCTGCCGCCCTACGCCCTGCCGCCTGCCCACTTACCTCTCCTCTTCTTTTCTTCTCCCATTTGCCCATTTTCTTATCCCATTTTCGATCCATCTCCTTTCCCCCGAGCTCCCCCCTCTCTCCTTCCTTCTTTCCTTTGTTTTCTGTTTTCTCCTTGCGCCGCCGCCGTCCGCCGCACCGGCCGCCGCACCCAGCCCCTGTGCCGACCCCTGCCACCGCCCCCTACTGCCCTGCATCCCCACACTGCCCCTTTGAGCCCTACACCTCCTCCCTTCTCCACCCCTTCTTTCTTTTCTCCTCATTTCTCCCCTTATCACAGCCATCTTCGCCGCCTTGCCGCCGCCGTATCCGCCGCCCTTAGCCGCCGCGAAACCATCCCCGACCACCTCTTACACCCCCTCTTCACTTCTGCACCATCCACTTGCCTTAGAACCTCCCCCAACTATCTCTTTTTCTAGCCTAAAGTCCCTAAACCGAGCCACCCTTCCTCCCTCCCATTTCAGCCCTCTTCGAGCCTTTCCCCTTTCTTCTTCTGCATGAAACTCACGCTGCTCATGCAGCGTGAGCTCTCCTTTATGTAAAAAAAAAAGAAAAAAAAAAGAAATAAAGAAATGATTTGGCTAATTTCTAAGGTATAATGGTGTTTTATATTAAGTATTTTTACTAACTAAATTTTATAAAGTTTGATACTTGGTTTTTTTTATTTCTAACGTGTATATGATGGATATTATTCTTAGGTGTTGAATTGCTAATTGTGCTTGGTAAGGTTTGATAAATTTGGCGAGATTAAGGTAACCGTTAAATCCCGCTTAAATGCATGGATTAATGCATGTTATCACATTAGGCATTATTAATGTGTACTATGCTTGATATATGTTGCTTAGCATATCATATGTGGTTATTGTGTTTATTGTTGAATGGAAGCATGATAGATTGATGATATGTATGGGGATAATATTTAAGGTAATAATTTGGTGGTTAGGGAAAATATAAATTATTATCCATGTTGTTAAATGCTATGGTGATCCTTATTACATGTGTAACATTTTGTTAGCATTAGGGGGAGATTTTAAAAATGTATATTGTATATGAGTATGGCCTAATACATGGATATGTGCTAATAAGCATTACATTAATTATAAGAGTCATGAGTGAGACTTTAATAATAAGGGTGTGTAAAGAGTAAAGTGGTGAATTTGTTAATAAAAGGAGAAAATAGTAATTTTGGAAGTAGGGGGGGTAAAATTGTAATTTTGTGAATAAAGGATGAAAGAGTATTTTTTTTTTGTAATAAAAAGGGGCAATTTGGTAATCTTATTAAAGAGAATGGCAATTTGGTAAATTGTAATAAAAGGACAATTTGGTAATGTTATAATAAAAGGGTAAAATTGTAATTTTATAATTAAAGGGCAAAATAGTAATTTTATGGTTAAAGGACGAAATGATAATTTTACAATCTAAGGGCGGAATGGTGCGTTGGAAATTAAAGGAGGTAAGATAGTAATTTTATAATTAAGGATAAATGGAAAAGTTATAAGTAAAAGGGCGATATGGTAATTTTGGGAGTTAAGGGGGTAAAATGGTAAATTTGAAGGTAAAGGGGTAAAACGGTAATTGTGTAAATCAAAGGGGTAAAGGTGAACATTGGAAAGGAGTAAATTGGAAATAATAATTATTGAGAAGGGTAAGATAATAAGTTAAATAACTAAAGGGTAATTTGATAATTAATAGTAGGAAAGGGTAAAATGGTAAATATGATAAATGTGAGGGGTAAGTTGGTAATTAAACCAACTGGAGGGTATTTTCGTAATTTTGGATAATGGTGTAGGGTAGTTTGGTAATTATGACAATTAAGAAGGGCAATTCGGTAACTTAAATAACTAAAGGGTAATTTGGTAAAATTAATAACGGAGAAGGGCAAATTTGTAATTATGATCATATGCAAGGGTAATTTGGTAATTTCACCAACCAAAGGGCAATTTGGTAATTTTGACAATGAGGAAGGGTAGTTTGGTAAATGAGAATAAAGGACGGTGAATTGGTGATTAACTGAATAAAGGGTTAATTTGGTAATTAGGATAAGGAGGAAGGGTAATTTGGTAATTTGACCAACTCAAGGATAATTTATTAATTATAATAAAGGAGAAAGGGGCAAAGTGGTAATCTAACCAATTAAATGGAAAGTATATTAAGTGTAATAATTATTAAGGGGGAATTAATGTCCTAATAAGTATGATAAATAATTTAGTAACCTAAATCGAATAAGGGATCACTTGGTGATTTTGTAACAAGGAGGGTAACATGGTAATTTATCAAATAAGGAGGGGTGACGTAGTGATTTTATAAGTAAAGTGGTAAATAAGTACGCAAGGTAAGAATGTTTGATGATTAGTAAGTATCACGAGATTGAGTTTTTAATTCGGAATTATATGAGTTTAGGATGGCCTTATTGATTCTCCTATGTTACTTTGGATGACCACCTGCATAAGAAATTTCTGATGATATCTGAACGATTAAAAGAGGATAATTATCTTCTTGTTGTGTTTTGTGATCACCCTTAATTAAGACACTATTACTTAAAGTGAAAGACCTCGAGATCGGGAATGGTGACTCCTTAGGGGTCGCTACCCTAAGGACGTGGTTTAGTCCACGACTATTTGGTATTTGCTGGTGTGCCTTTGTGCCCCAGCCAGGCCCTATATCTACTCTTTCTAGCTCTACGGACCTAGTTAGGGGGTATGCATACTTAAGGATTAGGTGTCCTTGTCGGTAGGGTACTGAGTCAGCTTTATGCACCAGTACGACCAGGGTACCTTTGCGTCCCTGGGTTACTAGTTGAAGGGTACTGAGTTGCTTTTACGCACCAGTGCGACCGGTGTACCTTTGTGTCCCGGGTTCTTGATCTCCCTATCGAGGCAAATAAATATGATTGATGTGCTGATTTAAGAAAGGAAAGATACTATAATTGAAAGTGGAATATTAATGAGCCGGGCCCAGCGATTTATGATATTGAGTACCGGTCCACCGGTTATAATAGTGGCCAGGAGCGTTGTGCCCTGGGTGATGATTCTTTATATATCCCGGTCCACCGGTTATAATAGTGGCCAGGAGCGTTGTGCCCTGGGTGATGATTCTTTATATATCCCGGTCCACCGGTTATAATAGTGGCCAGGAGCGTTGTGCCCTGGATGATGATTTTATATATTCCAGTCCACCGGCAATAATAGTGGAGGTCCCGAGCTCAATAAAAATTTATTGTGAATGAGTTATGGAAAAATGCTAGTCCTTGAGACTGTTGATTAATGGCCTCAAGGCCCGAAAAATATCTCGATTACTGATCATGGCCTATTTGATATTGGTTGATTGATTATTGAATACATGAAAGTGAATTTTATGTATACGGTATTAATGTATGATTGAGTTATTGGATGTACAAATAATTGGATCTGAATACCATGTTTATACCTATGGTTATATCTGAATGTGGTAGTATCATGTGTAATATGCGTGCATGTATTTTAAGTGTGTTTTTAAAGGGTTACTCAGTACCGTAGTACTGAAGGGTTCCCTTCCTGGGGCCCCTGCCTATTCAATGGGCAGTACCCCTTGCAGGTTGTGTTCAGGTGCTATTCAAGTGGCCCTTGGGGAGAGCGTAAGGTACTGTCCGGAAATTTTTAGGGTTTTTATTTATCCCCTTTAAATTCAACGTATTTATCATTTTGTAATCACCGTGGTTGAATGTTTTTCTTGTAAAGTATTTACTGTGCTGCTCTGATCTTCGAATGCTTAAGTTCTCGTAAAATTTTATTTAACTGCTTTAGCCTTAGCACTTAGTACTGGAACGGTATGAGTGAACCGGTCTGGTACTAAGTGTGGCAGTAATACTCCCAAAATTCACGGTTTATCAAATCGCTTCCGCTAAATTTCTTTTAATTAACGAAATTTTTCAGTAGTGAATTTTGGGGGTGTTACATTGATGGCTACAAAATGCAGGGCTGGGGGTGGCGTGAGAGAGGTGGCAATACAGGGAGGAGAAGGGTTACGTTTGGGGAAGAGGGAAAGCTGCAAAAAGAGGAGGATAGTGCTGGACAAGAAGAGACATATGCATGGAGAGGAGAGGTAAAGGTGACGGGATGCATGGCTGCATGGGCTGCATGCTCTTCGATAGATTGGGGGTGGCTTGGCTAGGTTTAAGTGGGGAAAAAGGTGGGGAAAAAGGTGGGGGTTTGATTAGGAAAAGCTTAGCAAAAGCCTTCTAAGGTATTAAGCTAGCAAGTAAGGTTATGAGGAAAAGAATTCCCACCTAAGCAAAGTTTAATTTCTTCCAAAAAGAAATCATGATACTATTATTATTATGATCAATATTATTATTATCATTATTTTATCACTTCCCTTATTTTATTTTATTTGCAATTATTGCTAACATTATTATTATTCTTACAAGCCCCTTCTATTTTAATTACTCTCTTCTTATTATCGGTATTATTAATGACATCAATTTTTAACTTCCTCTACCCTTTCTTACATTTAATCTGGGTTATTTTTATAACTCAATATTTATGGACCAACTTGAGACAACAAGGAGATCGCTAAAAAATAATAAATGAACAAAACACAAAAAAAAAATCTTATGGCTTACTTCGTCTACTAATCAAACTTTAAGTCTTACGTGTCTAATTTAAAGATTAATTAATACGAGGTATTACATTATATGCCAAGATGGTGAGCAATCCATTGGCTATTCACTTTAGATTTTCAACATTAGATTATCCCGAACCCAAAGAAAAAGAACAGTTCATAGCTATTGTTCCATATTTGAATAATATCAGTTGTATCATGTATGCTATGATGTGCAGTGCTGCACTGGGACGGGGATGGGGACGGGGAAACGGGGACAGAACGAAACGCAGAAATGCCATTCTTTTAAAATCTAGGAAACAGAGACAGTAGGAAACGTTAAAAAAAATTTATATATATATATATATATATATATATATATATATATATATATATATATATATATATATATTAAAAATAGATTAAATTTACTAAAATTAAGAGAGAAAAATAAAAATTTCTAAAATTATTATATATATTAGTTAATTTTAATTATTAATAATTATTTTTTAATAAAAAATTAATTAAATAATATTTTTTAATAAAAATATTAATTAAATAATTTTAATAAAAATTTTGACCCCAAAATGTTTCCGGAGGAGGAAACATTTCTGGGACGTTTTCAAGATGAGGGACGGCACCTGACTGTCGTCCTCGTGCATCAGTGATGATGTGTACTCAGCATGATGTCGCTCAAGTTGTTAGTGTGGTGAGTCAATTGAAAATACGAGAAAGGCTCTTTGAAAAGTAGTGAAGTGGATTTTAAGGTACTTAAAGGGTATGGCATCAACTTGTATAGAGTATGGGAGATTAGCTGATTTGATGGTTGGGTTCATGGAGTCTAATTTGGGGGAGACCTTGATAAAAGAAGATCCACTAATGGATATATATATAATTTTTTTTTTTGTCTTAGTGGTTCAGCTATTAGTTGAAGATCTTCCTTGCAAGAGGTAATGACCTTGTCCACCACTAAGGTAGAGTATATGGCTATGACTAAGGCTTTTTATAAATTCAGGTGGCTTAGTGGTTTAGTATGTAAGGTGGGGTCCGGTCATGGTGCTCCAGTCGTTAGAGGTGATAGCCATAGTGTTATCTATTTAGCGAAGAATCAAAAAAAGTTTCATCGTCGAATGAAACATATTGACATCAAGTATCACTTTATCAAAGGTATTGTTGCTGCTAGCAAAGTTGTATTGTAGAAAGTAGGTACTTTGGATAATCCGGCCGATATACTAACGAAGCCGCTGACCATGGGTATATTTCTCAAACTTTATCGGTGATCATTGTCCTTGAGGTCCTTTTTTGGGCCAGGAATTTTGTGGAAGTTTTTACATGTCACGCGTCACAAAATACTACGTCAATATAGAGAATTGTGAGCTTTGACTAGGTATTTTATGCACAAGATAATATTGTGTTGGTTTGTGTAGGTGTTGGAGAAGTTTATTGTAGAATAGTGAATTATGTGATAAATACAGGGGGCGTGTTTATTAACATGGGTCATACTTATTCACTAAATGTGTTGATGTGTGTGTTGGGAAAAAAGTCAATATTAAGGAAATAAACACTGGGGGTGTAACATCTTAAAATTTTCTATCAAAAAATTTCATTTTAAGCAGAAACGTATTATCAAATAGTTGGGTGCTACTACTGTAGGTAACATACATTTGACTTACCATATCGTCCTTACATCAACTACAAGGTAAAACACTTAGGAAGTAAAATATGATAATAGAAAATGAGGGAACTTTCATAAACATTAGATAAAAGTTTGGAGGTTTACTCAAAGTATAATAATCCAAAATACAAAAAGTGATACCATGGATCTAAAAGTTCAAAAAGGTATCCAGTTAGAACTATCACCCGAATAACATGAATCTACGCCCAAAATGTTAATAAAAAATCACTCCTCTACATATAAAGCATCAAAGGCTACAGACTCATCCATTGGGTCACCATCGACCTGCATAAAGACATATGGGTTGTATACTTGTGGGAATGAGTAGGGGTGTTCAAATGGGTAGTCATGGTTTAACCTAACCCATAGTATCTTAACCCATATTACTCATATAACCCATGGTCTAACCCACAATGGGTTATATAAAATAACTAATAATTTTTAACCCAACCCATCATAACCCACGAGTTATACGGGTTGACCATGGGTTAACATGGGTTAATATATATACAAATAATTCTATCTTGACCTTTATTATCACCTCTTCCACCACCATTGCCGCCACCCCTTCCACCACCATTACTACCATCACTTCTACCACCACCACCACCACCACCACAATTATTTTCCTTCCTCTTTTATTTTTTCCCTCTTTTCTTCAATTCACCGCCACCTCCTTCAATATGATAAAATAATTGAATCCTTCCTTCTTCTCATACAATATTAATGTTTTGAGAATGAAGTTACAATTGCAATATATGTTAACGAAAAGACATTTTTACTATATAACAAGTTCTAATACTATTTTTTAAAAAAGCTCAATTAAACGAGTTCATCGTATCTAATTAACAATGATCTACTATGTAGTCCAAAATGAGTACAACACTTCATTTCTACCCTTCTTAATTAACTCTTCATGGGTTGAAAGATCCATATTGCACGTCATGGGTGAAACCTGAAAAAAAAATCAAACTTAATTTAAAAGTAAATACATATATAAGTATATAACAATAATTGTTTAAATAATATTATAAACACATACCCATTTCCAATTCCTCAAGCACCTCTAGACATTCTTCAATTTCAATTGGTGTAGAGGAAGATCTTAACCAATCTTGGCCACAAACTAGAGCTTCAACTATCTTTGGAGTTAAACAACTCCTAAAAGGATCAAGTATTCTACCACAGGTGGAAAACGCACTCTCCGAAGCAACAGTAGAAATCTGAATAGGCAATATGTCACGGGCCATAATCGAGAGCACATGATATGTGCTAGCTTTAGACCTCCACCAATGTAAAATATCAAAGTTGGGTTTTTCTTCTTCGATGCTATCATCTAAATACCGTTGTAACTCGGATTTGCTTTTTTTCTTCTCCACATCCTGCAAATAAAGTTGCCAATCTTCTTGGCTTTCATTCATCACTTCCTCCACATTAGGAACGGCATCAACATTTTTACTTGGTAGGGGTTGAGACAAAGAACTAGGAGAACCACTACCATGACCCAATGATAATGTGGATAAAGAATAATAATAATCAAACAGGCGTTGTAAAGTATCATCCACTTTCTTCATTAACCTTACAACCTTTTCCTCATTTTCATCCTTATAAAACCTCTTGAAACGAAATTGCAAATACACCAATTTATAACGAGGATCCAAGACCACTGAAATAAACAACATAACATTCACCTTTTCTAAATCACAATATTTCTCAAACTTTTGTTTCATAGCTAATGCCATTCCCCGAAATGTAGAATTTTGACTACAACACCATTTTATCAAGATCGACATAATAGTGTTCACCTCTTTAAAGAAAATATTAGAGGTTATATACTTAGACCCCGAAAATCTCTTCGTCACATGATAAAAGTGCTCCAAATATTTATGTAATGACTTCAAAACACCCCAGTCAAAATTCCTTAGCAAACCTAAATTTCCATCAAGAAAAAACATTGACTCAAGAGCTTTTTGATTTTCTATTGCAGCTTCTATCATCATGTATGTGGAGTTCCAACGAGTGGTAACATCTAAACACAATGCCTTCATTGATACCACCTTTTCTCTTACAACACATTTTTTAAACCATTCTAAACGAGACGGAGAGCTCCTCACATACTTCACACAATCACGGATAGTTGCGATTTCACCATCCACCATATTAATTCCATCCTTTACCATCAAATTAAAAATATGTGCAAAGCATCTAACATGAAAAAAATCACCATTCAAAAGCAATGAATTTCTTCTATTAAGAGTCTCTTTCAAATGATTAATAGCTGCATCATTAGAGATAGCATTATCCACAGTTATCGTACACACTTTATCTAAACCCCACGATAACAAACAATCATCAACAGCTTTTGCAATATTTTCTCCACGATGAGGGGTAGGGAGCACACAAAAATTGATTATTTTTTTTATGTAACTTCCACTATTTATCAATGAAGTGCACGGTTAAACACATATACCCAAGGTTCTGGACCGATGTCCACAAATCTGTGGTCAAGCACACTTGAGATGATGCTCATTGAAGACCTAGCTTTAAATTCTCCTTCTCATCTGTATAAATTTGGATGCAATCCCTAGTTACCATTGCTCTTGAAACCATATGAAATCTAGGTTGCAAATGCTTACAAAATCTTCTAAAACCCTCCTTCTCAACAAAACAAAAGGGCAACTCATCAACTATTATCATCCTTGCAAGCTCCTTACGACACAATTCTTGATCAAATCTCCAATTTTTCATATCAATATGCACATCATGCTTCTCATAAGTAGCATTCCCCCTACTATTCAACTCATTATATGGATATGATTGACATTTATCTAAGTGCCTAATCAAGGTGCTTGTTCCATCGGTCTTTTTCCATTTATACTCTTGATTACAATACTTACATTATACAGATGTGATCAAAGTGGAATCACCTTGTTTGATTTGTGTAAAATGCTCCCAAACAAGTGAGAGAGTCTTATAAGATCGCTTTCTTTTGGAACTAACCGAGCTCAATTCTTCAGACATTATAAATATCCTGTTAAATGTAAATAAGAGGCATAAGTAAATAACAGAGCCAAGAATAGATGCTCATCGGTCCATATTATCAAATCCCATAAAAATAACTGTGAAATAGCTAGCTAGCTGAAACATACCTCTATAATAGCAACATGAAAGTTTTCCTTTTTACTTGCCAATATAGCTTCAGTCTCATTGAAAATAACAGACATTGTACCTAAAAAAAATTAAAAATAGCCATTTCATATAGCAATAGCACCAGGGGAAAAAGGGAAAAGAAAAAATACCCAAAGAGAACATATTAGAAAATAAACATTAATTATGCAAGTGAGCTACTGTCTTAGATGTACATGATAACTAACACAGGTGTACCACAGTATTGAGAGTTCCTTGGCTTTCTTTAATACGCATAGTGTTCTTTAATACATTCCGGTCTATCTTTGTGCTTCCCTAATCTCTGAACCTCTTTCTTTTGCAAGCTAATATACATTCTAGTAGTAGAAGATTTTTCATCAAGTGGAGTGTGGAGTTCTAGTGATGGTCTATTCGAGACTATCAAATGATCAAAATGTAATTAAATAGGATCAAGAAATTGAAGATGTAACTAAATCCATTTTTCATAACAATAAGCTGTTTGGTGCCATATTATATTAATTGTTGCATGCATATATATTACGAAATAGCATCAGTATAATAAAAAACTCGCCATCATTTTTCAACGTCGTACTGTAGATTGTCGTTCTTTGCTAAGGGATTGGGAATTCCCGTTCTTCATCCAACACTCGAACAAGATAAAAAGGCAGAGCATGAAGGTATTCATAGGAAGTACCGAATGAAGGAGCTTGATTGCTACTATTTGGTGATTTTCGGTGTTGTAGCTGTCCCATTTTGCTCATCCACGGCTACTGTCATTGTTCTGAATTGTCGCAGGGTATCTGAATATAGCTACAGGATTAAAAACAAGATATTTAGTTGTTAGATGCATACAAAATAACTTTACTACATATTAAATACTACACTCAGATGAGGTGTTATGTGTTCAGACGACCTAAGGGGGCGAATGGAATAGAATTTGCGAAGGCACCACACTCGGATTTCTGTAATGAAATTTATTGAGATAGTTCTTTAATTGTTATCATAACTCTACCTTTAATTCTCTCTCTTCCCGTTGTTTTTCTATAGCGCAAAACCCCCGACCTCCTTTCTCCTACTCTCTGCCTCTTCAATCTCCAGAGCCGCCGCCACCAGGCAAAGTCGGATAGTGCAACCGCCCCAGCGACGGATGACGAAGACCCCGGCGAACAACAGTGACTAGCAGTAACAACAACCTACGCGAGCAGGGAGCTTCGGCTCGACCCCGTTCCAGCGCCTGCTTGCTTCGTCCACAACCTACGATGCAATTAGGATGGAGATCTATCGTCGAAGAGATAAATTAGGTTGAAGTCGTCAAAAATTTGACCGAGGAGTGAGGAGAGGCAGAGAGAAAATGTCTGAGAAAAAAAAAATTATGAAAATAAATATTCCCATGGCAACCCATGGTCAATTACCATTAAACCCATGCCAACCCATATTTATATAATATATATATGGGTTCAACCCATAATAACCCATATAAAATAATAACCCAACCCATTTATATTATAACTTAAATTTTTGGGTTGGGTTACAACTTACCATGGTAAACCCAACCCATTGAACAGGCCTAGGAATGAGTAGCACCTATAAAATGGGTGATCAGTACGCTACGTATTGAGTAAGGTAACAATACAGTCGAAGTAGGATTACATATAATACATAAGTTTGTATTAAAGAGTAAGCATACATGCGATAATATAAAATATTGTCAGGTAAATACTGATTTTGGGCCTCACTATATAGATATATCATATTCTAATATTTTATTTATGTGGATTTCAAAGACCCCACTATTCTTAAACTGGTGGAATGATCTAAACACCTCTCAGGAACAGTACACCTAAACCCCTATTATTATTCGGTGGAATGGACCCAACACCTCTCAAAGAAAAAATACTCATGAGCTACTATTCTTAAACTAGTGGTACGGTCTGAAGCACCTCTTAGGGACAACACACCTGAGATACTATTATTATCTGGTGGAATAAACCCATAAAAATACCTCGGCCTAACTCGCGTGATCTTTTACTTTAAATGATTAGTATCTTATTTAGAATTGATTGTATATTCAATATTATCATGTAGGACTTATATAGGTATGCAATACATATAATTTAATACATAAACACAACCACAAAAGTATCCTCAAATCACCATAATACACTTAGGGTAGTTAAAATGCTCATATTCTCCGAATCCTTATAAATCCCAATACTAATATATGTAAATCTCTAAAATTCATTTGGGACATATATCCTCAATTATTTGCATAGATGTATATCCAACATTAGTCCCAAATATATACTTCCAAATTTCATTAATATCAAGATATCATATCATAGGATAACATCATTCATATAATATGTCCAACATAAAAGCACATAAACATGCTCATAAAAGTCCTAGCTACGATATGTATCCTTACTAACAAGGACGTCGGGCTCGATGCACATAAATCCTAAACCTTCTCCTCCAAGATTGTCAGAATATTACCTACGAAAATAAAATAATACACGATTAGGCTCAAAGATTATAATCAAGGAAAAATTTAAGATAAAGGAGGGTAAAAATGGAAATAACCAAAGTCAAAGGGAAGGTTGAGTTTCATGAAAGTGTAGTAGAAGGTATGGGGGTGCTATGGTGAAGTTATGGTAGTGTTAGGGTGAGGTTTGGGTGTGTAAAAAAGGGGTTCCACGACCGAAAAAAGGGGGTTCACGGGTGTGCGGCAGGCTATGCACACCCAGGTGGTGAGTTGGGAAGTCGCACGAGAAGGTTATTTGAAGGAAGCACGGTCATGCGTATGAAACATACACATGGGCGAGAAAGAATAGGGGACACATAAACGTGCCCAAGGCTGTGCGCTGCTTGTGTGAGTATGCACAGGCGTGCAATGCTAGTGCACGGATGTGTGCACAGATGTGCGAGCGACTATGCGTGAGCCATGCATGTCATAAAAAGAGACAAGTGTGTGAGAAAATAAGACGACAACGACAGCGGTTGATAGCTATAGTCGATGATGGTGAGGGGGATGATAGGGTGGTTGAGAGGGGTTGATCCACCAAGCACAAGGCAACGCTTGGTGGTTGTGGTGGTGTGTGGTGATTGAGGAGGTGTTTCGATCACACGAAATTGAGAATAAGAAGGAGGAGGAGGAGAGGCTTAGGCAGGGTTATGCTCGATAGAAAATGGCAGAAATGAGGCAAAGAAAATAAAGGAGGAAGAAATATGGAGGATATATATATATATATATATATATATATGCACGTATATGTGTGTGGTGGCGTACAATGGGAAAAATGGTAGAGGATGATGGAGGATGGTGATCAGCATGACAGAGGCACGAGGGAGTGGTAGGGGGTGATGGTTGTTGGTGTCATAGTGCACGAGGGTGGTAGGTCAAATTTTCAACAGGATGAGATGAGAGGATAGGTGAAAATGATGGTGGTGTGTTGCAAGAGATAAAAAATCTCTCATGCCACAATAACGGCACAAGAAGGAGGCGGGAAAAGAAACAAGGAGAAAGAAAAGAAAAGGAAAAAAGGCTAAGGCTAAGGTTAGGATTTAGATTAAATTTTGATTAGCTAAAATAGGTAGGATTAAATATATAAATCTATCGGGATTAAAGTTGGGTTAAGAAATATAAATTGTTCGGGTCAAATATTAGGATTAGATTAAGATTTTGGGATTAAAAAAATATGGTAAGGGTAGAATAAAAGGTTCTCAAGATTAGAATTGGATTAAGGTATTAATTATACCGGATTAGGTTTCGCAAAAATTTATAGGTATTATAGGGGGTGTGTTTTCCAAACAAGGTTCATGTTTTTTTTTACTTATTTTCTAAATATGTTGTTTTGCTCAATAGATTTTTTTTTTCCTAACATTAAAGAGATACGAAAAAACCATAGGTGTCAAGTCATGCGACATAATTTCTTCTTATTCTTCATAAAATTATCCATTATTAGATAATTATAGATTTATATAATTAATTGATTAATTTATATAATCGTCTTACAATTATGGCACAAAAGGTACAATAAATATATTATTATTATCATCATGATTATTATTATTATGACAATAATAATAATTTTTTTTTACTTTAAAGTATTATTAGATTGTATTATAAAATTATTTATAAAAAAAATAAAATTAATATGATAATATAATATACTTTGTAAAATAAAATTAGATTTGAATTTGGGTTTCAAATTTAGATCGGTTCTCGGATTCCGCGAAGTATTATTTCGGCTTCAATTAAAGAAAGAAGAAATTGCAGAGGACTCGTGGTTATTGCCGTTCACGTATTTTTGTCCGGGAGCGTCGTGGGCCTGCAGATGAATTAATAGGAGCTTGCTGTTTTTTTCACATCTTCTGGAGGAAGTAAGGATTTTGATTGATTTGTCCCTATATTCGTCTCCATCAGCAGAAGAGAAGTGGGCCGCCCAATTTTATTTGGTTTTGTCTTTTTTTTTCAAAAAACAAAAATCTAACTAATTGGCAGTTGACTCGTGTAGACGACGAGACGGTTGAGACGTCGCAGGTGATTCCTGGCCCCAGGGACCGAAGATGAGACCGGCGATGGCACGTGGTACCGTGTGGGGCCCTCCGAGTTAAGGGATTGCGTTGTTATTGCGATTGCGAACGGACGTTATCTGCAGAAGTGAAAACAACAGGCGGATTAGACGTCACGTAAGCTCCTTTTTTTTTCTTTTTCTTTTTTTTTTCTATTCCTTTTAGAGATCAGCATGGGAGTTTGTTTGTCGTACTGTAGGTACTGCCGTCAGAAAACCAGCGACGGACGGTGGCGTACCTTTTGTCTTCGGGTTGGGAAAAAAAAAAAAAAAAAAGCTTCTTTCCTTTGGCGAAACCTCGTGCCGCGGACTTTGACCTTGACCTTGGCGTGCGCATGCCCATTGTGTTGTCGGACCGAGTCTCTGATTTTTACGCCTGGAGGATCATCCGACGGCCCACTTGGAAATGCCGGTCTTATATTATCTCCAAAGTCCAACGACAATAATTGCGGTCATTAGAACATCCGCGGCGGCCCATAATAATCCTATTAGAGCCGGGCGGGCCGCCCCCGCCCCGCATGGTGGACGGAGGCAGGCACCTAAATTCATGACTCTCTTTCTTTCCTTCTTTTTTTGGTTGAAGGGCCTTAATTAGCTTTCAGATTGTATTAAAAGGAGCACCACATGTATCGGCTGCCTATCTAATATTTATTTATATGGTCCCCGAATATCGCCCTTTTTGTTTCTTATTTCCATCACGTTTATTTCATTCACGATCTTTTCCTCCCTCCCAAAAACGTACGTTTGACGTATACCATACCGTATTGGCACTCCTCCTCCGGTTTTCAGTTTGGTATTCAATATTCTTGCTTGAAAATATCTTATTCGTCTCCTCTAGAATAATGCCATACCGACTTACTTTCAATATGAATAAATGGGAACGCCTTCTTAATTCGATCGTAAATTTCATTATTTGACATATTCATTTACCGCAAAAATAAAATAAAATAAAATATGTGTTTTAAAATTTGTGGTTTAATTTAAACAAATACATAAATGATATATTCAAATAAATATTTATAAAGATTATAGATAAGTGAGCATCAATCGAAAACTTATCTTAAATTTAACTCATTTAACTAAACTAATAATAGATTTAATCGATATTTTACAAAATTAAATAGAGGCAA
The DNA here is from genome assembly GCA_039764185.1 of Tamarix austromongolica. Taxonomy (NCBI): domain Eukaryota; kingdom Viridiplantae; phylum Streptophyta; class Magnoliopsida; order Caryophyllales; family Tamaricaceae; genus Tamarix; species Tamarix austromongolica. The sequence continues at coordinate 91,714,623 of CM077819.1, read as the reverse complement.
AACACAAATCGAGTCGGAGGTCGGACCACACAATCCTTTTCTTCATATTATTACGCTCTATCAACTTTTGTGTCTTTACATAATATAACTTGCCATCATTATTCCTAATGATAAAAAGACTTGTTCCCCCCACGCACATACGGCTGTGTGGATACTTTTTGGTGAGAATTGAGTCCAAGGCTCGTTCATATTTACAAGGCCTGGGGAAATGTTACTGTCTGGTCTAGGCGGAGGGTTCGGCCTAGGTAGAAGGAAATACGAGTGAATGGCCGGTGAAAAAGGACGGAGGGTAGGGTGTGTTTGGGCTGTGAGTTTCAACGCCCTCCGGACTCTTGCCTTCCGCATGACAATCATATCCAATAAAAATACGACAGCGATGTACAACGAGTTTTAAAAGCGCCAATAATATGCTCTTTTAATTAGGTTTCCTAATAATTAAACTCCGATCCCTTGTGTCCTATACATTTCTGCCCCTTATCTCGAAATATGCTTTTTCCCCTTTTTTTTGTTCTTCGTGTCTTCAAAAAACGGTCCATTCTTTTCTTTTCTTTTTCGTTAACATTATTTGGAAAATAAATAAAAAAAAATAAAGTAACTTTAATTTGGCAAGCCAATCGGGTGGAAGAGAGTACGTATTTTTGACCTGTTATTTTAACATAATACCCTCGAGAGAATATAAATAACCAATCTTATTCTCGTATTGAGATTCATTCGTTTCCGTTAGTTAGATTTTCATTACTATATCAATTTGCACAAATTTTCTTTCTCAACATATTCTTGCTCTGGAGCCACGGATTTTATGGCCATGGGCTTAACAACAACGACGATTTAGTAACTCAAGTGCCCACCAAACTATTTTTTATTTATTTTAATTACTAGTGCTGGTAAGTTGTGTCTTATGGGTGCAGATACGAAAAGTTATATACAAAAATATATATTTTTTTAAAAAAATTAGAGAATAGAAATGAAAGAAAATAGTTAAAAAAAAGTATATATATATGCACACACATTATATACACCATAAAATAAATAGATCTAATCTACTAAAATTGAGTGAGAAAATTTGGTTACATATTTTCCACATTAACTCTAATATTAAAAAAAAAATTGGACTAAAAACAGTACCACCAAAATATCACGTCCTATACTGCTAGTAACTAATTATGTACTCCCTTATGGAGCGTTTGGATTGGGGTGAATGGAGGTTAACGGATGTGAGTTAATTGATTCATCCTATTTGGGTATTTGGTTAATAATTTTATCTAGGTTAATCGAGGTTAATATTTTACCTCCATTCACCTATATTAACCTCGTTTTTATTAACCTTCGATTTCGGGGGTAACCGAGGTAAATATGAAAGAATAAATAAATTTTTGACTTAATAGGACCCAAATACCCCTCAATATGACTTATCTGTTTAATACAAGGATATAAATGTCATATATTTTATTTTTTTAATCTTTATTTACCTCAATCTAAACGAAATTTTTAAAACAATCACCCAGATTAGGTTAATATCATCCAAATAGCATTTTAAAATATTCACTTTCATTCCCTTTACCTAGGTTAATTTGTATTGTTTACCGTCACCTTGATTTACCTCACTCCAAACAAGCCTAAGGCTTCGTTTGGGGTCGGTCCTAACAATTAGAGGCTTTAGGTTGAAAAAAATAATATATTTTTTATGTGTATAAATTTTTTGCTTACATAAAAAATTAAATACTAACTTGTTTCAATAAAAAAAATTAATTCTTATTATCTGACTATTTATATTAGGTTAAATTTTTATTTTTATATTAGATATCCTTATGTGTGTGTGTGTATATATATAAATTTAAAATTTATATTATTTTATAATTTTAATATTGCAATATTCAGAACCTGATCTGGGCTGGCCGGCTAGCTGTCTTAAGGAAGAAGAATCGTAGTACCATCCCTTTTTTCCTCGAGAAAGCCGACACGGAGAGAGAGATAGGGCGCGATGGAACAGAAAGCTGAGGCTTTTTTTTTTTCTCCTCCTTTTTTCTTTTTCTTTCTCAGTTCCTCGGAAGACGTGCGAGAGCAGGCGAATGACGATGGATGGAGGGGGGACAGATGCGATTTTGGCCTTCTGGGGTGGGGGCTTCGAGTGGGGACAGCTTGGAATCTTGAAACGGAGAGAGAGGGCATATCCGTCATACTAATTTGAGTTTTATCCGTTAGTAGTAATTTCGAGGAGAAAATATGGAGATGGGTATTTGATACGCGGCCCTAGATTTTGCGGACGGAGATCGACATAGGGATTGGAGAGAGAGAAGGAACCGGAATTGTTATTCCGCATGACGTCGGTTTTGTACGGACAATCCGAGAATCTCGCTTACAATTCAATATGGACCCAAACGAATTGACCGCCTGGCACTTGCAAGTTGCAAGTTGCAACGACGAGTCTCCGGATCTACTTTATGCCTGTCCCCATTGTTTTTAATGAATTTATTTATTTTTATGTCATAATATTTTTAATAGATTATTATTATTAATTTATATGATTTAATTTTTCATAAAAAAATTATATTATATATATATATATATATATGTAACACTTTGTTTTTGAAAATATTTAAATTTAAAATTTTAATCATTTTATTTACTTAATTTAATAAAAATGTTTATTTCTTTTAATTTTAATTATTTTTATAATTTTATTGACATCTTCGAATTTATATCAAAATTTAATTGCTATCATTGTGAATTATTCTTTATAAATTTATTTATGACCATAAATTTTATTTTATTTATATAATTTTTATTTTCATTCAAAATTTATCTATATTCCACTATGTTCCTTTTTAATATTTTAAGTTTGGTTTTTTTTTATAATAGCTTTTTTTGGTGATTAAAATTTTATCTTGGAATTATATTTTATTAACCAAATAAGTAGTTTAAGTTATAAAGTCTCCTTTAAAGTAATACAATTATGTTAATTATTTCTATCTATAACAAATATTTTATTTGTTTTATTTATTTTTACGAGGTTGATAAGATCGTTAAAAAGAATTTAAATTTATTATTTGCATACCTTATTTTCAAAATTAATTTCCTTCCATTTTTTTTCTTTTTGGTTTGCAATGGACTTTTTTAGGAAATCATTTCAATTAATTTCAACTTCTTAGAATTTAATTTAAATATTATTATCTAGATAGTTTAGAATACTTTTCAAGGTCGTGTTATGTATTTTGGTGAGTACTTGCTCTCATTGGTATTTTCTTCTAACATCTTTTAAATAACTTTTATATTGAACGAATATTTTCAAATCGTTACGAAATCATCTTCGTTAAATGAGTCATGCGAGCAACGGACAACAACAAAGTGTAGAGCAACAATTGATTGCACCATTGTTCGGCCACCATTAGTGTTGCCTAGCAGTGATGCATGGGGACGACAGTCAGGTGACGTCCCCTGTCCCGTCCTGGAAACATTTCTTCTTCTGAAAATATTTCAGAATTGAAATTTATATTAAAATTATTTAATTAATATTTTTATTTAAAAATATTATTTAATTAATTTTTTATTAAAAAATAATAATTAATAATTAAAATTAACTAATATACGTAATAATTTTAGAAATTTTTTATTTTTCTTTCTTAATTTTAGTAAAGTTAATCTATTTTATTTTATATATATTTACATTTCCTATCGTTCCCATCTCCTAAATTTTTTAAAAATGATGTTTCCGCGTTTCGTTCCGTCCCCGTACAACACTGTTGCCTAGCGATCATTGAGAGATCCTCGACCTTCAGTGATGTTCCACTTGTCTTTGTCCTTCGGCGATGTTCCACTTGTCTTTGTCAGTTCCATTTTGCAAATTTCAGCGAGGTATAATTTTTCTTAAACCCTAACTTTAATTTCCATTTTTTTTATTTTTCTTTCTTAATTTTAGTAAATTTAATCTATTTTATTATATATATAATTTTACGTTTCCTATCGTCCCCATTTCCTAAATTTTTAAAAAATAACATTTCCGCGTTTCGTTTCGTCCCCGTATCCCCGTCCCCGTCCCCATACAACACTATTGGCTAGCGATCATTGAGAGATCCTCGACCTTCGGCGATGTTCCACTTGTCTTTGTCCTTTGGCGATGTTCCACTTGTCTCTGTCGGTTCCATTTTCCAAATTTCAGCGAGGTATAATTTTTCTTAAACCCTTAATTTCCAAATTTTTTATTTTTCTTTCTTAATTTTAGTAAATTTAATCTATTTTATTATATATATAATTTTACGTTTCCTATCGTCCCCATTTTCTAATTTTTAAAAAAATAACGTTTCCGTGTTTCGTTCCGTCCCCGTCCCCGTATAACACTGTTGCCTAGCGATCATTGAGAGATCCTCAACCTTCGGCAATGTTCCACTTGTCTTTGTCCTTCGGCGATGTTCCACTTGTCTTTGTCGGTTCCATTTTGCAAATTTCAGCGAGGTATAATTTTTCTTAAACCCTAACTTTAATTTCCATTGATTTTGGATAAATTAGGCTTGATTAAGTTAAATTGACGGTTGGATTCCTTATATATGAGTTGTGTAATTGATTTGGAGTGGTAAATTGTATTGTATGGTGTTAATGGGTGAAATTTAAAATGTTAACCCAAATATGTTCAAGTTTCTCAAAATTATTCGATCAAGCTAGTTTTGATAAAATTTATTGTATAATGTATTTTAAAATGTATCTAATTCCATGTTGACAAATTTAATGTGATAAAAGTAAAGAAATTGATTAAATTGGGATTTTTGAGATTTTTAGAATTTTGGGGCTCAAACCCTAATCAAAGAATTATTTCTTTGAATTTGATTTTTTTTAGCTGTTTTAACTACTTATAATTTTAAAATACTTTAGAATATAATTAATTATATTTTTGATTTGTTAAATTAACAAATTTATAAGAATTGACCGAATTGGAATTTTTAGGTCATAAATATAATCTTCTTAAATTGGGGCATGTCTTTATGGTCTTTTATCAAATTAACTATATAATATGGTTTAGAATATACTTAATTTAATATTCGGATCATTTATTTAAATATTTGAGTAAGAATTAACTAGATTCACATTGTGGGCCAAAATCCTAATTTTTGGAAATGCATATCATAAATTGGTTATTTATAAGATTTTTTTTTGTCGAGATTTATTATTTATATTTGTCAAAAATTGGTTGGATTGTATTTTTAAACTATCAATTTGTGGTAATCAAAGTTAATTTTTTAATTTACAGTTTGGGTTTAGACTCCCTAATTTTCAGAGATAATTTTATAAAATTGATTTGTTTGTGCTTCTTTTACTTAATTAATTACTAGCTTTGATTTAAAATCATTCTAATTGTGTTTCTATCTTATTGAATTGGATTAGTTCTATGAAATTGGTTGGTTTGTCTTCTTGGTTGCAAAGTTTAATTAGTAAGTCACTTTTGATAAAATTAACTTATCATATATAGTCCTTATCCTCAATATTCCAAATCAATTTGAACTGTCCTAAATGATATTTGATGGACTCGGTTTGGTTAATAATCAATTTTGAATCTTATTGGAGCTATGCTCTTGAATCTTAGGTCTTGATATATTTTACAGGGAAGCTTATTTGTGCTTTCTTTGTTGATTAAATTGTAGTGCTGGAATTTTTGGTCTATGGTGTAGTTTTCTAACCTTGTTCTACGATTTCTATCGATGATCTAGGAATGCAATCTTGTGGATCCCTAGGCTAGTGATCTCCCTCTCTTTGTTATTTCTCTTGGCTAGGTTCTGGCTTGGGTAAGTGAAATACCCAAAAACCCTAATTTTAGAAATTATGGTAAAATAAGGATTTATTAGGAAAATTAATTAAATAGATTATTTTATTTAAAATAAGAGGAAGTAATTAAGGAAAAATCAAGAGGAAACTAACAAATAATTTAATTAGGAAAAATTAGGGTGTTTTTCTAATTAAAATGGAATTAAGGAAAAATTATTCAAAATATCCTAAATTAATCTAAAAAGGGACTTTATTTATTATTTTATTAAAATATTATTATTTTAAATATTTTAAAATACCAAAATGTTCTAAATACCCCAACCCATCTATTTTTCCCTTTTCCCTTTTCCCTTTTTCCCCTTCTTTTCCTTTTTTCTTTTCTTTCCTTCCTTTCCTTTCTCCTTTTCCTTTTTTTCCTTCCTCCCCCGATTTGGACCAGCCTCCCCCGCAGTCCAAACCTTCCTCCCTCTCTTCTCTCCCCCGCACAGCCCAGCCCACATCAAATTTTTTCCCTGCCCAACCGCCCTGTCCTCTCTCCTTTTTCTTTCTTTCTTTTTCCCTTGGGTCGGCCGGTCCATTCCTTCCTTCTTCTTCCTTCTTCTTCCTCGACTCTTCTTTTTCCCTACTCCTTCCCCGTGCAGGCATGAGGCCCCTACAACTCCCCACATGCCAGCCTGCCACCACCCCTCTCTTCCCCGTCGATTCCTCTCCCTTCTCGACCCAATCAACCCTCCCCTCTCTCCTCGCGCGTGCCCCTTCCCTCTTCCTTTTCTTCTCCCCCGACCAAACAAGACCTGCAACTTTGCAAGCTTGTACCGGTATGCTGCCACCGGCCGACAACCTGCCACGCATGCCCCTCTCTTGCCCTCTTTCCCCTCTATCATTTTCTCCCTTTAATGGCCTATAAATACCCCATAACTGCCCCCCATTCGGTATTTCTTTCCCTGCCCAGAAATCCCCCCTTTGTTGCTCTGCCACCCATTCAGATGACTACCTCGTGGTCGCCGCCTAGCACTGCCGACCGAACCACCCCCCAAACTACTCCCTACACCACCCTCCACCAAACTACACTACTCACCACCCTCGATTCTTCCTGCACGAGCCGCCTTGGTCGTGTAAAGTTGGCTCCTCGATCAACCCCTTCTCACCCATTGCCGCCCTTCTTGCTGTCGTTCACCACTGTTTCCACCGCAACCACCATTCCCCCTACCCCCCAGAACAACCAGCAGGGCCTCCTCTACCTCCCCTTGCGTCCCTCTCCTTCTCCCTTCCTCCCTCTCCACCACCTTCGGCCACCACACCCACTACCGCATGCGCCGCCCCTTTGGTTGCACCACCACCACCATTCCAGCCCTCTCAACCTAGGACATCCACCAGCATCTCGATCACCCTCTCATTCCCCCCTCTTCTATCCTAAACAACCACCTTTCCCCCTCCCCTCTCTTCTCCCTCTACCGTCGTCGTCGGTGCCGCCTAGTCACCATCCCTAGGTGGTATCCTAACCTCCAAAGCCCTTAAACCCTATTTATGCAAATGTTATCATTTTTATTAGTATTAATATTATTATTATTAATATCATTATCATTATCATTATCATGATCATCATCATCATTATTATTATTATTATTATTATTATTATGTTATCATTATTATTATTAAATATAACTTCGGAGTATTACTATTATTATGATTATTAATGGTCAAAACCTTATTATTATTATTATTATTATTATTATTATTGTTGTCATTATTTTTATTATCATTATTACTATTATTATCATCATCATCATCATTATTATTATTACTACTAACTTTGGCATATTATCACTTTTATTATTATTGTAAAAACCCTTATATTGTTATTACCATTTTGATTATTATTATTATTCTTAACATTATTATTATTATTATTATTATTATTATTATTATTATTATTATTATTATTATTATCACTATCACTATCACTATCACTATTATTATACTTGACCATATTATCACTAAGGTTACTATTATTATGATTATTAGGACCCTTATTTGTATTATTCTTAAGATTATAACTATTATTAATATCACTATTATTATTAGTAGTAGTAGTAGTATTACTTTGTCATTATTGTTAATATTACTTATACCACTAATATTACTATCACTACTAGCATTTTTATTATTATTAGTATCATTATTGTCACTACTCTAGTATTACTAATATCATTATTATTGTTAATAAGACTTGGGTTGTTATTAGTATTATCACTACAACTATTATTATTATTATTATTATTATTATTATTATTATTAGTAATATTAAGCTATTATCTTTAATAATGTAGATAGTGCTATAAATACTTTAACATGAACCGATACATCTACTAAAACCTATTTTAACTAGTAATAATATGGTTAGCTACTTTAAAAATAATAACCCTACTTGTATTTATAAAACAACTATTATCATTATTAGTAACCTTAATAAGAGGTTATGATAAGGTAAGGTAGGAAATAATGGTAATTTTGGTAAGAGGGAAGGTAACCCTTAGTATTCCCCTCTTATAGGTAGGGATGGCAACGGATAGAGTAAAGATTGGGCATTCCCTATCTGTTACCCAAACTCGATAAGAAAACCTATACCCATATCTGTATCTAAACCTGTCGGGTATTTTTTTTCCTCATCTATATTCATTTATCCATATCCATTTATATATGTCAGTTAAAAACCATTAATTATAAAGTAAAAATCATTTAATGTTAGAATTATATACTTAGATTGTTAAAATTTAATCATATATTCACTTTTGGCCTTAGAAAATATACTTAAGGTTACATAAATGAAGGTAAAAATATAATTTTGTATCAGGTAAATAGATGCGGGTACAGATTTGAGGATCCCTTAGCCATATCCATACCCAAACTAGTAGATATTTCTCCCCTTCCTCTATACCCGTATCCATATCCGTTTATCCATATCTATTTACACATCCAATGGATAAAACCTGTCGGATTTTGGGTAAAACCCATCCGATTGTCATCCTTATTTATAGGTGAATCCAGTCAAAACCCTAAGGAGGCGTAGAAGCGTGCTCCAAGACCAGCGTCGTATTAGATAAGGATGTAGCTAAGACCAGCTATGTGTGTGTTACGTGCCTTGTATGCCATATGTTATGTTATGTTGTGTACTTTATGATTATTATGACTATTTACTTGTAGCTCAGCTTGGAGTTGAGGTATGCTTATATAACTCCCTTATTGCATGTGTATAATGATATATATGTTGCGCTTATGATGTTATATGATGTGACCCTCTAGGACATGCATGCTATGATGTTTAATAATATAATATGGGGCGGAAGGATGAAAATGAAAAAAAAGGGAAGTGAGTTGACAAAAGGGATATGAGATTGACCTAATTATCTCATGATCCATAAGGGGGCAAATAAAAGGAAATTATGAACAAAATAAAAGAGTGGGGTGAGCCTTACATGGGATGGAAGGAGTTTGTATGAGAAATTCTAGGGTTTGTATGGAAATTTCTAGGGTTTGCATGGGATGAAAGGAGTTTGGATGTAAAATTTTAGGGTTTGTATGGGATGGAAGGAGTTTACATGGGAATTTATAGGGTTTGCATGGGATGAAAAGAGTTTGTATGGGGATGATCCTTACGTGAGAAAAGTTTTCTTGGGGCGTAAGTGAGGTAAGGGAAGAGTTGTTGGGGGTGATTGAAGACTTTGTGTGAAAAATAGTACATGGGTTGGTACAAGGGTGCATGGGAAACCTGGCTAAGGTTTTGGAGAAAAACCATAATTGGAGGTGGTCGTGAAAGTAAAAATAATTGAGGGTGAGTGAAATATAGGATAAAAGTAGAAGAATATCATGTGTAGGGTGAACATGGGTGTCATAGGAAAGAAAGGATGGTAGGTGAGTAATAGAGATGTGACATATAGGAAGGAAAGGTGTTAGGGTTTGGAGTGGCTAACTAGGGTTTCATAATCACATGTGTATTTGGGGAGTAAAGTGAAATGATTGGGGTTGAATCTAAGTGAGATCATGTGTTGGGTAATAAAAGAACTTTGGTTGTATAAGACAGAGGAAGGATGGGATACATAGGTCTAATTAGGGTTTCAGGGGGAAAACCTAGAGGATGATAGTGAGTGGACTTGGATGGCATAAGGCAGTGGGCCTTGACCCACACACTTAGGAGTTGGGTTTTCAGTATGAGTAAGTGGAAGAATGAAAGGATGCCAGGGTGTGTTAGGAGGTGCAGAAGTCTCAAGATATGGGATATACCCTCTTGGGAGAATAAAAGTAGACGGATTGTAACATGCAAGTCAAGGGTGGAAATATTTACTGAATAAGTCACAAATAAGATACTAACCATTTAAAGAGGAAGATTGTTGGGCCGAACCTAGACTGGTCCACCGGTAATGAATAGTGCCCAAGAGCATTTTGCCCTGCATGTTTTTGGTCCACCGGCTATAATAGTGGGGGATTCTGTTCTCAACAAATCAAACATAATGATGATAAGTCATAGGAAAGACACTAAGTAATTTTAGTGAAACACAATGAAAGTTGGGGCCAGACCGGTCCACCGACGAATAATAGTGTCCAGGAGCACTTTGACCTAAAGACCGATCCACCGGCAATGATAGTAGTTAGGAGTGTTCTTCCCTGTAAGTTTCTGGTCCATCGGTTATAATAGTGGGGTTCCTACATTCTCATGGATTGATAAAGAGCATAGTATGAAATGAGTATATTGATCAGAGATCTAAAGAATAAGTTTGTTTGGACTATAGCTCGGCCTTTATTATCTGTATTGTTTGTATGTTGTTTATATGGTCATGCTTGTATTATATGCCTTCTATGTTTAGCCTTAGATGCATGGTTACCTTACTCAGTATGTAGAGTACTGACCACCCGTTTCATGGGTGCTGCTCATTTCCATGAGCAGAGCCCACTCGAGTTTGTGCAGGTAGGAAATGTTATTTTTGATGCCTACGATACTTACGAGGCATCGGGTAAGGCCGAGAGTTGAGCTTGGACTTGGCTTGGAGATCGAGAGCGACTTGGCCGGATTTCCTTTTTACCGTTCAATTACCTTGTATCAATTTATTTTAGTTCTGTTTTATCGTACTGTACCTTTTACCCCTTTAGGAACTTTAATTATGTACTCTTGGATTGTAAACTCTTTTACACACACTTTGATTTCTGTATTATGACCAATTTAGTTCTTCTATGAATTCTTGTTTTAAGTTTGACTCATGATTGACAATAATTTTTCTTTAGCCTTATGGTTAGTACGAGACTAGCCGGGGGCCAGACTTGTACTGATCACGGCGGTAATATCTCCAAAATTCACAGTTTGTTTTCTTTGCTTCCACTATATCTTTTAATAAAACGAACTTTTTTAGTAGTGAATTTTGGGGGCGTTACAGTAAGCCTCTACTTACCTTTTTTTATGGTGGAATCATTAAATGCATGTCTTCTTGAATTTGAAGGTGATAAGTATACTTTATGTGATTTATATATGTCAAGGGTATGACATGTTCTATATGATACTTTCATGTATCTATACAATTGGTTAAGTATGTATTACAATGGTGTGATACCTTACGTTGGGTTTTTATGCCATAAAATTGATCGGTTTTAATGTCACTTGATAAATGATTGGCTTTAATGGCACTTGGGATTATGCAGCTTTAATGCCACTTGGGATTGTTCAGCTTTATTTTTATTTCATTTAGATATTCTTTTAGGTATTCAAATAAGATAAAATTAAACTATAATAATAAGGTTAAATTATAAAAAATATAAATAACTTAAAAATATTATATCAAACATTAAGGAGTGACATATCTCCCAAAGTATACCTTATCCTCCTTTTAGGTTTCTCTTCTATTATTTCTGTAATGAAAATAAGTCTTATCAAAGTCCAACCTCTAAAATATTTAGAAAGTGAAAAAAGAAAAAAGAACTGTGTGTTACAGCTTAAAGGGTTCAATTTCAGACTAGTGTTTGGCCTGACAAACTCTTACACTCTATATTGCTAAGGCACATATCATGATTTAACTTCTTCATGACATCTTATGATCAAGACAATTGAGACCCAAGGGAGAGGATTAAACTTTCTTAGGGAAGTGAAAAGAGAGAGACAAAGAGGACAGTTCAAGGACCAATGAAAAAATCAATTAACCCTCATACACGCTAGGGTATAATTAGCAAAATTGACCCAACTTTAAGTATTTGACGAAATCTAATCCAATTTTTTGGAAAAATTATCTAATTTCAAACAAAAAAAATTATAACATGAATTTTATTTTTATTCAATCCAATGCATATATGAAAATCCAATATAACTATAAACCCATCACTTATTTAGTTCAACCTGATACTTATTCAAAATTTAATATGACTTGATATATTATTAGTCCAAAGTATATTTAACTAAGCCTAATAACTATTTAAGCCTTGATAGTTGATACTAATATGAATTTTATTATTATTATTATTAGGCATGACTACTGGTAATATTAATATTAAAAGTATTATTGTTGTTGTTGTTGTTACAACAAGCGCTAGTTATTAGTTTATTATGAGTAATATATTATTATTATTATTGGTATTATTAATGTCTTATTAGTAATTTTGTTATTATTTTTGCTATCATCATCAACATCATCATCATCATCATCATCATCATCATCATCATCATCATCATCATCGTTGTTGTTGTTGTTGTTGTTGTTGTTGTTGTTGTTGTTTTTGATCATAAAGAAGATAACTTTTCATTTTAATTTTCTAATTTTAAAATTAGTTTTATTATATGAATATATTATGTCAATTTTATATAGAAAATTGTTTTTAGGTTCTCCATTGGAACTAGATATGAAAATGAACAATAGCTTTAAAAAAGTAAACTTATTAATTAATATTAAATAATTATAATAATAATAAAGTACACATTTTATTATTTATTTAAATTTTTTATAAATACATTATGTGCATCCTTATTTATCAATAATATTCTACTTTTACTAACTTTTTTTTTACAATAAAGAACAATATTAAAAAATTATAATATTATATAAATAAGTAGCAGTTAATATCATAATTTTAATTACATGCTTTCATGAAGTCAAATATAATATTTACTTATGAGGTTTATAAGTTAAATTAATTTATTCAATTTGACCTAAATTTATAGTGGTCAAATTAATATTAATTTACTTCAAATCCAACTTTAACAATCAAAACTTAAAAAGATTCCATCCATTAATTTAATATAAAATAATCTAAATATAAATTAGTTCATCTTAAACTTGAATTTGAACTAATTTAATCTAAATCGGATAATAAAATAATTTAAAATAACTCGAATTTAAAATAACTTATCCCGTGACCATCCAACCCGAATTATCCTATTGACTATCGTTACCGCTAAAAATATCTAACTTGACTTCTTGTCCCGTACCAAGGAAATATGAAATCATGGTGCCTGTCGGACACATTTAATTGCATCCGAACTAACCGAAGAGGTCAAACTAAGTGCAAACAACGGGGAAAATGCAACGCGTGTTTGTGATTCATCACCCGTTAATCTTTTGTTTTTCCTAGAATGACTATTTTATCCTGGGCGAGGAGATTAGATTAGATCTGTGACTTTGCGAGAGATAAAATTGTGTTGGTCAACGACCACTCAGACCAAACTTCGACATGTAACTTGGTTTGGACTGGGCAAATGAACTTTTCTCTGAGTGTCAACTTAGTTGTGAAATATCACCTGCCGAGTGTCCCAAATTCAAATCTCCTTTTGCCCTTTGTCAGCATTATGATATTTTTATAGTAAGGATATAATTGTTAGAAATAAACAAAAATCTAGCTAAAAAATAAATGTTGAAAATTAGATGGCTAAAATCTTAAGTTTATTCGATATATTATTTTAGTAATTTTTTTTTATAAAAAACAGATATTTAATTTTTTTTGCTCAAAATCCAACAAACATAATATAAGGTTTTTTTTTTTAAAAAAAAAACACATTTCATCTAACTGCACTAAAACAAGGTTAACAATCACGTACTATTTTTCATCCTAAAATTTTTTTAGTATTAGAAATATTCAACTAATTTTTTATAAAAAAATTATAAATAACTTGCATTAATTAATGTAGATGATAATTTTGTAAAATTTTTATTTTTCTCTTTTAATTCTACTAGATTTGGTATAATTTTTTTTAATTATATATATATTTTTTTTCGTCTTTGTTATAATTTTTTTTTTCATTTTTCCAACTACGTCCACGTGTAACACAAGTGTCATGTCAATTTTATCCTAACTATGGTTACTTATATTGTTTGATACTCGTAGTTAGTGGCTCTCTATGAATAAATTAAAAAAAATCTCATTAAATTTGATTTGACATAATGGTTTATCTTATCATTAATTCACTAGTGAAGACTGTCTTTCAAACGTTCGTGAAGCGGTGAATGTAGGACCGCAAGTCCTTTCATCTAATGGGGACTTCGAAAATATTTTGTCTAGTTCAACGATATATGTTCTCTCTTAAAATAATGCTACAAATCTCCCTGATTAAATTTTAATAACTAATAATTTTAATAAAAATTATAAAAATAATAATAATAGAAAAATAAATTTTAGTATATATATATATATATAATAACTATATTTTTAGACTATAATATATTATAATTTAAAAAACGTTAATAGTAAAAATTTACTTTTAAAATTCAAGATGTCATATTTTATTTTATGGAACGAGTATTATATATATATTTCATATTAAATCACTTTACATTTTGACTATAAATTAGAACACTTAAAAAAATTATTATCATACACTAATAAATTAAAAAAAAAACTAATACTACAGGTGAATAAAATATGTTTTTTTTTTGTGATATACTAATTATTAAGAAAATATTAACAGGCATTTTAAATTGATTACTCCTATATCAACTCTATTAATCTCCTACCTTAACAGTTTTCCAAGGTATGAATCTTAATCCACTCGAGGTGTCATTTTCTATATACGGTGTGTGGACTGTATACCGAAAACGATTGGTGGTAGATTTAACAGCGCATCCGATCCACGAATTAGCTGGCTGGACGTCAAAACAAACAATAATGAATGAAGGACACGGTCTTACTTTTGGGTGAAAGACTAGGGAACAAAGTCAAGCTGAAAAGGAGCTACATGGACGATCCTAACAAGCAACAACCAGCCCAATGTAAGGTCAAGGTTTAGACCTGTTTTATTTTTTTATTTATATAAGAGAAATAGTATCCCTAATGCCTCAAATTTGCAAATAACCGAACGTAAAATAACTATATTATTTATATTAAATTACACATTAAGTTTTTTTTTCATTCATATTTTTCCATTAGAGCTTACAATTTTATTTTATTTTTTTGCACAATTTAGGCTATATCTTTACTTGCACCCCTGAAATTATTAAATAACTAAATATCTTTATTTGCATTCCACTAATGAAAGAGCGTTTCACAAATTACTTGTAGATTCATAAACATAGGGGGGGGGGAATACTCATTAAGACTCGAGAGCAAGGGATGAAGAGAATAAATTACACTACGATATAAATTATTCGTTGTTACTTAGGCTTTTTACGAAACCAATTGATGAACGATAATTCGTTACAAAAATAGTGTTTAATATTGAAGAAAGTCTTACATAATATGAAAATTGTTCAAACTATTTCAGATAATTTTTTTAGAGGAAAAAGAGGGGTTTTATAGATTTTGCATGCCAAAAACAAAGGTCTAAGATATGTAATCCAAATAACTATGGTTCTTAAGATCATTTGAAAATGAAGAGAAAGCTTGCTTGTTGAGCCTCTATGATACATTACTAGTACATCTTGTTGATACTAAACAACAAAAGAAGGATGCAAGCTAAGTAAACTTCTACATTCGTTGATGGCTTATGCTACTCTCTAAGGCAGATCCAAGTCATTATAATTAAGTAATTTCACCAAAGTACTGTAGCCAAATTAGAAGGCAATATATCAGAAGTTTGTTGAAAATGCCAACCTCATTGTCATTATTGATGCCTTTACATCTGCTAAGATAGCATAGTTGTGGTCTGAATAAAACTCGCCTAGCTACATCGTACTCAATCGACAAATTGGGCTTGTGGAAATGTCTCATTCTCACGATTTGGGATGTACTCATCTGAACCACTAACACACGCGCCAATTGAGGTAAACATACAAGGACTCCGCCTTCACTTTTCATTCATTTATGAACCACCCCAACTCTTTACAATTGAGCTCCATATTTAAAATGGAAGCTTAAACAACAAAGGGAGAAAGGTAACAAGAAAAATAAAAATGGGAACCTAAGGCCTCAAATTTGAGATGATAGGGGAGGTGTGCTCTAATTAGATAGAAGGAGAGAGGGAGAAGAGACATAAATGGCAAAAAGGATGCCACTAGACCAAAAGAACATGAGAGAGAATGTAAATGAGAAAAGAGAGAAATAGAGGTAATAAAAAGGGTAGTTAGAGCACAAGTTAGGATGAACAGGTTGGGCTAAAACTTGGGCCTAAGATCAAGTTTTGGTTCGGTCCAAAGTACTTAGCCCAAAAGTCTTAAAATATATCCTCATATTTATATTGGGCCTAAGGGAGACGATTGGAATCCAACGCCACCAACCCCGAGTCTAATGTCAATAGTATTTTAAGACTAGATCACCTATTTCATTAAGGTATAGAGGAGACAGTTAGAAATCAACGCCATCAAATCCAAGTGATGCAGGAGAAAACACTAAAGAATTGACTTTCATAATTATGGAACCAATTATTCTTCATTTAGAAAGTATCTCCCACAAATTAGAAGACCAATGGATGGTTACGTTGCTAGAAACGTACCAAACAAGCAACTAAGTATCTACGTACATATGCATGACATGCATGGAAATGATGACCACGTGCATGGGGAGTTTCTTTACAGACTTATCAAGCACTAATATTAATATCAGCTAATTAATTAATTAAGTAGAAGAGTTAGATAATAGATAAAGCATAAAGTTAGCATAAAGTAGCATAATATCTTTTAACTTGGAATCTTTTGAATTATGCCTTTTAGCTAAGTGGTAGAATGGCTATAAACAGCCATAGAAGGCATGATTATGGACATAAAAAGTTGAAGATCAATATTGAAGTCGAATACAAGTTGAATTATGTGTGAGTTCAATTCAAGTTAATCAAATATGTGTGAATAATTTAACTTGAAAGTTGTAATCTCCTCGTCTGTGTGAATTAAAGATTAATTCATATCTTTTCTACTCTCCATAATCCATATTTTTTCAGCCATAATTATCATCCAAACCTCACTCCAATTCGAAGCTAAGTGAAGCCCTAATTTAGTTTCCACATTCAAAACCCTAAACCACCATTCAAAACCCTAAACCCTTCCATGCAAACCAAACATCACCTTAACCCTTTGATGTGTGTGGGAGGGTGTAATATTTAATTATGTGAAATTAATGGTTCGAATGGAGTTTAGATAATATGATAAAGGCTCGGTGATAGTGAGTTAAAAGATTAAATCTTAAAAAGTAATGTAAATAAGATGATGGTGGTTTGAATTGTGGTAGAAGAGTGATGATGATGATTCGGTGATGATGGTTTAACAATGATGATAGTTCGAATGAAATATACTAATTAGAATACAAATTCAATGATGGCATTGATAATTGGAGATTGAATTGAATTGAAGTTGAAGATCAACATTGAATGAATTCTATGTGATTTCAAACTCAAGCAAATAATGATGTAAAAAAAATTTCAAGATTTTGAAGATTGTCTTATGCATCACGAAAGAAGGAAGCAAGGGTAAAATTTGAAGATAATTATTTACCCTAACATATGGATATCATCAGAAATATTATTAAATCAAGAGTCCAACGCATCTTTCGGATCTCAAATCCAAGTTTTCTACACAAAGTTATGATTGTTTTTCTATATGTGTGTTAAGCTAAAGTTTTACATACTAATAGATAAAGTGTCGTAATTAGCATTATGGACGCCATTATCTTTTGATATTTATTATCTAGGTTTTTATTGAATTATTTCATAATTATGTTAGGATATTAGTTAATTAATTTATCTCCTTAATCATTAAGAAATTAGATAGTGTTTATCTTTTTATCTTATGATGTATCTTATCTTTTTAAGATTTTGTTAGGATTTAATTATTACTATCATAGGACACTACTATTTATGTGAATAGTAATTTAATTAGTGTTTATGATATTTAGATTTAGTTTATCTTATTATTAAGGAGGTTATATAAGGAGGTGGATATTATTCTATAAATATCGCATGTAAACTCATTATTTGAGGAGGATAGTGGAATTGAGTTATTAAATCGAGTTTTCTTTCATCGAAACCCTGTGTGAGTTTCTTTGTTCCATGTTTACATTATCTGTGTGATTTGTAAAATAGATTTATCTCTAAATTATCTTATCTATGTGAGTGATAATTTAGAAACCCTCTATACCTTTCCTGTGTGGGTTTGTATAGAGTTATCTAGTGAAGTTTATTGTGTGTTTCTTCATTAGAGATCATTTGAGAGTTATTTGTGTGAGGCTTTCAAAGCTAGTTCGAAGAATTATTTTGTGTGATCCTTCATCCATATCCTCAATTTAGAATTAGACACATAAAAGTGGAGAATTTTGAAACCCCTCATTCCGCTACACATCACCCTTCTATTCGAACTAAACCCTAACCCTAACCCTAAACCATGACATCATCCTCCATCTAAACCTAACATTCGAATCCTCATCATCATATATAAATCATTGTCGAATACATATCTTAATTAACAAAGCACATTCAAATCAACACCATTGGTTAACCATCATCAATGAATCATCATCACTTTGTGAGAACCATATTCATCCTTTGTTCACCCTATTTGAATGTTCTTCTCATCCATACCTTATTATTAAAGCTTCTTCTAATTAATATCATCCCAACCGAGCCATAATATAATCAATTTGAGAATCTCATCCTCCCACACTCATCACCAAGTCTTATATCAGTAGAGTTTTCAAAAATATTTATCATCATTAACTTCTAACTCATACACCCCATAAAAGTATTAATCACGAAATAGGATTGGGTTAGTTATTTGACTAATCTTTCCATCGTCTAATAAGTCCTAATCTATCTTACTTAGGACAACTATATTAATGCTCCTATTAATACTTGATGATTATATTACATTATCCAACTTCATGTCCCAGCATGCCCTGAATATAGAAAATACAAAATCATTAGACCACATACAAGACAAAGAGGAACTATAATAAATAGGATGGAGAAGTACATTTATTAAGGCAGAGTATACCTCATCCCCTTTCTTGAGAAGGTTTCATCCCCGAAACCTACATCAAATCATCAAAAGGATACAGGTCAAAGATATTGAAAGTTAGATTAATAACCTCATATTTTTTGGTTAAGTCTACCTTGCACACATTATCATTCACTTTCTTCAAAACAGTGAATGAACCATCACCCCTCGCATCAAGCTTAATTTTTCGGTGATTAGGGAATCAATGCTTGCATAGATGTAACCACACTAGATCACCAAGTTAGAAGACTATTTTATTTTTATGCTTGCATAGATGTAAAAAAAAAATAGAAAGTGGGAAACCTATGAAATCAACTATAAAGTATCATAAAGAATATCATAATCACCATAAAAGGTGGCATAATATAAATGGGTATATTTGAAATTGAAACCTCCTATAAAAAAAGAGCTAGCTATAACCACTAGATTAAAATTCACCGGTGACAAAAAAGTTGCTATGGGTAGTATTGCACTAGAAAAGGGATGGGGATGCAAAAATAGGAAAATGTAGAAATAGGAAACGATAATTCTTAAAAAAAATTAGGAAATAGGGACTTGAGAAAAAATAATAATTTGTGTGTGTGTATTATTCAATTTATAGATTTACACACATATTAAGTCCTTATATATATAATAACAAGTATATTATAACACTAATAAATTATTATAATATAAAATTTTAGCTATATTAGAGTTTTTATTATATTTAAATTACTTTATATTATTGCTTGGACTATATCTCTATCAACTTGAATTTTCTTAGCTGAAAATTTTCATATCAAGAATAGCATGGAAGCAAAACACAAAGAAAAAGGGGTGAAACTACTACATCATATATTAAAGAGATGCGATCATTTACCTAAGTAATGTTCGGTGCAAGGCTAATGTCGAAACAACAAAAAACATTGACAACAACATATCCAAAGAAATAATTTCCAAAGAAGAGGCAAGGGATATATATGCAAGACAAAATAAGGTAAATATTAAACAAATAACTATATCAAAATACATTAGGAAAAATCCAAAAGTTTAAATAGTTAGCAAAGGCACAAAAGATTCACATGCAAGGGTAAAAGCTAATGGTCAGCTACCCTATTTCTAGGATAATAACTCTCCCCACCAAGCACATCACTGACCATAGCTAGAGAGTTAGCCATCATAATCATCACTAACTAGGGAATCATCCCCCTACATATTAATGTCGTTTATCCTTTAAATGAATAATGAATGTAAAAAGGTATCATTGTTACAATGATGTATCAAGTAAGATTTAGCCACCACATAAATAAGAATGGTTCATATAGAAGCATGATGCGACAACAATATATATTAGCATGGGAAAGAAGGCAAGAGATATCTCACATAGATTCTCAACCAAGGAAAAAATCCCCTAAGGTGACTATAGGGGTTCAATTCCCATTATTATTCTTTCATATGTCATGATAATTTAAGTGTGATTACTTATAATTTTACTTGTGGTCATCCATGTATTTTCAAGTGTTGATGCTAAAAACATACCAATAAATGAAAGAGAGTACATGCTCCACCACTAATGGTTAATATCCATGGCAGTTCATATAATCATAACAATAATATAGACCTTCAAAGCCCACCACCAATGGTCATTTAGGGGTAAGGGGGTTGTACATGGATTCTCAACATCCACCTCACTTGTGTCACCTAAAGCTACAATGGTTTGGTTATTCTATACCCACCATTATGGTCATCCATCCATGATAGCTATAATACCAACTTTAGCATCCTTATCCTTAAGTGTACTCATCTTCTAATATAGTTTGTAGAGCCTAAAAGAGTAAAGAAGGTATCAAATCACTAGCTAACTAGGGTCCATTATGTTTTCCCATTACATAAAATGCAAAGCCCGTAGATTGTGTTTTGTAGAACCAATTACCAAAATGACTCATTTAAGTTCAACAAACAGCAAAATAGCTCATGTTTCAAACAAGTTACCACAATGACCCTTATGTTACACTAACCTAATGGAGCATTTTTTTTTCAACCATAACACCTCAGTTAAACTTACATGTTTATTTTTTTTAAAAAGATTAATCAGAACATACTCCTTTACCTATCACATATTTCATTAAATTCCAAAACTACCTCTAACATACCGACGATATTTTTTTAGGCGGCACATTTTCCCTTATTCTTTTTCTCTTCTGCGATTTCCGGCTTTGTTATCCATCCCTTTTCTCTTAACATTAATATGCTTCTATTTTTCTAATATTCTCTTCAATCTCCTTGTCTTCTTTCATGATTCTACTCTTCTTTTCAATTTGTTTATTTTTTTCAATAAATTGCATATCTACAAGTCATACCTACAAATTTTAGCTCTTCGTAATTGAAGTTATATATTATTTTTATTAAGTTTATATGATTTATTAGCTTATATTGTGTTTATTTGTTTGATTAATTTACTAATATTTGAAATTGTGATATATAATGACCCATTTTATACATATGTGATTTTTTATAGTTAAGTATTATGCATATTTTGAAATTATGGCATACAATGACCAATTTGGTTTAATTTTTAAAATTATAGAAACATAGTGCATATATGTTTAATTCTAGTGCTAATTAGTTTGTATTAGTGTAAACACTTAATACTTCAATTTTTTTTATCATTTGTTACTTTAACCTCATGATTGTTATATATATATATCGCAATATTTTATGACCTGTAATTAGAATTTTACTTAAAATACATTTGGTATGATAAGAGAAAGTTAGAATTTAAGGGTTCTATTAGTATTGAATATTGATATCATGATTGAAGATTAAATAAGGGAGATTTTTAGGTTGGATTGTCTATCAGGGCATATACTAATATGTATTTGTTATAAATTGTAGGATGAGTGATATTTCTTTAATTTTGTATTGGAATGGACAACAACAATATAATTTTGGGAAACATACCTTTTAAGGAAGCCTTGATAAAGTTTAAAATTATTTCATCGCCCACTACATGCAGTGAACTGATGAACATGATGCGAATATGGACAAATTATATCAAAGATATGCACTCATTTAAAATATATGGGATACATTATAATGAGATAAGGTGGAAAATCTTATCATTCCTATAGACAGTGAAGAGTCCTTAAACATGTTTGTGGATTTGTTAAGGATATTTTTTTATTAAAAATTTCCATATAGAGATCTCGCCAAGAGCTTGAACCATGCCCTCCATTGTTTTATTTTTTCAAGGCTTTACTCATTGAGAAATAAAATTTGCAAAGCACTAATTTGTAATACAATATGGGAGATTTTAGTACTTATCCTAATTGTGGGCTAAGTTAACATTGATATTCCACTCCATATATTGACGATATCATGGATACTCGAGACTTTAGAGAAATGGGCATGCATGTAGAAGAAAAAAATATACATAGACCTATCAACAAGCAAGGTGTTGCATGTAAATATGAAGTGAGGATAATGTTTGAAAATGAAGGTGCTAATAACCTATTTGAGGAGGCAACTATGAAAATTTATTCTCATTCAATAGAAGATATGTTAGAAGAATAGTTGATGTTAGAAGAAGAATTTTTTTTGAATCAAATATAGAGGTTGAAATGTCTAGTTCAAAACTTTATTGATCTTAAACATGTTGATTCGGCTACTATTGGTGTGGATTCCCAATGGGTATTAGAGAAGGTTTTGAAGCTGGATAAATATTTTCAGTGAAAGATGAGTTCGTGCATAATTTCAATGCTACTCACTTTCAAAAAAACTACCACAGAAGACTACTCAATCATCAAAGAAAATATTTGAAGCATCTTGTAAAAAAATTGCTTGGAAGTTGCAAGCAAACATGATAAATGATTGTTCAGGGAGGATGAAGATCACACCATACACTGGTCCAAATCAGTATCCTATAAAGAAACCAAATCTCAATCATATGAATTTAACATATGCTTTTATTGCCAAATAAATTGAAGGCTTAGTAAGAGCTGAATTATTTATCAGTGTGAACTCTGTCATTGAATATATTAAATCAAAGTAGGAGTTAATAGTGCCATATAGGAAAACATGGATAGGGTATCAACAAGAATATAACACATAAAATATTAAGACATCAACAAAAATTAACAAACATCAACACAAAGTGAGAATCCATACCCAACTATAGTTCCCTATTGGAAAACATATGTAAATCTTCAATTTTTTCCCTAAATCTAACACCCATATACTTAAGAAAAATATAATAAGAATAGATAGAAGATTAAGAGAAGAAAAACAAGAATGGAGAATGGAAGACAAATAGAGGGGATGTTTCAATTTTTTGTATCAAGAGGAATAAGGGAAGTGTTCTTCAACACTTAAGAAAAAACTCAAAGAAAAAATGATAAGATAAGATAAAGAAGAGAGGACAAAGCACCAAAGGATGAATTAATGAATAACAAAGAAATAATGGGCATATGGAAGGGGAGGATGTTGATTATCAACATGGAAGGGGAGGATGTTGATTATCAACAAGGAAGGGAGAGGAATATTTGATCAATATTGCTTGAAGCACACTTGAATTAAAAATATTGAGTGATGGGGTAAGGTGTATAAGAGAGTAGGTGGGAGGTAAGGTGAGATAACATAAGTGTATATTCTTAGTTAAAGGGGAGATATCAAGCACTAGTCTTATCCAAGGTGAGGGAAGGTTGGGGGAAGGGCCTACAAGGTTAAAGGGTTGACCACCAAAACCAAAATAGATAAAAAAAAATAACTACCAAAATCTAACTCTAGTAAGCGTCTGATCGGCTATCAGTTATCCACATGAACCCCCTGGTGAATCATTCTTTACCTCAATACTGGGTTAGTTGGTCCACAAGCCCATTCGACCACCAACCTTGAAAACATAATTTCTACTATTTCTAACCTAATTTATATAATATACTTCCACCCCCAACCAAACACAAAAAATAACTCATTACACATACACTATCCATCTATAATTTATAAGATCAAATTTACACAACATATCAAGTAACACTTAAGATCTTAATTAGGGTCTATGGGAAATAAGGTATTATAGTGACGGTTGTGAATAAGTATACGAAAAATCTTGGGAAGGCTCACTGGAATGTAGTGAAGTGAATGTTGAGGTACTTAAAGGGTAAACCATCAAATTCTTTGAATTATGGTGGATACCTTGACAATATAAGTTCCACCAATAGTTACACATTTTGTTTTGGTGATTCTCCAATTAGTTGGTGATTATATCTACAAGAGGTGATTCCATTGGCTACCACTGAAGTTAAGTACATGGCTATGACTAAGTATTTTTTGAAACTTGTAGGGCTTGGGGGCTTAGTTTAATATCCCATATATAAAAGCATTTTTTAATAGTTAAATAAAGATAAATTTTAAAATGAATTATAACAAAATTGTTCACACTAGGGAACAAATTGATTGGTACAACAAATTGGTAGATTGGTAAATTGTGTATTTAATTTTACTAGTTATGATGAACCAATAGAGACACTAAAACCAATCAACAAGCACACAAAAACCAATCAATTAGTTCTACTAGAAGTCATAATCACTATTCTATTTTGACTCAAATATCTCATTAATCTTCACCTAGCATTGGGTATCTATTATACTTTGATTATAAATGGTTTTTATAGAGTTTAAACTCTTAGTACACATCTTTTCTGATTTAAAGTTGCTTAACATGATTCCTATCCCAAAAATCCATCTTTCTTTTAATTCACTCTTTGTCACCTCAAATTTCTCCTTTCGTCTATGGTTATGCCAAGCATATATTTTCTATAACCATATCTCACCTTTTGCCTCCCTTTTTAGTTGATCCTAGATATTTTTACCCCCTTAGTCTTGTCCTACACTCCATCATACTCTTTTTCTCTTTTCCCCCCATACTCAAGTGGCGAACACATTCATTTTCCATCTGCCTTTTGATCTCAACTAGACCCTCTCCCCCTCTCAATCTTGGTTCTTTGCTAGTATTTAGCAAGTTTGAAGCTCTCCAACTCCCTTTGGAAGAAAACCTTCAAGTGCTTTCTTGTTATTCCTCTTGTAATCTTCTTATCCTCTTTCATTCATCTTCTTCTCTCTTTTTTTTTTGTCATTTTAATCTATAAATGTATTTTTGCTAAGTACTTTATATGATTCTTGTCAGGTGACCAAGAACCTTAGTTGTTGGATTGCTTATGGGGGGTGTTCCTTTCTTGAATACTTTTCTTTAGGGTAAACTTGGACATGCATTTTATACATATAAAAATGCTATGTTCTAAGTATTATGGTTATTTTTGAGCATGAATATCTAAATGAGTTTATGTTTCAGAGAATGGTTAAGTATTTTGGAGCATAAATAAGGTGTTTAGAATATGATAGGGTTGGGTTGATTTCCATGAGAAGTGTGAGTTTCTTATAGCATGATTTTGAGGTATCTAGGATGGTCGAATCTTGAAATGTGTTGTTTGTATTTTACACTCAATTTCGAAAGGATTTAATGAGGCATGAGTTTGTATGTTTAATACCCTATCCTAAAATATTTCAAAGTACATTTATTTTTTAATATAAAAGAAAATGATTTTAGTTTTACAAAGGATTTAGGAAATAGAGTAAAATGTAAATTTTTTGGGTGCCAGTCATCTGGTACATCAAAAGACATATATTTTAATTCCACAGGCACTAGTTGATTGGTCATGTTGAAATTCTAAGTTCTATTATGCTTTTGCTTTAATTTATTGCTCAAATGATTACCTAAACTATTAATTAGTGTCTCTTTGTACTAATAGTCATATTTTGGTGCCTTGTGCTTATTTTAATATTATTTAGATTATTATATAAATTTATTTAACGAAAATTCTCCCCAAAATTCTTTTTCTCACCTACCTTCTTTCCCACTTGTTTTCCTCTCCTTTTTACCATGGCTGACCTACGTGTAGCAACCTCTGCTACTTCCCTTGCTCTATCTAATATAATGTTTCCATGCCTTCTACCCCATCTCTCATATGCATCATCATTTTTTTTCTTGCACAAGGCTCCCATACTTCACCCAAAGGCAACCCATATCTCTATTTGCATCTATTTTGTTGACCTAGCTTCCCCTCCTTAGCCTTATTTCTGTTCTTATTATTTTCTTATCTTTTGCAAACACTCTCTCCTTTCCCCTCATTTTTTACCTTGGAATATTCTTGCTTAATGTTCTTCTTCTCTTCTTTTGCTATTAAAATGGATACCCCGCCCCTTGCTTCCCCTTCATTTTCTTAGCTGACTCTCTTTCCATCTATTTTCTTTATTTTCTTCTCCTAATCCTTACCTCATATCTCCCTTGTTTTTTCTTCTTCTACAATTAGCAATCGTGCTCCTCTACCATTACATACAATAGTTAAATTATTGTTGTCAATCCTTTTGCATGTAACCTTGGAATGGATGAGGTTATAGAGATGTTTCGCTCACAATAAATTGTTATTCAAACACAACAAGACATTATTGACAAATAACAAAGACAAGTAGATTAGTTGATGATGAGATATCCTTCATTAGATCAGTCACAACAACAACCCAATGATGAAAGATTATATTAGAGTTATTCTTGTTTGTTTTGAGGTCTTGGATTCCTAAATAGTTATGACATTATCATTTTTTTTCCTACTCAATGCTAAACCAATTGTGATAACTATTGTTTTATGTACTTGATTCATTATCATCATTGTTTTAAAGAATTTTATTTGTGCCATGATGAGTGCTATTAAATTTTATATATCATGTTACTAAAGTTGGTGGTATATGTATATATATTAAAATGTCATTGCAAATAATTAAATTTTCAAATAAATATGGGATTTTTTAAAAAAATGTTTGAATATGTCATCCAAAACAACTATTAGTTGCAATGACATGGCATTGTAAAAAAATGAAATATTTTTATTAACTATCGTTGTAGATAATGATATTTGAGATGAATTTATTATCACAAATAATGGCTATTTTACACAACATTTTTTTTGCGACAACCTCCCTTTTCTTGTGATGAAGATTTTGTGACAACTATTTTGTGATGACATATAGTTAGAAAAATTATTTACGACGATGTTTCTTCTAATTGCAATGGCACTATCTTTCTTATAGTGGGTGGCACTTAAGACTATTCCTCACATAGACTTTTGCTTTAAGGTAACATTATACACTTGTTTAGATTAGGATTTTTGGTGCTATGTTTTCTTTTTGTTTTAATTACCTTGATAGTATAAATTATTCAAGATAAAACATACCTTGAATTTAAAATCTTGTATTCATGTATTATGTATAATTTTATGTATTGTTTGTTAAAGGGAACACCATGCATAAGTTATGCTAGGTATTTTATGAATGTTTGAACATGAGAACCATAACTTGTTATTTTTTAATAATTATGTTTTTTAGTTTTTAATTAGGTTCATAACTATTGTTCATGAGAATCATGTTTTGGTTTGAATTTGACTTCTTTTGGGCTTTGGGTTGGTTTGGCCATATGGCCTTTGAGGTGGTTATTGACTATTATAATTTGTGAAAATATTATGATGAGAAGTCTTATTTTGTGTGGGAACTTATGTGAAAATATGGTGATGTTTGGAGTAGGTTGAATTTTAAAAAATTTTGTGGTATAATCGGTTATAGGGGTATAATGGTCAATTCATTGATTTTTTTTTTTGGGTAAGCACTAAGTATGCCATTGTGCTCATTGTTGTTTTATTTAAAATTTGATGCAGTATATGTTGAGATTTGGTTGAGTATGAGTTAAGTTATAATAATAAACATGAATTGAGGTGTTTTATGCGAATATGGGTATTTTGGTCATTGTGGGTAAATTCTCGAGTTTTGGAGTCCTATAAGTGTTATATGGGTTAAAATATGATATGTTTAATATGTGGTTTGACCGGGTAAATTTTGGTAAACGCAAATGTTAATGTTATGTGAAAATAGCTTATAACAACTTTAGACACCCTAGGGGGTATAACCATCATTTTATGTGTAACATATTGAGCTATGAATTTGTTTTGGGGTTAGATATGTTTATTATGATAAGTGTGAGTATGACGTTGGACTAGTGAGTTGATGAGTTTTATAGGTAGTTTTATGGATTAAACATATAGAGAGTGAAATAAGTGTTAAGTTTTTGACTCAATATTCTAATAAAACATTAATACTTAAAGCAAAAAAATTATTTGAGTGAGAACTAAAAGTGACAATAGATGTTTAGTGACACTGCATAGTTCTTCTATCGGGACCAAATAACGACAATATACTTTATGTAAGTTTAAGCCACTAGACCACAAGAGATACGTGTACATAAAAAATTGTGGTTTACTAGCGACTACGTACTCTAGTTTGACTCTTATCGCCCCTAAGTAGAAAAATAGGAGGAAGTTTTCTACCTATTGCTCGGTTATAATAATGATTAACGCCGAGCAGCCATTCAGGAGCCTCACTTTCTAGAGACCTTGTGAACTTTCGGAATGCATGTGTGATTGTAGTGCCGAGCGTCATGCATTCATTACGAGAAGGAAAATCATATGTACGTGGTATCCCCCCACCCCTCTCCCTGTCCCGTGGCTTGATTTCTCGGTATAGTCAACGAGTGGTCCGTAATGGGTTGTGGAGAATTATTGTATCATTCCTAGCTTTACTCACGGAATGGATTATCAGATGGAGTCTGCTCATTTGTCCCTTTTCTTCAGCCACATGTAATGAGATACAATCATACTCCCCGGATCATGCATAATTGCGTATAGATACCGAGATACCATATCTTACTCTCTCATTTATCGCTTATCAACTTGATCTGACGGCCCAAGAAGAGAATAAATTATAGATCGTAAAAGTATCTTTAAATATATTTATATATATATAGACACGCACACAATTTATTCCCCCCCCTCCCCGCATATATTTTTATATGATTTAATTTCGAAAGGAATACCTCAAATCATCGTTGCCTAACCCATAATGAGTAGCGGGCTAATCGGATGCCATCTAACTTTGAATTATACTACCTCTATCAAGGATAAAGTTTCGTAATTAAGTCATTTTTTTTAAGTATAATATATCAAGTCATAAAAAAATAATAATTATATTTACATTAAAAAATAATTTTATAATATTATTTTTTAATAATTTATATTAATATATAGTAAAAAATATTAATAATTAAAATTTATCCTTAAATTACTTAACAACAATATTTTCAATATAGATGGATGGAGTAATTAATCTGTACAATTTAAAATCCGTGCATATCACAAGGGTGCGCTGAGGAGAAAAGGAGTTTTATTGAATGAAAGCTGGCAGACGTGGTTTTTAGGCACCAATGTAGAGGAGTGTTAGTGGGCTGCCTTCAATTTAACTTTCACTCAAAATATGTCAGCCTGCGTAACTAATGTCCCTCTCCTTCTTCCTTTTGCTACGCTCGCATGCCTTTCAACAGGGAAATTTATGTGCGTGCATGTCGAATAGATATTTTACAATTCGACGCCGTAAAGGTGAAGCAATATTTTTTGGGTAAATTTTAGATGAGATTATTTTTTGGTAAAAATGTTTGTGATTCTTTTTATTAAGTATAATTATTTTTGATTTTTTTCTTAAAGACACAAATATCCAATTTTTCTTACCAAAAAAAAAAATCCAAATTTTCTTCCCACTTAGGTAAACATACTTTTAAATTTAAAATAATTTTAGCCTAATTAATAGACTTCTGATACTCGGCTTATTAATTAAATAGCTGAAAGTGTATTAAATTAAAAAATTTAAACATTTACTACTTTTTAAAGTGAACAGAATTTAAATGTGTATGTATTAATTAACGGAAATAAAATTTAAACTAGTATATACATTTGAAATAATAACGAGGAAAACAAATCCATAATATATTTGCTTTTAAACATAGTTTGGTAAGAATTAGGATGGTAATATTTTCTTGTAAATAGTAGGCCATTTTACTTAATATCACATACATACATTGAAAAACATTATATTTACTCTAACTATCACCTACTTAATAAAACTACTATATACATTTTAAATAATAATGAGGAAAACAAATCAAATAATATCTCAAAAAAGAACTTAACAAACATTCTAGAAAATTCATATTATATTCAATTAGTGTTACATCAAGACACGTTTAAAGAGTCTAATGTTGACAATCGATGTTCCATCATACTTATCCAATATGACAATTATCTTCCATAAATTTCAACAGTATATTATTTTTACCTGTACTGTGTTAATTTTACTGAATAATTTTACTATTTAATAGTGAAATATATATATAGATCTTAAGAGTTTTTGTCTTTGGCATATTAAAACAATACTATTATTTACATTCGATAGTATATGAGCAATTATAATTATGTTATTTTTTTTGTAACTATATGTATAGTATCATCGTATAATATGAATAATATAATTGTATAAATTAATTAAGAGTATACCAATTGGTTATTATCAATTATTGTATGTGGAAATATTAATCTTTTGAAATCTTATAAGCTACAATAATTACGGCCACAATGTTTTTGATCTTTTACAATATTTGTGATCCTTCGAACGATATGAAACTATTTTACTTAAGTAATTGATGTGAAATTTAGTATTTTAGAATCAAAAGGATAAAATGGACAACACTTGTTTAAAAAATAATCTAAAATGACCCAAAAAAAAAGTTTAAAATCTTAATGGTAAAGTGGAAATCAAAACTGGAATAATATGCAATTCTCTTCCATTTTATCTAGATATTGTGACGTCTCACCAAATATAATTTAAATAAATTTATTTAAATATAATTTATTCTAATTTATTATGATAATGACAATAATAAAATTTATATTTTATTTCTAATTATTATTATTATTATTAGTATATTTATTTTGAAAAGGAAAACCTTGCTATAAATTTGACTCACCATTTAAATGAAAGCTTCAAAATAACTTAATAGAGATCTGATAAAATTAGAAATGGAATTCTATTAATAAAATTAATTATTTATGAAAAAAAATAACTATGAAATATTTGCCATTAGAGATCTACAATAGAAATTTTTCATCGAAGTTTGATTCTATAATTACTAGAAGAAAATCTTTTAATGCTTACACAGACGTGATACCGGATATCATTTTTGTTTGATTCAAAATATCCAAATCAATTCAAGTAAACTTCATATCAAGTGGTCCATATAATTATTAAAGTGTATAAATCTCGCAAACGAGAGGTGTTCTCAAGAGGAGGAAGGAAGAAAGTCCATATCATTATATGACACGAGACAGCAACAGCTTCGTTTTTTTTTTCTTTCTTTCTTTATTCCTTCTGGGAGAATACATATATAAAGAAATGCAAACATAACCCTTTAGAATTTAATTACTCCCTCAGTGTTTAAAAAATTGTTGTTATATGTTTGAAGAATAAAATATAATCATTAACTTTTTTTAAATATAGTATATTATAATATTAAAATATTATTATTATTATTATTATATTTGTATTCAAAGATATATTTATAGTATTATTTATATATTTTTTTATTAATATATATTAATAGGTATTGAAAGTCACATATTATTCTTGTAATAAGTTGTAATATTTTTTTAAGTATAACAGGAGTAGTATATAGCAAAGGTCATATGTTCGTCTTTGTCCAACTCACTTAATCTAATTATTAGTTTATTTGATTAAAAAATTTCTTTTGACCAATTTTAAAAGTATTTACATTATGAGTTATATTGAATTTAAACATCCCTTTTTTTTAATAACAGATATTAAAATAATGTTATAAAATAAATCCTAACTTTTAACCTTTTTGCTATGTTTTCAGCTTTTCGATCTTTATTATTAAACTATCAACTAATCTTTCACCAATATATGCCAAACAGACCTTTACTATTACTCGATCAGAAGATTGGTGTTAGTAGACCCGCTCCCTCCGTTTGGTATTTTTAATCAACTATTTTTTTTTTTGAGAGAGACTCGTCATGCTTATTTATTTGGGCAAAATCCTCGGGCTTATTTCTAATCGTATTTTGATGGTACAATTTTGGTTCTATCCAGTTAAATTTTATGTAAGTATTTTATGTGATATTTGGTTGAATATAATATCTAATTTTGGTAAATGATTAGCTAATTTATATTTAAGACTACACACACTTTAACATCTCCAAGCTCTATCACATAACACATTTGTATTGACTACTTTTTTCTGTTAGTTTATATGAATATCTCATATTAATATTTTTAAATACTATATTTATTTTATAAAAGCAATACATCAAAGAATTAAGAAATTAAATAGTGGTTTTGAATTACAATGTTTAATATAAAATAATATGTTCATGTATTAATATACCATATATCTTCTAAAAAAAATTAAATAAAAAAACTATTCTTATACAAATTTTTTTAATATTCCATGCTACACATTATGGAATTAAAACTATGATGTTTCCACCAACAATACACCACCATATCTTTTTTTTTTTTTTTTGATAATTGGTCAAAAGCTCTACGAAAGAGATAGAAATAAAAACACAACAAGAGAAAAATGCTTCTGATAATCCAGCATAGTAGTCATCCTACGGAAGAAATAGAAAATACAAGAAAATAAAATAATACGGCTAATCAACTATCCAAAATTTTAAAAATACCCACAATTTAAAAAAAAAAATTATCTCTTCGACACACGCTCCACAGTAACTTCAAGAAAATACACCACTATATCTCTCCCCATTGTCCAAATCTACAGTAATAAACGTAAACAAAGTCAAATACTTTATAAAATATATTTCATAAGTCAGTAATCATGTATTTTTAAGTCTGCGATGGCTTGTTCTTTAGTTATAAAATATGGCTACGGAAATGATTGAGACAACCCTGCCAGGTTGGATGCTGATGAGTGAACGGCGATGGTCTATGTTGAAAATTCCGGGTAAGTGCTTGATGTAAGGTAAGATTTACGTACGTGTAGAATATTATGATTTCCTCTTGCAAAATTCACTAACACACATAACAATAGTACAATTCACTAACACACATGGAAGAGAATCTCCTCTTAAAAATAATAGTAATAATAAGATTAAGAATAAGAATAATAATAAAAGATAGACAACGAGAGAGAGAGAGAGAGCCACATGATTTAAAATTCTGCTTGACATATCATCTTCGCTTTAAAATATTTTTTTATTTTTATTTATGTGATTCTATTTTTTTTATTAAAAAAATACAATATTATATTTTATAATTTAAAACAATATTGGTTCTCCATATTTTTTCCATTCTTATTTTTCTATTCCTATTTTCATATCCATACAATACTCGTGGTTTATTATCCTTAAATTTTAAAGCATTATAACTATAATGTGTGATTGTTATTAGCGATCACTAAATATAATTAGATTATTTCTGAAGACATATTTTTTAAGTACTATACAAGATTCGAAAATAAAACAATTGAATAAGATAAATTATTAGATTAATTCGGCTCACTAACTTAGTCACGATGAGTTGCATCCATTTAATAAAGTATTAACTCTATATTAATAATATACTTTAATAACTAAGGAATGGATGTTAGACAAAATGGATGTACCACTTCATCATAATGATGTGGTGAGCCGCCGTTCTTATAAGAACTATTTGCTAAATAAACATAGTGACCGCATTCGCTCTTGTTATATGCTTTTCAACTATTATTATTATTTTTTAAATTGTATAGAAAATTAAGTTAACTTATGTTTCCAATCAAGCAAAAAAAAATTAACCACAAAAGCAGAGCTAAACCACCCACGTAGTACACGGGTCTGAGTCCGAATACACGAACAATGATAGTTTCTTGGATATTAATATAATTAAACTTTTATCTTTAGTCTGGGAATCACTATTGAAGTTCGGAGGTATTATGAAGTCTTTAGTCAGTCCATTGACAAGTGGCTAATAAACAGACAATAATGACCCTCGGACATCATCAGATCCTTGTTCAGGGTTACAAGTCACCCTGGCCCCCACAACTTGATTTAGGTCCGTTGGGGGTAAGATGATGCATACTTTAAAGTAATAATATGGCAAAATATTTGGTAAGTATAAATCATTTGTATATAGAGGTATTTGAGGCAATGATAACATTTGATATAATATTTGAAATGAATTCAATTGAAGTGGACTGAACGGAGGATGGTAGTTTTAAATGTATGGGTGGGGTTAGTGAGATTTAGTTAATAAAGGATATTTTTATATTAAAGATGAATGGTATAAGGTTTTTTAGCTTTTAGTTGCATTTATATGAGATATATTTATTTAACACCCTTATTTTTTAAATTTAATTTATAAGATAAATAAGTAAAAATATATACAGAAGCTAAATAAGCCGATAAAGGTATTACCGTCACAGCTAGCGTAAGTAAACACCATTTTGTTTTCTTACACTAGTTGCTAAGACTAGTTAAAATAATACAATACGTACATCAAATTTTCATATGAACTCAAGCTAATATAAAATATTAATTTCTAGTAAACTCAATAAAAATTAGAATAAAATAAAGGATAAAATAAAAATGTCAACATAATTAAAAATTATAAAACTAGTTAACTAAAATCAATTGCGACACATAAATTTATGAAATTAGCCACCACTCTCACTCTTCCCAATTATGCATGTCATCTACATTTTGTACATGTTCATATTCTCTCTGCACTAAGTCATCTACTCACATGTACATCATTGATCATCGTAATCCCTTTTACAATATGTAATAAATTAGGTAAGGAAACAACTAAGTAACACATAATTACAAAACAAAAATACTATTCATATACATATGCATAAATATACGTCATATGAGGATAATATGTAAACAAATCATATTAAATAATAAATTAATATATATCAATAACCTTTTTATTATTCCCCTACCTTATATGGCCACACAACACTAAATATTAGTTTTAATATTTTAAGTATGTGAAACCGACTTACCAAGAGGTTCACCTAATAAGCAGTAAGGACTCAAAGGATTGCAATCCAACTGAGAGATGGAACCAAATAACCAATCAACTAAATCAAACCAAAAACACAGGAGGACCCAAAGTTCACACATGGGTCTTCCCATTAAATCAAGTCAATGAGGATTACCAACTATCACAGTC